>OW388080.2:36293318-36893318 GCA_936449025.2 Sarcophaga subvicina
TAACTTATCTCTCCAAACTTATTAAAAAACAAGTCTCGGGGTCTTTTCTTTGTTACCGAATGTATGGTATTATTGTATCTGTCGACACATATCTCAATTAATTCTTTTACCGATAAATCTGGATATTCTGTCCTCAGACACCTATATATTTCGATTATTGTTGAGTGTAATCTCTCAACTTGCCCATTTACCTCACTTCGTTGTGAAGGCGTAAGATATAACTGAATTCCCAATGATTTAATAAAAGTTTCTACCAATGGGCTTAAAAAACTACCTTCATTATCAGTGACCAGTATTTTTGGCACTGTAAAATAATGTAAAATTTTAATCAATTTCTTCCTCACCTGTATTAGCGACCTATCCTTAATACTAAATAGTTTTGCGAATTTTGTAAACTTATCTATACATGAAATGAACTTTTGCCCCTGAATTTCCATAATATCCATATGAAGAATCTCACATGGGTATTTGGGATCGGGAGTTCTTTGGTGATGTATGTGTGGAGGCTTTCTGTCATATTTACATCGATTACAAACATCACAGCTAGCGACATATTTCTTAATGCAAGCATTCATTTGTGGAAAATAGAATTGCTCTAAAATTTGTTCTTTATTTTCCCTAGCATTACGATGTGCTCGTCTGTGTTCAGTTTCAATTATCTGGAATTGACGTTCCTTCGATGTAATATCCGTTACCATTTTTTGCGTAATCCTAATCTTATATCTAGAAAAATGATCAATATAAATCTCTTGTAAGCTGCCAAGCAGTTTTTCGGGTATCTTGATACCATTTAGAATATTTGGTCTAAGTTTCTCTTTTAATATTGAAGTAAGCGCATCTTCATTCCATTCTCTCGCTGATACAAAGTGTCTAGTAAACCCACGGTGTGGTTCCTCAACCGCTACCATGTCCATTCCGATTCCGATTATAATCTGATTCCTAAAGACATTAATTGGAACTTCTACGTGCGGTATTAAGTCAGAGGAGTCCTGTTCGGCACTATGAACTGTTGCTCCTGACGAAAGTCCGTCATCTTCTCGACCCTCAGATGCAGTTAAGGTGTCACCCATATCACTCACATTGCCTTCGGTGGCAGTTATAGTATTTTCCAAATCAACAGGCATTCCTTCACTAGCTGTGTCAGTAGCAGAGTAATATAAATGGTTAGATATGGTTTTTAGTCTTGAGAGAGCGTCAGCCACGTGATTTGATTTACCAGGCCTATAAATCAATTCGTGATTATACTCCTCTATGCGTGCCTTCCACCTTTTTAATTTTGCGTTAAAATTTCTATTACCCAATGCAAAGGTTAAGGGTTGATGATCCGTATAGATTCGGATCTTCCTAGCACCATATAAATAATTTCTAAGATTATCCAAAGCCCACACGATGGCTAACATCTCTTTTTCATTAGTAGCATACCCCTCTTCAGTTTTGTTGAGCGAGCGAGAAATATAAGCTATTGGCTTATCCTTTCCAATTTCACCCTGTGAATTTCACCCAATGCCGTATTAGAGGCATCTGTCGTCAAATTAAATGGCTTTTCGAAATCTGGAAAAGATAAAATCTCCGCTGTCGTTAATAATGATTTTAATGCCTCGAAAGCCTTTAGAGCTTCATCGGTTAAGGTAATTGGAACTTTCCTTGACTGACTAGCTTTCACTTGAGCGTATTCCCCCCTGGTTAAATTTGTGAGAGGTTTCGCAACTTTTGCATAGTCTCGGATAAATCTCCTGTAATATGAAGTCATACCCAAAAAACTTTTTAATTCCTTCAGGTTTGTGGGTGGTAACAGGTTCTCTATAGATTTGACTTTGGTGGGGTCTGGTTTGATTCCCTCTGAACCAACGATGTATCCGAGAAATTCTACCTCGGTTTTCATAAAATGCGTCTTATCGAGATTGACTTTTAAATTGGCCTCACGAAGCCTAGCGAATATTGTGTCCACATTCTTTAAATGATCTTCGACATTTTTTCCAATTACAATGATATCATCAATGTAGACAAAACAAATTTTTCCTATGTACTCGCGAAGGACATCATCTATCATTCTCTGAAATATAGCCGGAGCATTTTTTAAACCGAAAGGAAGTCTTAAATATTCAAATTTACCATTTGCCGTTGAAAATGCCGTTTTCGGAATATCTTTTGGATTCATGGCTATTTGATGGAAACCTGATGTGAGATCAATTGTCGTAAAATATTTGGCATTCCCTAGGCTAGCAAGAGTCGATGTAATATCTGGAATTGGATAAGTATCTGAAATAGTTACAGAATTCAGGCGCTTGAAATCAACAACCATTCTGTATTGTTTTTCACCACTGGCTTTAGGTTTCTTGGGCACTACCCAAATTGGAGAATTATATGGGCTTTTCGAAGGTCGTATAATTCCTTCTGAGAGCAGCTCTCCTATTTGCCTCTCTACTTCTTCCCTCATGCAGACTGGATAAGGATAACTTTTTGTGTAAATCGGTTCCTCCGTACTAGTTCTAATTTCTGCCTGGACATTCGTTGATGCTAGTTCACTACCATCTAATGGTCCGAACAAGGATTTATATTTATCTATTAGCTTATCTAACCTAATCCTAATATCATCAGGGAATTCGTCATCAATAACATAGTTTATTTCAACAGAAACTTTTTCTTTAAGAGGAATGTGAATATTGTTTTCCAAAATAAGGATATTTTCTCTACGATCAACTATAGCACCTAGTTGCTTAAGGGTATCATCACCAATTATACCATCAAAAGTTTTAAGTCCAGGCAATATATAGAAAGATATTGGTAGATCTATTCCTGCAAACTTAAAGAACTGACCTTCCACTTTTTCATTAATTAAGATATCTCCTCCCGCTGATCGAACCAATATTGGTTTGGTTAAAAGTGTGGAACCCTTAGACAAAGGAGGACTACAGAAGTTCTTGTTTGAGCCTGTGTCAATCAAGAATTCCAACACTTTGTTGTTCGGAGTCTTGTATTCTATGTAAGTTAAGCTTGACGGCTGACCCCCATAAAATTTACTTCATCAACTATATCTGGCTGGGCAATGTCATCTTGTGCCCCACTGGCATTTTCCTCCTGGGCTTCGATATGATACAATCGTGGTTGTTTGTTTGAAATATATTCTTCGGGTTGATTCCTTTTAACCATAGATCTCGGATTGTTGATATAGTTAATTCGACGTGATTGAATCGTTTTATCAACATCCATTGGTTCACTTTTGGTCACAGGATAACGAGGAGGAATTGGTGGCCTCGATTTAGAGTCATAAAACTCCTCACGAAAATTTTGAGGTTTATAACCACTTCGCCAATTTTGTTTATAATTTCTAGGCTGCCAGTTGTTATTTTGACGTATTGGGTAGGACTTTGGTGGTCGAGGAGGAAATTGCCTATCTGCTGTTCCGATCGAGGTTGGAACAGTGATTCTATTATTACCCTTAATATGTAGGATGTTATTTCTCATAGTTAAATTTTGCAACTCCAAGCAAGCGGAGTATGCCTCTGGAAGGGTTTTCGGTTTCTGAATAATAATCATCCGCGACAAATCTGTACTCAAACCACGCACAAATACATCCAAAGCCCTATTCCTATAAGTCTCTATAAGTGCCCTCACAGTTTCCTGACTATAGGATTCAGTCTTTAGTTTATTAATGATTAGTGATAACTGATGATTCACCGAAGCATAGAATTCGTCCATTTTTGAAGAACCTTGAGAAAGCTGGTTTAACTGATGTTCCAAGGTTTGAATGTCTCTCTTATCGGCGTAGTGGAGGGACAGAATCTTTTTGATTTCATTCCAATCGTCGTCAAACACGTTGTATGAAATCAATGCTGTGTCCGCAGCACCCACCACTTTCTGGCGTATGCTTTGGACAATGGCTCGATAAATGGGTTTTTGTCTTACGATTTCGAAATCCTTAAGAATAGTCTCCACCGAGTGTATCCACGATATGTATTGAGTTGGATTACCATCGAAAGATCGTAATTATTTCACGCTGTCAGGGAGTCGGCTTATATCCTTCAAATCGTCCTCAGTTCGTGGTCGTTGAAGGGGTCCTTCCTCTGAAACCACAGCACCTACGGCGGCAGCCTGACTATTTTCAAGAAATTCTAATCTACTAATCACCTGGCCTAAGGCGTTGTTACTTAAACTAGCCTCAATATTTCCTATTCTAGTTTCCACTCCCTTAGCCTGCTCCATGAAACGGTTCATGGCACCAGTCAAGGTGGTTACAGTTGATCTAAGCTCCTCCATATTATTATTAGCAAGTACCGACAAGGATGAAAAAATAGAAAAATTCATTTACCTTCGAATCGTCTTTTGTGTTGTTTTTTATTTTAAGGGGATGTCCACTATAGCACTCACTTCACCGTAAATAATTCTTTTTTTCTTTTTAAATTTTATAATTTTTTTCTTTTTTTATTATTTTTTTATTTCTCTTAATTTCTTCTTTTCTTTTTTAATGCTCTTATATTTTCTTTTTCAAATATTTTCTCTCAATTCCCTTTAATACTTATTTTTATTTTTATTTTTTAACTATATTTCACTTTATTTCTTTCTTCAAACATAGATTTTCTTTTAAATAATATATTTTCTTTTGTAATTATGTATATATTTTTATTTTAATATTTTTCTCTATTTTCTTTTATCAAATTTTTCTTTCTTTCTTTATTTTTTCTTCAAACATAGATTTTCTTTTAAATAATATATTTTCTTTTGTAATTATGTATATATTTTTATTTTAATATTTTTCTCTATTTTCTTTTATCAAATTTTTCCTTCTTTCTTTATTTTTTCTTCGAACATAGATTTTCTTTTAAATAATATACTTTCTTTTTATAATTATGTATATATTCTTTCTTTTACTCTTCACTTTTTATTTCAATATTTTTCTTTATTTTCTTTCTTCAAATTTTCTTTTTTCTTTTAAATTTACTTTTCACTTTATTTTTTTCCTCTTTTAAACATATATTTTTTTTTAAATAATATATTCTCTTATATTTTTTATAATTAATTTTTTTATTTGAACTTCACTTTCTAATTTTTCAACTAAAATTATTCAAGGAGAGGAAAAAATATAAGTTTTGAGTCTGGGTTGGAACTATCGACGCGACCGGTTCAAAATCCCTTGACTCCTCTCGGAAGGTCCGTAATGTTCCCTTTTGGAAATCCGCTTTAATAATCGCGGATACCTACTAAGGTACGGATTACTTCACTTTCGCTTTGGTAACCTTCTGTGGCAATTTTTACCACCAGGAATACCAATTTGGCGAAGGAGGAGAAGCAATTTATTGTATTATTTAAATAATTATGCGTTTTTGGAGGGTCCCGTAGGAATCGCAAAAACGTTTTTTTTTTTATTAATATTATTTGGTCCTGGAGGGTCCCGTAGGAATCTCAGGACTTCTTTTTTATTATTATTTTTAGGACACCGCCGTTTGATATTTAGGCGGGTCCCTGCTCGGGCGCCAGTTAAAGGACCTTGAACCGATAATTTAAAAAAATATATTAAGGTGGTTCGACCAACTGAACCACCGAATGAAACACAATTTTTTTACTTTAATTTTAATTTATTCGCACAAACAAGTTATAATATCAAATAATAATATCAAATATTTTAAGTATATTAATTATTTAAATCTTAACGAACTGTAGACTCCGACCGCACAACCCAAACTGATCTGTTTGGCGTCAACCAAACATGCTCATCCCATCTCACGATCGCGTTGCACCACCACATGTTTGCTGTAGATGTTGACCCAGCAGAAATAATATTTTCACATACTGCAACCTGATCCGACACAGGTGCATACCTCTAACTTAATTTTGTTTCCCACCGTGTAACTTGATCGGACACAGGTGCACGGTGAAAAACAAAGAATAGCTTACTGTGCAGAATTTATTCCACTGGCTGAGCCAACACCACCGTTAACTTTTATTTATTTATTTATTTATTTATTTATTTATTTATTTATTTATTTATTTATTTATTTATTTATTTATTTATTTATTTATTTATTTATTTATTTATTTATTTATTTATTTATTTATTTATTTATTTATTTATTTATTTATTTATTTATTTATTTATTTATTTATTTATTTATTTATTTATTTATTTATTTATTTATTTATTTATTTATTTATTTATTTATTTATTTATTTATTTATTTATTTATTTATTTATTTATTTATTTATTTATTTATTTATTTATTTATTTATTTATTTATTTATTTATTTATTTATTTATTTATTTATTTATTTATTTATTTATTTATTTATTTATTTATTTATTTATTTATTTATTTATTTATTTATTTATTTATTTATTTATTTATTTATTTATTTATTTATTTATTTATTTATTTATTTATTTATTTATTTATTTATTTATTTATTTATTTATTTATTTATTTATTTATTTATTTATTTATTTATTTATTTATTTATTTATTTATTTATTTATTTATTTATTTATTTATTTATTTATTTATTTATTTATTTATTTATTTATTTATTTATTTATTTATTTATTTATTTATTTATTTATTTATTTATTTATTTATTTATTTATTTATTTATTTATTTATTTATTTATTTATTTATTTATTTATTTATTTATTTATTTATTTATTTATTTATTTATTTATTTATTTATTTATTTATTTATTTATTTATTTATTTATTTATTTATTTATTTATTTATTTATTTATTTATTTATTTATTTATTTATTTATTTATTTATTTATTTATTTATTTATTTATTTATTTATTTATTTATTTATTTATTTATTTATTTATTTATTTATTTATTTATTTATTTATTTATTTATTTATTTATTTATTTATTTATTTATTTATTTATTTATTTATTTATTTATTTATTTATTTATTTATTTATTTATTTATTTATTTATTTATTTATTTATTTATTTATTTATTTATTTATTTATTTATTTATTTATTTATTTATTTATTTATTTATTTATTTATTTATTTATTTATTTATTTATTTATTTATTTATTTATTTATTTATTTATTTATTTATTTATTTATTTATTTATTTATTTATTTATTTATTTATTTATTTATTTATTTATTTATTTATTTATTTATTTATTTATTTATTTATTTATTTATTTATTTATTTATTTATTTATTTATTTATTTATTTATTTATTTATTTATTTATTTATTTATTTATTTATTTATTTATTTATTTATTTATTTATTTATTTATTTATTTATTTATTTCTTTATTAATTACAATACAATTACAAATTATATTCTAATTATATACGAGCTGAGTAACTTTGACCATATGCTCGGTGTAGTGTCACAAACCAGAGTCTCTGGTGGGAATCGAACCCACGACCCTCACGCTAATAGTATATCACACTACCCACTAGACTACCAGGGCACCCCAATAAAATTATTATTAACTTATTGTGCTAGTCCAACCTTTTATTATTATTTTTTACAATGATTGGAGGACCTATGACAATTATGTGTGTAACAAAATATCCGCTAACTGCTCGCCATTGCTTCCTTTCTCTATTTGGTCCACCTTTTTAATGACTCTGAGATATAATTGAGGTTCAATGACGAATGATCTCATCCTGAAGGTTGGAATGACGAATTATATATGTATGGTAATTGCAGAATCTGTAGTTTAACTGCTAAATCAGACGATAGATTTGGGATATTTTCCAAGACAATTTTTTACTCTCAAAATTCGTTTTTAACAATTTTTAAGACGAGATTTGAACTCTAAAAGTGTTTTCGATTAAGACAGAGACTTAACAATATTTTATTTCCACAAAGAAATAAGTCCATACTAGTGGCAAGGAATATTGGTGTTCCTACACAGAAAAAACTGAACCTAATAAATACATAGTAAATTAGAACAAAGTTTATAAGATTTCTCTATGGTTTTTTTTCAAGAAGTGATTCTTATTATTTTTATAAGAAAACCTTTTTGAAAAAATCAAGAAGAAAACTTCGGGATTTTACTAGATAGTCTTCTTGATTTTTTTAAAAAGGTTTTCTCCTTAATTTTATTAAGCTTTCTTTTTGTTTTTTCAAAAAGGTTTTCTTCTTGATTTTATTAGGCCCTCTTTTTGTTTTTTTTTTTCAAGAAGATTTTCTTCTTAATTTTATAAGATTATCCCTTTATTTTTATAAATAATACTTCTTGATTTTGCTTGATATTATTATAGATTTTTTATTTTTTTTTTATTTAAAAACTAATTTAATATTTGATTTATTAATAATGATTTTGCACGAACAATATTTCTTCTCCATTCGCTTAGTCCTGCTTTGAATTTAATCAACTCCCCAGTATATTTTTGGTCCACCTTCTTGAATAAATTTTCAACGTCTTCGATTTCCATTTTTTAATATGTTTGTTGATGTAATTCCAAAACTTAAAAGAATGTTGCACTTTTCATCACGGAGCTGCCAGGGTTTAAAAATTGGGTCATTACTCAAAATTTTATTTGTTTTTTTATAACACTTTTTTTGTGAAATTAAAACAATTCAATTTTTTTATTTAAGTTTACTTGGTTTTTTTTAAGAAGGAATGTTTTTATTACTTTTTTCCACTTCTTTACTTGCCACTTGTTCACTTTTTTTTTAACAAGCCAGCTAATATAATCAAGAATATATTCTTATTAAAAAATTAATAAGATAATTTACACATGATCAAATAGAAACCTAATGAAATCAATAAGGAATACTCCTTAAAAAAAAATTATTAAGTAGCCTAATGAAATCTATAAGAAAAACCTTTTTGAAAAAATTTATTAGGTAGCCCAATGAAATTAATAAGAAATTCTTGTTTTATACAATTTAGAAGAAAACACAATAGAATCAATAAGTTTTTCTCTATGGATTGTATTTTTTGTGGCAAAAATTACGGAATTTGTGTAAAAAAAAATGGTAAATAACAAGTTTTCTTCTTAAATGTATGTGTTTTACGTCTTGAAAAAATTAAAAAGATTTATCATATAAAAATAATAAGAAATCTCTACGAAAAAATCCTCGTTTCTTTCTGCTGTAATACTCTTCACTCCAAAAACGTTTCCTAGAGAAAATCTTCTTGATTTTATTGGGCAGTTTTCCCTCTGTGTAATGTTTAAAAATCCTTTTGCTACCATTATTCTCTTCATCAGTAAATACCGATACATTGAATATTTATCCATAACATTTGACTTTGGTTATATAAGCATATGGGTTTGCGCCTTTTTTTGTCCCAGCAACCTCAAGTTTAACAAAAAATATATCAATCAATCACTTTGAGTTGACAGTATATACATACACTGGTAAGCAAAAGTGAAAGAAAATATGAACTTTATATTTGTATATTATTTATTAAAATTAAAAACAATATTAACTTAAAAGTTTCTCTAATGAAAAAATATTTTTTTATTTTTTTATTTTTTTTTTATTCCATTCACTCACACTCTTGTTTATGTGAAATATTTAATATTTGCATATTATTGGATCTCAGATTACGGCCGATAACTATACTTTTGATATAGTCAAGGAATTTATTTATCTTGGCTCCGCCGTTAGCACCAAATATAATGTCATTCTGGAGATCAGGCCCGGATCATTCTTACTAATAGGTGCTACTATGGTCTCAATAGGTAATTGAGTAGCAGAGACCTCTCCCGTACGACAAAACCAATTGTCTACATGACGCTCATCCTACCCATGCTTCTTTATGGCGCAGAAGCATGAACCCTATTAAGCACTGATGCAGCAGCCTTGAGAGTATTCGAAAGAAAAGTCCTACGTAAGATCTTCAGTCCAGTGTGAATTGGCGATAATTTCCGCATCCGATCCAACAGTGAGCTGTAAGAGCTTCTCAACGACATAGACGTTGTGCAGCGTATAAATATCCAGTGGCTGCGCTGGCTCGGCCATGTCGTTGGAATGGAGGAGGATGCTTCGGCGATGCTGGTATTTGATGCGGGGATCTGTGGAAGTCGGCGAAAAGGACGACTTTGCATCAGTTGGAAGGACCAAATCGAGGAAGCCCTGCCATCAATTGGTGTGCCAACTGGCGTAGGCGCGCAAGAAGCAGAGGGGCCTGGAAGGATGTGTTGCGGCAGGCCGAAATCGGGTTATTAAGTAAGTAAGAACGTAACAATATTAAGTGAACAAAAAAACAGCATATTTTTCATCATGTTAAATATGGTGACTTTTGCACCAGAAAATGATGATTAGCGGAAAGTATTAATTTTTTGTTTTGATTTATTTGGCGAGTCAAATAGAATACTTGTCGAAGGATAGGGTGATCATGCTCAATCAGGCTCAACGTGTATAAGATAGTTTTGATAATTCAGAGATAACGATTTTGATGAAGAACTACCAAAAAACTTTGAGGACGCCGAATTGCAAACAATATTGGATGAAGATGTCAGTTTAGGTCTAAAAGAAATCACAGAAATATTAAATGTCGAACAACAAATAATTTTTGAGCGTTTAAAAGCTATGAGAAAGATCAAAAAGTCTGTAAAATGGGTGCCACATGAATTGAATGACAGATGGAAAACCGGAAAACCACTTGTGAAGTTTTGATTCAAAGATAGGATAGAAAGTCAGTGTCGCATCAATTTTTCGTGGCAGTGAAAAATAGATTTTTTCCAGAATTATAATCGAAAATGGATTAATCCGGAACAACAATCAATTTCTGATGTAGAAGACAAGGTTATGGCTCTGATGGAATCAGAAAAGTGTAGTTTACCACGAGCTCCTAAAACCATTAATAAGATGGCTTCCGACAGCAAATGATCAATTTGAGTCATGCATTAATCGAAAAACGATCAGAATGAACACAAGCCACGACCTACTAGACTATGGCGAATCTACAGCGCGATACACTTAACTCATAAATTGAGGGTATGAAAAGCTATGTCGTAATTGTGACTGAAGAGTTGTAGTGACCAATTACGAATGCGTACAATCAGAAGTGACAGGATCTGTGTATAAGTCAGATGTCATTGAACTTCTTATTCACTGCTTTCCAAATAGTTGTAGTAGTAGAAAAATTACAGCCTCCTGTCTGGATGTATATTCAGAGCACTTTTCGGCAAACGGTAACATCAATTATTGCCTCTGGCTTGGTTTTAGCAGCTCGTGATGGATTACACTCTTCAAATACTGAACGTTACCTTGGCGCATTGGAAGTAAATTTTGGTCGTTAACAAATGACAAATTCTGTCTTGTCGGCATTTAAAAAGAATATCCGTCGTGACAAAAAAAAAATTATGATATCTGCAACCAAACCATAAAACGTTGATTTTGACAGCTCAAAAACAGCTCTTTTAAAAGACAACGCATTATGTGGACAATATTTTGTCATTGTGTTTCTCTGTAATCTGCGTCTAAATGAAAATGTTATTCTTAAATTTATTTTAAATAAGATCCGGACTTCATTGCCGTTATAAGCAATTTCTCTTCTTTTTACACGTTAATAACAAAAAATGGTCAAGACCGGTTTTAATAATTTTTAATTATTTCAGTTCATTTTCTTTTTTTTTTTTTGGAAACTGCTATAATTATGGTATCTTTTAAAAATGTTTCTTTTGTTTTTCCTTGAGTTTCAAGGATAATTACGAAAGCTTTAGAAAACAGAGGTTGTGATTAGTTATAGATTTTTCTACTTCTTCTCATTAGTTTGAAGGCTTTTGAATTTTACGCTGTGTCCATTATACGAAAAGAATTAATACCTTAAATACTAAGGAAATTATAATAAAAATTATTTGGGGAAAAAAATTAAAAATTGTTGCAAAACTTTAAAATTTCAACTAAAAATTTAATATTTAAATTTAATAAAAATTGTTGATGGAATTTATTCTAGCAAATATTGTTACGAAAAAAGGATATGCACTGAACGGTTTAACGATATTTAAAAACTGAATAAAGCAAGAGGCTTACTTTAAATATTAGGAAAGTAATTGTGTTCAATGAGGACAAATTAAACTGAATTTTTGTGATTCCAATGCATTTAACACAAATACACGCTGGAATCACAAAAAAACAGTTTCAAAAAAATTTGTATGTATGTATATGTATATATATTTTGTATATTTGCCGACTATATTGCAAAACGTTACAGCGTTACTGAAATTTTGTTTTTCTATTATTCTACAAACTTTTCAATATCACTGTTATATCTTGAAAATGTTCAATTTTATTTAAAAAAAAAATGTAAGAAACATAATGCTATTTACGATACTATGCATAATTAATTTCGACACTTCCTAAAAAGATCAAGAAAATTAAACAAATTTTGATATGTCAAAACCAATGTAATAGAGCTCCATAGTTGGCCAACACTCCTTTAAGACTTTGTTAAAAGTATTTTTAAAGAAATCATAACATAAAAATGACGGATGCTAAATAAATATTTCTATTAAACATTTTTTTATATTTTTCTATTTTTTATGTCAGAAATTATGTTGAATAGAAATGAAAATCAATTACACCTTCCTATTTATGTAATCAAATAACATTTTATTTGAAGAATAGAAAAGCTGAAAAGAGCAAACAAAAGTCGATGTCGTTCTGTTTGCAAAGACGAAAAACAAATAAAGGAAAACCTAAAACAAAATATAAATTTTGAAAGCAAATGTCTTAAGGCAAATAGGAGAAAAATAAATCAGCAAATAATACCTAAACATACCGCAGAAACATATGTACGTTTCCAACGTCATCGATACAAATTATTTGCCCTAGAAAATTTATATAAAAGCCACAATCGACAAAAAAAAATGGAAGTCATTCCTGCAAAAAAAAACAACAAAAAACAAATACAAATTCAGTATGAAATAAAACACGTAAGCGAAGGAAATCACGACTGCTAAACACAATTTAAAGTTACCTGTAAGTACTGTAGACGTTTTGTTTACTGTTACACATCCAATCACTTGTTACGCTAAATAACAATTCATGACTGTCATATACATATGTATATATACGATATCCAAACACACACGTTGTTTTCAGAAAGGAGGAAATGTAAACAAATGGTACGTATGTATATAGATGCATATATCTGTAAGGACCCATAGCCAACAATGCCCTTGAAAAATCAAGATGCAATGTTGAACGACATATTTAAAAAAAAAAAAATGAAAGTCATTCCTGCAAAAAAAAAAAAAAATATATAGTATGAAATAAAACATGTAATCGAAAGAAATGACGACTGCTAAACATAATTTCAAGTTGCCAGTAAGTACTGTAGACGTTTTGTTTACTGTTACACATCCAATCACTTGTTACGCTAAATAACAATTCACATGTTACTTTCAGAAAGGAGGAAATGTAAACAAATGGTACACATATATATACATATGTATATGTATCTGTAAGGGCCCATAGCCAACAATGTTCTTTGAGTTATGTGATGTAATACATTCACTCTCATCGTTTCAGTCTCCATTCTAAATTGCTATTACGGAAAATTAATTTTTATATCATTGTTGTTTTTATTGTCATAAATTTAAATACACTTTTTTGATATGTGTGTAAGCTATAGTAAAATGAAATGGTAGAGTAAACTGTATTTCGCGCAGTTAGCATGATGGTCAATTCTAGCACTTAAAAATCAAGAGCAATGTTGTAGGACATATTTTCAAAATAATATTCATGAGAAAACCTTTGTGCGACATTCTGCAACATTTTGGTTACATTATTGCCTATTGGGTTTAAATAAATAAAATAAGAAAAATAATTCTGAGTGAGATTGCCAAAGACCTGCCAGAGACCTGTTGGTACATTATAAACGTTCAATTATGGAAGGAAAAGAAAGTGGGAAAGAAGAGGAACAAATTTAGAAAGAATTAAAAAGAAGGAAAAGTAAAAGAATTCTTATTATATTATACACCAAAAGCCGCCGTAGTCCGTTGGCTAATTAGACATAAAGCCAGGGTTCAAACCCCAGGCCAGACATCAAAACAAAATATAAAAAGTATTTCTTCGGCGACTTCCTCTCAACAGCTTTCTGGCAAAAACTGTGAAAGTGAATAAAATTGCCATGAAAATTTTTTCAAAAATCTTCGGAGTCGACTTTAAACTGTAGGTCCCGTGACTCATGTATAAAATTAACACACACAACACAAGTGGTGTGAGAAGCTAGGTCGTAATCCTGACTTGTAATGACCTGACTGGGTTGTAATGACCAATTATGTTATGTATGTTATACACCAAATAACTCTATGGAATATACAGTGTCGGTCGAAATATACAAATTTTAAAAGAAATTTTAAATTGTAATTGTTCTATTAAAAAAAAGGAAACACTTTAATAACTCCAAATTGTGTCTGAAATAAGATAAAATGCTTGGTCAACTGATTACACTGCGCAATCAAAATTATTCACATTCGTTATTAACAAAATTCAAACTTTCGATCTTCGAAAGCATTGTAGTTTACGCGCATATTCACGTCTCATAACTCTCTTCACTACTCATCACTGACTTACTATCCATAACTAATTATACTTCTTTATTTTATGTCTGAAAATTTCACGGTCTTTCTAAGGAATTGTTTTTATTGTTTCCGATCTTTGTTTTGTTGCTAATCTCGTAAATACCTACGAATTTCTTTGTACAATTTTGTGTACCGCACGATGTGTGTATTTTGTTGTTGCCTTTTATACTCTGCTTCGTTTAGCTTTAGCTTTTTCACACTCTTCTTTGGTTTTATTATTTATTTTAATACACTTACACTCTACAAACAGTCATTCATTTAATAAGTTACTTAGTTGAGTATATCAACATTTGCCGCCATAATAGACATCATACTAGAAATCAAATTGGAAAGCTTGTCTTTGAACACCATAAAAATGGATAAAATCAATAGGAAATCGCAAAACTTGTTAATAAAGTATAAATAATGGTAGAAAAGATCACATAAAGTTCGAAAAATGAACGCTGAGCAAAAAGTAAGTCAAAATTTCACTCTTAAAAGCTTTTTGCAGAACGTGAAGACGGGAGGACCGTTAACCAAATGAAGATAAATTTAAGTTTGAGTGTGCCGAATTTGTGAGATATGAATATAAAACAAATGAAGAACGATTTTAATTGCAACAAGAATGTATGCAAGAATCATTTTGCAAACAAAAGAAATACAATCATTTGCTCTTTGCCGTGTTGAGAAAAATTTTTCACAATTTTCCTTTTGAAGAAGCGAAATAAGTTAAGCCTCATATATACAAAAAAGCTTACTAATCCTGTACCATCGTTGAACTGCACCCAGGAGGCTATCCGGAATAAATATTGAACTAAAACGTTTTCATTTGTCTTATGATTTTGCAATAGCGAACCTGCAATAGCTTAAGTGGTCCATTTTTATTGAGATTTACTGTATATTAAAAAACGTAATACATTTCCATTCCAAATACATATATATATGTGTTAAAATCGCATTTTAATTTTATTTCAAAAGAAATTAGCTCCATTAACTATAAATTGCTGCCAATTAACCTTCAGACCACACCCGCACCATAAATAATTGCCAGAATGTCTAATATGCCGCCGCTACCTTAGCTGTCGTCAAGACATGGAATAAATGGTATGAGCAACATCAGTATTTAATATTACTCATACGCCCAGTTACATTCAGTAACCCAGTAACGCCCAGTTGTTATCTAAATATTTATTAAGCTGCACAAACACACATATATGCATTATATTACGCTTATTTAGGAGGAAGAAACGCAAACTAATAAATATTTGTAAATATTTATTAGGTTAGGTTAGGTTAGAGGACAGGTAGAAGTGTGCATAACACAAGATGCACATACAGGACTGCATCCTGTTAAATCTGGTATACAAAACAGTACTATTTTAATTAGAATATGACTCTTTCATTTTCATAAAATTATTTTAAAAATTACAGTACGTAACAAAGATTTATATTCGCCTAATAATGATTAAATGAAGTAGTCGTAGTCTAGTAGGTAGTGTGTTGGCTTATTAGACGTAATGCCACGGTTCTAACCGCAGTTTGAAGTTTCTCAAAAGTATGTCGTTCCGAGTTGTTTTTAAACTATAGGTCCCACCACTTATGGATAAAATTAACACACACAACATAAGTGGTGTGAGAAGCTAGGTCGTAATCCTGACTGAAGGGTTGTAATAACCAACTATGTATGTTATCGTTCACAAAGCATACATCCGTGCAAACTCCAAATGTATTTATTGATGACTTTAGGTAACTTTTGGCTTTTTCACATTGATAATTCCTCATAACGTATTTCTTATTATTTCAAGAGAATAATGAATACTTGCATTTTCTGCAATCTGTTTCTGAATTTGAACTGCGTTTCTTCAAGACCTCTTAAGATGCGACACTCTGTGGTCATAAATAATTTTTATTATCGAACCATATTTTAATTGATAAGGCATTACAATTAAATAAAAAATAAAGCAAAAAAAAATAAAGTAAAAATAAAGTTTCGAAAATATCTCTAAATTTTATATGAAATACACGGGTACTAGATTCCACATGCGACTGAATTTAAGAGATCCATTCCATTGCACTGGCTAGTTACACATGTTTGCTTATTTTTCAATAACGGTACATATTAATACAAATGTGTTGAATTGTTGATGTAAATGAAATTTCAATAAGCAAATGCGCCAGATTTGAAAATGGTTCGCAATCTAGTTTTATTGCTATACTTATATTTGGTAACACTAGCCGAACACTAAGACAGTTGTTTGAAAGACTGTATGTTCAGATATAGTTTTCGTTTGCCTTTAAATACATTCTTTATTTCAACGACCATTTAGACATGGTAAAGTTACAGAATGTTATAGAAATAATTTTGTTTTAATTAAAATTAATTGAAATATATTAACAAGTTTTTATTTCGACTTTTAGTTTTTTTTTCTCAATTTATAGTACACACATTAACAGTTACTAATATGAAAATTTCTCTAATTTTTCAGAAATTTCAATGCAAAATTTAATTTTTTACGAACTTATTTTATATACGTAGTTCATTTTCCTTTTTCTTGAAACACGTCCGCACTCTTTACAATTTTACACCAAACTGATATAGCGCAGGTATATTGTGCAATAGCTTACCTTCTGCTATATACGAATTACGTTAAGCTCTTATACTAACAAGCATACACATTGATTTATACATACTAATTACATCTGTTAGTAAACACATTGTCGCCTTATAGTTTTTCGAATTTCATGAACTTGAAAGCTCTCCATTAATTATAATGTGCATACATGTACGTAACAGTGAACGAATGTATGTATTGAAACAAAACTTTACTCTTATACCGTAAACTGTTGATAACATTCTCTTATACAATATATATGTACCTCTACCACTTCCTTTGTTTTTGTTGAGTGTTCTTTATTTTTATTTCTTTTATTTTATTTTAATTGACCAAATATCCTTTCACTGTAAATATTCAAATGTTAATTCGAAATAAAACAATAAAAGGTAGCTTTTCAATTTACTTGTAAACTGAATAAGAAATATATTTTAAATAATTTAATTTTAAAGATTTTTCTTACATTAAGGAGGACCGCTAATTAAAATAATAAAACTAAGGGTCATTATTACAACTTGCCGTTAACTAAAGGAGGATTTTGACGGGCAGATAAATTACATACATAATTGGTCATTACAACCCTTCAGTCAGGATTACGACCTAGTTTTTTACCCCACTTATGTTGTGTGTGTTAATTTTATACATGAGTGGCGGGACCTACAGTTTAAAGTCGACTCCAAAGCGAATTCATAACAATGAATTCATAACTATGAATTCGCCTTAGTCAACTCCGAACGACAGATTTTTGAGAAACTTTTCATGGCAATTTTTTTACTCTCAGAGTTTTTGCCAGAAATCTGCTGAGAGGAAGTCGCCGAGGAAATACTTTTTGTATTTTAGTTTGATATCTGGACTGGGGCTCGAACCCTGGCTTTTCGTCTAATAAGTCAACACACTACCTACTAGACTACGGCGACTTCAATAAATTGGTTTATATTATTATAAGATAAAATTGAGCGTTACTCCGGCACTGCCATATTTTTGAAAAAATTAACTTTATTTTATCATTATATTGTAATAACAAAAATAAGTTAAAGGTGACTTTAAAGTTCACTTTAGCTAAAGTTACCTTTAACTAAACTCAACTTTAACGGGAAGTTGTAATAATGGCCCTAATAAAGCTATGAAACAGCAACTTAACACTCCCAATAAGTATACCAACAATGTGTACAGTTCTGTTCCTAGTCGGGTGTATTTTTTCTTTGTTTCGTTTCTTTACAATTATTTTTTTTCCATTTCTGGAGCAACGAGTAAACTAACAGTCAAAATTTTAAGAACTGTATGAGCATTATTGAAGTCGCCGTAGTCTAGTACGTAGTGTGCTGGCTTATTAGACGTAAATCCAGGGTTCGAGTCCCAGGCCAGACATCAAAACAAAATACAAAAAGTATTTCTTCGGTGACTTCCTCTCAGCAGATTTCTGGCAAAAACCCTGAGAGCAAATAAAAAATTGCCATGAACAGCTTCTCAAAAATCTGTCATTCGGAGTCGATTTTAAACTGTAGGTATGTATGTATGTATCTCCCTTATAGCAGTATTTTCTTTTGAAATAAATAACGTATACTTGAAATGTAATCGAAATAATTTTATTTTCTTTTTTTCAGCACCATGAGCATGTGAAAGTTTAAATATTTTATAAAATTGGCAAAGCTAACCAAGAAGCATACGCGACCTAATAATCCAGATTTTCAAAGTACTTTTAAATGACTCACATTATTCTCATATACCATAGTATATTTAATTTGTAAAATTCATTCCTGACAAGAACATATGTGACGTATGAGTGATATTTAATTCCATTAGTTTCATACATGACAAAATCGAAGATTTTTTATTGCATACCTTTCAGAGTAACTATTCTAGCACATGTAATATGGTGCGTATGAGTAATAAATTTCAAATGCAATTAAACAGAAAGTATACCACTTACTTCTAAGGAATTTTAAAACATTTGAAATTTTCCTACGTGGACAATTATTTTTCATAAAATCAGGCAATCTTACCATTTAGAACCTTTTTGAATCATTGCGTCACATTTTTTTGTCTCGGATGTCAAATGTTATTTTCTAAGGTTGTTCGACTTTTTATGTTGATTCTGAAATTTAGAAGCTGCTTTAATTTAAATTAGGAAATTAATTTTTAGGGCTTCAAGAGTTACTAGCTGTAGAGTTACTAGCAGTACTAGAGTAAATGATTTTCTACAGCAATATGGAGATGCTCACAAATATCGACTTTGTTGTGTGGGAGTGAAATAACCTTATCAACGACGAACTACTAGAAATCTGTGTCTAGTACGGCGATCCATCTTCATTTCGTACGTTTTATTTGCATTATTGTGAGTTTTTCGTTGGTAAGGTTTCAGAGATCCATGTTTCAGATGTTATTAGGCCAGAATATTACATGTGATTGTTGATCAACACCTATAGTTTTTGATAAGAATGGCACTTGATTGGAATCCTCAAGGTTTAAGAAGCCGTGGGCGGCCAAGGAACACCTGGAGACGTTCGATATTCCAAGATCTAGAACAGTGGTATCTTACATGGGAAGATTCAAAAAATAACACCAGTCAACCGAATAAGATGGAAATGCTTTATGAGAACCATATGCTTCCAAGAACTGTAATGGATAAAGACCAGTGTTAATGTGAAAAAAAAGACACCCAAACAAATGTTTTGTTTAAAGAGTGCCTCAGTGAGAATACAATATATATTTTAAAATAATTAATACACTTTTAGAGATAGTTGTTATTTACCTGTCTGTCGTGACGACTTGACTTTTGTAGTTAACTGGCTGAAAACAAAAATTTATAAAAAAGGAATTTGTGTGAATATTTTATTGGTATATGGTATTTATTGGTATGTGTACACTGGCGAGCAGAAATGGATACATAATATTAACATAATATTTTAAATCCAATATTGTTTGTATTTATTGCAGTTAGTAAGAAATTGTAAATAAAAAATTTCAGACGTTGAAATGGCCAGCACAATGTCCGGATATAAATCCGATCGAGAATTTGTGAGCAATTGTAACACGAAAATTCGCACAGTATGAAAACCCTCCAGATAACTTTAACGAATTGTGGCTAAGAATTGAGGCACAGTGGCAAGGTATTAACAGCGAAACCATCAAAAAACTGGTAGAAAGCTTACTAAAACGCATTAATTCAATAATAAAAAATAAAGGATTATGGACAAAATACTGAATTTTTCATTTGAAAGAAAACGAACAAAATTGGATAAATGCTACTAAATAATATTTAAGCTGTATTTTATATTTTAAAGGAAATAATAACACTAAAAAGTTTTGTTTTAATTAGAGGATAGTCTAAATAGGTGTTTAACATTTTGTTTTTTTTTTATTTTAATAAATAAAGTACAAATATAAATTTTATATATTTTTTAATATTATGTATTCATTTTTGCTCGCCAGTGTATATATTAAATATTTATTATTATTATTATTATTTATTTTAATTACTTCTTACAACTTATAATAATTTATTTATTTATTTATTAATTAAAATACAATTATAAATTATATTTTAATCATATACGAGCTGAGGAACCCTGATTATATGCTCGGTGTAGTGTCACAGACCAGAGTCTCTGGTGCAAATCGAACCCACGACTATCACGCTTATAGTCTATCACACTACCCACTAGACTACCAGGGCACCGTTTATAACAATTTATAATTTTAAATAATCTGTTTTAATCTTTTTATAAACCTACTTAAGACTGAACACATAATCAATGGTTGTAAGAATTAGAAAGATTTCAGAAACGACAAAAGAGAATTTTTAATTTGTTTCTCTTTCTTAGATGATAGTGCACGATTGACTGAAAGATATATCAAAGCGTGATCAGGTCTATTTAACTACGCGCTGTCTTTCACGTCATCTTAATTTTAAAACAGTCATAAGCTTGGTATTAGGGATATTAATAATGTCAGTGATTATTTATTGGGTTAAATTGGGTGACAATGTATTGGTCTTAAGTCCAGTATATACTTCTTAAGAATCTATATGTGAAATGTTCCTCATTTATAAACTGGGGAACAACTCATTCGATTTACCTAACAATACATCAATTGGAAAGATTTATTTTCACTTATGGCTTTTTTTATCGTCAAATGTATACGGGAATACGTTATATTCACAATTGTCATGACACGTTTTCTCCATGTAAAATGAATGAATTCTTTTTTGGGAGGCATACTTGGTATGAATCAGATATCAATTAAATAAAAAAATTTGAAATAAATCCAAATTTATTTGGTGGAAATTTGACATTATTAGCTGGAGTTTTTAGACGAACACAAGCATACATACCTCAGTCAGGATTACAACCTAACTTTTCACACCAATTATGTTGTGGTTTAAAGTCGACTTAGAACAACAGATTTTTAAATTTTTTAACTTACTCTCAGAAATATGCTGAAAAGGCGTCACCGAAAAAAATTTTTTATATTTCGTTTTCCTTGAGATGGCTGGGTTAAGGATTGAACTGCGGGTTCTTACCTTATAACCCAACACACTACTTATTAGACTACCTTGACTTCATTTTTGACGAAAATATCTGGGTTAATGCAGAAATCGTGTAGATTGCAACCATAATTTTTGCAACCGATGAATTATTTAAGGATTTACTTTGGAGCGCAAACGGCATTTGTCATCATAATATTGTTACGTTTTTATATTTTAAAAACGTTTAAAATATGAGCTCGTAGATTGCAAAGAAAATAAAAATAAATTTGTCTTTAGTTTTAATTTAAATTCTTTATTATTCGCACAATTCTGTGTGACGCTGTTCACAACTTTATGTAAACAACAAAAATTGCCTTTTTTGTTATTCCTCTGTTTATACACTTTACATAAACAATAACAATTACTAGACAATTATTCGACAGATCTTTGCAACGAAGAACTTCAAACCACGATTACTCTCTTCAAACACACCGCGTCTTCACACAAGACTGGCTGAACTTCACTAACTCAGTCGCCTGCTTTGCCTTGCCTTTTATAAGGCAGAGTAAACAGTCTGATGAATGTTCATGACGTCGCCGTCTCGAAATCTCTATAAATGTAAACAGCGATGTTTGCATTTATTATTGTAGTGTTGTTTGTTTTTTTGTTTTCATTTATTCTTGTAGTATTGTTTGTGTATTTTTGTTTACTTATTCAACATTTTTTATGCTGGTGTTTGTCGTTATATTAGGCAGTACGATAATTTGTAAACAGGTTTGTTTACTGCATTGTTTTGTTTTTATAGCTTTTGTTTATAATTTTAATGGTAAGCGATGTAAAGGAAGACACCAGTATCTAGATTTTTAATTTTCGTAATATTGACATATTGATATAATTTCAATATCTGAAAAACTTTTGACGTCAACACGAATATTTAAGGCATAAGCTTACATTCTATATGATTTCAAGAAATCTAGGAAGCAGATCATGCGAATATTGAGCTATTCTAGTAAAGTCAATTCCAAAACACATTTTGTTGGGTGACCTGTTTGAGGAATGCTTAATACATCTTCTGAGAATCTTGCTTCTCCGCTGTTTAGTGCGTAAATAATCAACTTTTCAGCTACAGAAGTAGTTTAGTCTATGAAGAATACTTGTAAATGTAATAAATGTAAGTGTAAAAGTGTAAACGTACTATTCACGTTGTGAACATGTGACTGAAATAACCAAATATTGACACTTGTAGGGATGCATAAACTAATGGTAAGTCCATTATACATAGTTTGCCTTTAAATTTTATCTAAGTTCAAGGCCGAAAAGCAAAACATAAAAAGAAATAATGATATGAACATAGACAATTATGCGAAACAATATTTTTATAATTTTTTTCATCATAGCCCGCATTTACACATGCGGAATGCATGAATTGCCTCAAGTTTAATTTTGTCGTTGTTTGTGTCCGTGCTATTATCCAATGACAACGACAAAATTTTAAATTAACATGACCCTTATAATGTGACAACTAACTAGAACACTAAAATTTCAGAATAAAATAAAACTCTCATAACACGTCGCTTGCAGACACTAGCAACATCAGCAACAATGTTATTATCATCGTTCGCTCATTTACTAAACAAACAAAAAATGGAATGAACAATTAACAAGTGCAATAACTATCAACACCAACGAAACAGGCAACTAGCACCAGAGCGGCAGACACAAGTAATAACTTGAGTAGCTGAATGAATGGTAAGCAATTATATTTATAAGTCTGTAAACCTCAACAGTTTTTGTACGAATATATTGTAGATATGAGTAGGTAAATTGATATCCCAGACTTACAAAGGATTGCCATTTTTTGTTAGATTAGATTAGTCACCAATGAACTTATTAAACACAATTTCTATTTCCAATACTTGTGGATAATATTGTTACGAAAATGGAAATGGCGTTACATTGTTTAACACTAAAATGATAAACAAAAGCTACAAAAACAAAAACAATGGACTTGTTT
The DNA here is from genome assembly GCA_936449025.2 of Sarcophaga subvicina. Classification (NCBI taxonomy): domain Eukaryota; kingdom Metazoa; phylum Arthropoda; class Insecta; order Diptera; family Sarcophagidae; genus Sarcophaga; species Sarcophaga subvicina. Next base: position 36,316,899 of record OW388080.2, read on the forward strand.
ACATGATGAACAAATAAACAAAAATATAGCAACAGCTTCAGTATAAGAAATGGGATAAATAAGTAAACAAAAGGCAACAACAAACATTGCCAGAATAAATGTATACAAACTACACAAACAACAATGAAACAACGATGTTTACATTTATGGTGATCTCGAGAAGGCGAAGCCATGAACATTCGATTTCAAGGTCATCCATCACACTGTTTACGTCTCCATATAAAATGCAAGGCAAAGCTTGCAACAGACTCAGTAAAAATACAGCAAATTTTTGTTGTTCACATCAGGTTGTAAACAGTGTTACACAGAATTGTGCGAACAATAAATAATTTAATTAAAACTGAACATAAATTTAATTTTATTTGCAATCTACGAGCTCATATATCAACCGTTCTTAAAAGATAAAAACGTAATAATATTAAACGATCCTGATCCGTTGTATCAGTTGTGCCATTTTTAAGCGCTTCCTATCTTTAATTGAAATAAACCAATGAAATTTTTTATTCGTTTGTAAGACCTATTGATGCCATAATAGCATATAGTTTATATACCCACCACGGCTTTACTGAGTGGAGAGCATTCCAAATGTCTAATTATTCATGACGCACACATCAGACTAAATTTGACCGACGACATGGGTTATCTTGACTTGTTCGTATACACCTGCAGTTTGAGAAAAACACACAAGAAAAAGTATAACAGCACAAATCGCCTCCACGCGAGGTCAGCAGGCTCTCTAATCCGCAGTCACTAACACCTCGAAGAGATTGTGGTAATGAAAATGAAAGAATGGAAGACTTTTATGTGCAAATGGCACTTATTATGAGGAACAGGTTAAGCAGAAATTCCATTTTATTCCTAATATAACCGCTTCAATAGAGAATAAATATTGCGAGCTAAAGTTCTACGTGACCCAGTTCTTGTCTGGTCATAACTGCATCAGAAGATACTTGCATAGCTTTGGACATGATGCCCAATGTACTCAAAATGTGTGTGGATGAAGATGCCGAACATATTCTATTCCCATACCGGATATTTAGATGACCCTGAAGTCGCCGTAGTATAGTAGTTGACATATTACACGTGAGGCCACGATTCAAACCCATGATCAAACATCTCCAATAAATCGAAATATGATCAAATATTTCTTCGGCGTCTTCCTGTACAATTTTGGCAAAAACTCTGAGAATTAATAAAATTACTAAGAAAAAGTAAAATCTATCGTTTAAAATCGACTTTAAATTGTAGGTCCCGCAACTCATGTCTAATATTAACACACATAAATGGTGTGAGAAACCATGTCGTAATCCTGACTGAAGGGTTGGTTATGCATGTGTATGCAATGTATGAAAGGTAGTGTCTTGCTCAGTTATGGGTACTCTCTCAGCTTCTAATTTCCAGAAAATTCAATGCTATCTCTCTGTTATTATTCAGCAAAAATTCACTTTTTCTTTTTAGTTCGAAGGTGTTCTCCGAGGGACATAATCTAGCCGTTTTCTATTTATTCGCCTTTTAATAAATAATTACAAGTAAAAAAGGATAATGCTTTATCAAGTTAGTACATTATAGTTCATGACATTGCTTTCAGTAAAGACACATACATACATAATACATAATTGGTCATTACAACCCCTTAGTCAGGATAACGACCTAGTTTCTTACACCACTTACTTCGTGTGCGTTAATTTTTATACATGATTGGCGGGACCTACAGTTTTTTTTTTTTTTTTTTTTTTTTTTTTTTTTTTTTTTTTTTTTTTCGCCGAGGAGGGGCAAATGTACCTAACCGCACCATAGAGGAAGTCGTCACATCCTCCGTGTGTGGGGCCCTCACCCACTAAATCCCCCCCTCGTCTCCTGTGGACTTGTTTGTACCCACTCCGGAACTACGGTGGTATTACTTCGGAGTGGAGTCCTTTTGGCCCTTTGGCCCCTTCATGTTCATATCCGCGTCCGGATTGCGAATCGAAAGTTGAGGAGTCATCTAAGCGTCTCCACTATTCCTTTCGTCTAGATCATCGTCTCGGTTACGCCCGGCACGTGTGACAGTATCACCTATGCCGACATGCTTACTCGTTCTGCAGCTTCAAGATCTATCTTCTTCCGTCTCAGAATGCGCTCTATGTAATACACTACGGAGGTCCAATTTTCACTACTCGCAGTCATAACGCCGACAATATTAGCGGCTGTGATCGTTCCGACTATTGACGTCAGTACAGAGCGATAGCTCTGCCAGCGTGCACACTCGAAAACAGTGTGCTCTGCGTCATCAATTACCTCCCCTTCCTCGTACAGGCAGTAAGGGGAGGCGGCCTTGCCCATTCTGTGCAGATATTTCCTAAAATATCCGTGACCCGATAGCATCTGTGTAACGTAGTAGTTTATCTCTCCAGATTTCCGACCGATCCATGGCCTTATGTCCGGGATAAGTCTCGCGGTCCATCTTCCTCTATCCTCCTCGTTCCATCGTTGTTGCCATTTTGAGATGGTGCTTTCCCTGAAGTAACCGGTTATATGATTTCCAGCCGATTTCGCCTTATAAATCTCCATCCGCTCTGCCGCCAGCAGATCCACAGGGATTATACCCGCTATCACCAGTACGGCCGGAGCGGACACTGTACGGTACGCCGACGCGACACGCAATGCAGCCGTTCTCTGTACCGATACGAGTGAGTTTGCCCTCTTCTTGACGTCTAGTGTTTCGGCCCAAATTTCGCTCCCATAAAGCATAATGCTGTTTCCAACATCCATCAGGAGTCTCCGTCTCGCCGGTAGCGGTCCTCCAATGTTCGCCATTAATCTGCTGAGCTGTCCGACGATCTTCTGAGCCTTGTTAGCCGAGTACTGAATCTGATACGAGAATGTCAGTCTGGGGTCCAGCCTTATTCCTAGGTATTTCACCGAGCTCTCGGTCCTAATTGTCTCGTTTCCAATGCTCATGTCCACATGCAAGGGGATACGACGACCAGTGATTAGCAGCAATTCCGTTTTATGCATGGCCAGGTCTAGGCCGTGGGAATCCAACCATGCTTTTGTCCTTAGCATAACGCGTCTCAATTTTCGTTGTGCCTCTTCCGTGTTCCTGGCCGTGATAACAGCTGCGATATCGTCTGCGTATCCAACCAAGAAAGTTCCGTCCGGCATATCCTCCCTCAGAATTCCATCATAGCTAACGTTCCACAGGTCAGGGCCGAGGATAGATCCTTGTGCCGCTCCAGATGTTATTTGTTTCACTCTTGATCCCGAGCTTGTGTTATACACAAGCTGCCTGTTACTCAAATAACTACTTATCATGGCCAGAATGTAATGTGGCACAGAGAAATTGTTCTCCAAAGCATCCAGTACATCGCTCCATCTAAGGCTGTTAAACGCGTTTTTGACGTCCAAGGTGGCAAGCAGTACCACAGGCCTCGTAAAGTGACTCCCACGCTGTGTGACCATAGCTGCTTCAGTCACCTCTCTCAAAGCGCCAATTGTTGACCGACCGGGTCGAAAACCATATTGCCGGGCAGACAGTCCTCCTCTATTCTCAATAGCAGCGGTAAGCCGTGGCTTCAAAAGCCTCTCGAGCAGCTTTCCTGACGTATCCAGCATGCACAGTGGCCTGTACGCGGATGGGTGCTCCGGGTCGCCCTTTCCCTTGCTTATTAAGACCAGTCGTTGTTTCTTCCATATTTCGGGGAAAATACATTCTCTTAGGCACGCGTTGTACATTCCCAGTAAGAGTTGCGGTCTTTGATCGGCAATTTCCCGCACTACCTCAGGCGGGATGCCATCGGGCCCCGGTGCTTTGCCGGGTTTTAGTCCGGCTGCAGCTATTTTCAGCTCCTCTTCGGTAAATGGTAAGAATTCTATATCGAGTGTATTCTGCCGTTGTTCGATCCTCGATTCATGAGTAGGGAATAGTGTATCCACTATATTTCTCATAACTCGTTCGTCCATAATTCCCACTGGTTTCCTCCTGTTCAGTTTGTCCATTACAATTTTGTATCCTAATCCGTAAGGGTTTAGGTTTATGTCATCGCGTAGTTCCTGGAACGCCTGTTTTTTCTTGCGCGATATCGCCTCCTTCAGAGATTTCTTTGCCTCTTTGTATAATCGCATTTCATCAACGGCCGGTCCGTTGGGTCTAGCTCTAGTGTACCTCCGTCGTAGTCGTAGACACTCTCGCCTGAGTGCTGCAATATTTTCGTCCCACCAGTACACAGCCTTCCTCCTGCTATTCGGGGGTCTCAACAAGGGCATTGCCTTCCTACACCCGCGTCCTATTATCCTCATAGTTTGTTCTACTCTCGTCCTCGCGTCGTCCGAGAGCTCAATGCTGCCACACAATCTGTCAACCTCCAAGATCAGCCGATTTTTATCCAATTTTCGTGCATCCCATCCTCTACTGTTCGGAGTGTAATTGTTCTCCTCTCCTCTATTTCTCGAAGCAAAGGTGTACGATATGTACTGATGATCACTACCCGTATATATTTCCAATACCTTCCAGTCCCTGACTCTGTGACATATGCTCTCCGAGACCATAGTTATATCAGGGATAGTTCCCTCGCATCCCGGTCGTCTAAAGGTAGATACGTTCCCCAAATTCGCGAAGATCAGGCCGGTTCGAGCTGCCATCTCCACAATTCGTCTGCCTCTTGGGTTGGTATTCTGCATTCCCCACTCTACAGCTCTGGAGTTAAAGTCGCCTGCCACTATGAGGTTGCCGCCAATCTGCGTTATTGTATCCTCGATTCTGGCCAATTTCTCCTCAAAGGTTCCCACGTCATCATTGGGAGTCAGATAACAACTCATTAGAGTAATATCGTCAAACTGTATCCAGGTGAAACAATCCCCCCTACCAGATCTTCTCGGTCGGGGGCCCTGGTTATCCGTTATCCATATAGCCGCTGTAGATGTTTCATCACCCAGCCAGAATCCGCTATTTTTAGCTGCATACTGTTCGCTTATGACAGCTACGTCAACTTCCTGCTCCCTGACTATCTGCGATAGCAAAGAAAAAGCCACCCTCCCTCTATGCATATTTAGCTGCAATATCTTCATGCTGCCTTCCGTAAGGTCCTCTCACAACACCGCGATCCCGGGAGGTGATCCAGAGATCTTCCCGACTCGGCAGAGCAAATACAACATTTCATTTCGTTTCGGCATTCTTTTCTCTTATGCCCCTTTTCTCCACATTTCATACATAGGTCTGACCTGTCCGGTCCACCACACTCCCACCGTCTGTGACCTATTCTGAAGCATCGAAAACAGCGTGTCGGTTCTTCCCTGATAGTTATTCTACAGCTTGTCCAGCCTATTTTGATCCTCTGTAGTTTCAGAAGCGCATTCGCACAACCTGCAGAGGTTGTTACGAAGGCTCTTTTCTGCTCACGGCTGTTCGCCCCGGTTATACGGACGGATATATCCGGATTCATTTCGCCCGCTTCTCTTTGTACCGCTGCCAAAACTTCCTCAGTGGTTGTGAGGGCATCCAGATCCCGAATTTCTAAAGTGACCGTAGGCACAAGGTCCTTTACGGTTGCCTCTTGATTTAGGACGCTCTTTAGGTTCTCCCTGAACTCGTCTCTTTTGCCTCCTTTACCCATTTCAATGAGAATAGCACCTGTTTTCGTCTTCCGGACGGCTCGTATCGCTATCTCCGATTCCTCTGGTTTTATTTTGCTCCGTATGTTCCTCAGAACGTCAGCGTAACTGCGCCCCTCGGTTGGGTGGATGATTACAGCCTCTGGACGTTCTTTCACAATTTTTTGCCGCTCCTTTTTCTCCTTCCTTGCCGTTTTCTTGCTCTTCACTGTCTTCCATTCCTCGTTCACTGTTTCCTTGAGCTGTGCCGTGTCCGTCGGTTTTCCTCTCGGCCTCTTTTCTGGGCGGGTATCCGCGGGGCTTGAGGCGCCTCTCTTATTGAGGGAACTAACAGGTGTGGAGACATCGTCGTTCCTGTTATTCCTGGTAATCTCAAGGGGACCTACAGTTTAAAGTCGACAGATTTTTGAGAAACTTTTCATTGCAAATTTAATTGCTCTCAGAGTTTTTGCCAGAAATCTGCTGAGAAGAAGTCGCCGAAAAAATATTTTTCATATTTCGTTCAGTTGGAAATGCCTGGCCTGGGGTTTGAACCGATGCTCCACGTCTAATTAGCCAACACACTAGCTACTAGACCGCGGGGATTTCAGTAAAGATAATCTCCGAATAATAAAGTCATGTAATGCAGTATTTTTAACTCATTTCACATTCAAACATGCTCCGCTAAATATTTTTATAAATTTTATCTTTTGAATTTATTGCACGACATCCCTTTCAGCAGCATGTAGTTGCATGTAATGAAACATTAGAGCATGTCTATGTGCGACATTTCAGTTAGGATGTGCCAACAAACAAAGGCAAATGCAAAATAATAGAACAGAAAACATGATAAAAAGTATACACTTTGCATGCCTGTCACTCAAGCATTGTATGGGGTTTTTGTTCTTGTTATTTGGTATTATAATGAAATTGTGGTTGTACTCGTTCCTAACGTAAATATAGTGGTGCAACACTTGGTTGACAGCCAGAGGCATAACCATAATTTTTTGTTGTTTTTGTAAACGATGTAGACTACTTATTGGTACATTAGTTTTGTAAACTATAATGGAAAATGTAACACACTTTTAAAATTACTATTTATTGTTTTTACTCTCCGTTTATGTCATAAAGTAAGGAACCTTGTTGATTGAGCCCTGAGTGGATATGTAGATAGAGATGACTTTCAATCATTGCAACAACACAGTAGTCCATTTCCTCTAGCATTTGATTAAGCCACTTAGATTCTGATAAAGCCAATTAGGATCCTAGCGTCTATCGTCTGCATAGTAGACACCAAAGTACTTTTCTGTGGATATGTACCCAACAGAAGAAGAACAGTTTTATACTTTTCTTCGCCTCAACAACTCCAACAGAACTTGTTTACTAAGCACCCAAGACCAATATATTTCGCATTAGTGCTCATAAAACGTCGCCTTATTCTAGTAGGTTTGTGTTCCTAAACGAACCAAATGCTTCTTAAAGTTGCCCATGCGTCGAAAGTAGAGCTGTGTTAAAGGTAGAAATATTTATATGAGTGTTCAACGATATGTCCGCCGTAGTCTATGAGGTAGTGTGTTGGCTTGTTAGACGTAAGGCCATGGTTCAAGCCCCAGGTCAGGCATCAAAACGAAAGTATGAAAAAATAATTTTTGGGTGTTTTCCACTCAGTAGACTTCTGGCTAAACCTCTGAGAGTAAATAAAGTTTCTCAACAATCTGTCGTTCGGAATCGACTTTAAACTGTAGGTCCAGCCACTCTCGTATAAAATTAACGCACACAACATAGGTGGTGTGAGAAGCTACGTCGTAATCGTGGCTGAAGAGTTGTAATGACCTATTATTTATGTATGTATGTATGTACTATATATTAAATACAATCGTCGTAGTCTAGTACATCTTCGACAAAACGAAATTTGAATATTTCATCGGGAACTTCCTGTATGGCAAATACTATGAGAATAAGAAAATGGTTCTGCAGATCTTCTCAAAAACCTGTCGTTCGGAATCGACTTTAAACTGTAAGTCTCGCCACTTGTATGTATAAAGTTATGTAAGAAGATAGGTCGTATTCCTGACTGGAGGTTTGTAATGACCAGTTATGTATGTTTGTATGCTCGTAAAAGAATGCCTTTTAATAACTTCCAACACTATGCTACATGTGCTCCTTTTGAGTTTGAATAGACTTTCCGTGCGCCCTCTTTGGCCGGATTTACTGTGCTGTTTTGCATCCTCATGTCAATTATAAGTTTGCCAATAGAAACTTCGATGACTGCATCACATCTGACTAGCTCAGAATGTCTGCAGTCTCTTCAAATACCACTAAGTCCCATACCCACATGCCACATATGAATGTTGTACCGCTTTCCCATGCCATTAAGAGATTCGCGTCAGATTAAGTCTCCTGATTATCAAAAAGTATTCTAACAACCTTTGTAGATATAAGTTCATTCTTAATAATTTTTATCGCAGCCCATATGACCGACAATTCAGTCTGGAAGATGCTGCCATGATCAGGCGGTCTTATAGAGAGGACCAAATTTCACCACCAACAGTTCCATTCAGTTTCGTCAGCAAAAATCTCAAGGTATGTGTTAACGAGTTACTTGGCAGGGTTCTTTAAGAATTCACAGTGTGGTATTATATTGCTACGAAAATAGAAATGGTGTTACATCGTTTAACATTAAGTTGGTAAACAAAAGCTACAAAAACCAAAACAATGGACTTGTTTACATGATCAACAAATAAAGAAAAATATAACAACAACATCAGTATAAAAAAGGGATAAACAAGTAAACAAACATGCAAAAACAACACAAAATATACAAACAACAATAACTTAAACAACGTGTTTACATCTATAGAGATTTCGCGAAGGCGAAGTCATTCTCCTTCGTGAGCATTCATCAGACTGTTTACCCTGCGATATAAAAGGCAAGACAAAGCAAGCAACGGAGTCCGAAAGAATTCAGTCAGTCTTGTTTGAAGACGCGTTGCGTGTGAAGATCTCCGTTATAAAGATCTGTTAAATAATTGTTAGTTTTTACGCAAAAGAGTGTCACTCAAGTTGTGAACAGTGGCACACAGAATTGTGCGAACAATAAAGGAATTGTTTAAAACTAAGCCTAAATTTATTTTTATTTGCAATCTACGAACTCATATTTTAAACGTTTTTAAAAGGGCAAAAAGGTAACAATATCATCAATACTCCCGATAGTTCTAAATTCCCGTAGGATTCTCGAGTAATCAGTATTCGCGCCATTGTGTTGTTGCCCAGATATTGTGACTAGTTGTAGGTTTTACGCAATATATCACAAATAATGATTCAGGCAGATCTTTATAACAACGATATCAGACCACCGCCCTTTTTTACAACCATTTAGTATTTTTCACTTTGTTGAGTACATTTGGTTTCTTGAACAGTTTTCCATTTACATAAGCTCCAAGTAGTGCATCTCATACTTCAGTTCACTGTCCGCCTAATCTTAATAAACAAAACCGGCTGCTTGTACGTTTTAGTGAAAAGTTGCACCTCTAAAGCATGCCATGCCTTGAGTATTGGTCGTAAATTAAAAATTCGAAAGTAATTTATGGTTTAAAGCAAATTTATTGCACGTCAATAATACAACATGGGAATATAAATAGTGATGTATCAGTTTTTGTGTACATTTGTTATGCATATTGTTACGAAAATGAAAAAAATTTATATGCTGGTGTTATGCTTTTACATTGCTCAGTCAGTCTTGTGCAAAGACGCGATGTGTTTGAAGACAGTAATCGTGCGTTGAAGATCTCTGTTACAAAGATCTGTCGAATAATTGTCTATTAATTGTTACTGTTTATACAAAGGATGTAAACAGAGTAATAACAAACAAATCAATTGTTGTTGTTTACTAAAAGTTGTGAACAGTGGCACACAGAGTTGTGCGAATAATAAAGAATTTTAGTTAAAACTAAACACAAATATATTTTTATTTTATTTGCAATCTAAGAGCTCATATTTTAAATGTTTTTAAACGGTAAAAACGTAACAATATTTTTTGGTTGTAGCGTAAAATAATAATATTAATATTATTTAATTTATTTTATTAATTGTAAATTTTTATGCTTTGTTACTTTCAATCATCATTATTTTTATTTATTTATTATTATTATTATTTATTTATCTTTTTTATTTAAACATTTATTTCTTCTAGTTCATGTTAATCATTTTTATACAAAATCGAAAAAAAATATAAATAAATTCCAAACTTAATTACTTTTTAAAATATGTGTCTACGTAACGCGATTGAAATTTAGGGAGGATATAATGAAGAAGAACAAATTCGCCTACAGTTGGGAAGAATTATGAATTCCTAATGGTTATTATTTCCAACCCAATCAAACTGCTGCAAATGTCAAGATATGATTTACCTACCAAAGTCACCATAGGCCTAATACTTTTGCACAAAGTCTCGACATGCTTCCAAGTGAGTATTTGGGAAATCGTTTGGAAGAACGGTTACTCAGCCGCTAAAACTTAAACAAAAATCAATCGAAAAACTTGCACATAAGTGCAAGATGGCAAATATCAATAGAACACGCTAAATAGATCTGGTACCTTCAACGCCCAATGGGTTAAATGGAGTACTTGACCATAAGGGTTATCCTACTAAACATTAGAAATAACATATTGTTACGCTGTTACCTTTCAAAAAACGTTTAAAATATGAGCTCGTAGATTCCAAATAAAATAAAAATAAATCTGCGTTTAGTTTTAATTAAAATTCTTTATTATTCGCACAATTCTAAGTGCCACTGTTCACAACTTTATGTAAACAACAACAATTGTATTTTTTTGTTATTCCTCTGTTTATACACTTTACATAAACAATAACAATTACTAGACAATTATTCGACAGATCTTTGCAACGAAGAACTTCAAACCACGATTACTCTCTTCAAATACACCGCGTCTTCACACAAGACTGACTGAACTTTTATTCACTCTGTCGCCTGCTTTGCCTTGCCTTTTATATGACAACGTAAACAGCCTGATAAATGTTTTTTAAGGCTAATATTCGTGGCTTTACCTTCTCGAGATCTTTATAAATGTAAACATTGGTATGTCATTATGTTGTTTGTTTACATTTATTGTTGTAGTGTTGGTTGTTGTATATTTGTTTACTTGTTTACCATTTTTTTTGCTGGTGTTTGTTGGTATATTTTTGTTTACCATTTTTTATGCTGGTGTGTGTTGTTCTATTACGCAGTGCGATAATTTGTAAACAAGTTCATTGTTTTGTTTTTGTAGCTTTTGTGTATAATTTTAATGTTAAACGACGTTAAGGCAAAACACCAGTATTTATATTTTTTTATCCTCGTAATAATATGTATATATATTTTGACTTTGAATTTTAAATTCACTCTGAGTTCTTCTAGGTGTGGGGTACCCCCACACTTTTGCGGTTCAAAAATATGAAGTCAGCAGAATGCTTCTGTTATTTTGCTTAGGTTTGGGAAAACATTAAAAATTATTTTGTTTTATAATAAAAAAGATTTGTACATATTATTGCATAAAATCCATAAAATTGCTTACACATATTGGTGTACCTAGACTTTTTCAGTCCACTGTATGTGTACTTGGTTCCGTTAAGCTGATGTTCTCCTTCACTTTGAGTGCAACCATAAGTAAATGTTTATACTATGCTGAACATTTAATTAAAACATGAGTATATTTCATTTAATCGGTTTTCTTTGATATTTATACTCTTTCACTGAAAAGATAAGTTCGATCTCTTTGACAATTGATTTCTTCTTTATTTTTCTATTCAATTCAACTTTTCGACTGTGTTTAGCTGTGGTACGTCATCATCGTCTCGAGAGGCGGAATTGGTATCGTCATTGCATCTTAATAGAGTATAGAATTGTCGTCTCCATAACCTCAGCAGGCCTTGTGAATCTATAGCCAAGTCTCCGTTTTCATTATTGCAGAAAGATGCTCCGGCCTTTAAATATTCTAGCAAAAATCGCCATAAAAGTTTTTGGTACAATAAAAACTTTTAATTTTACTTTGAGTGATAAGTCGTTTCTATAGTTTTCAATTCTACAATAGAATTGCTAATATAAGGACGGTAGTCATTTTTGTTATCTCTAAATAATATTTTTTAGGCAGGAAATTATTTCTGAAGATAATATATTCGATACCTCTGAACAAAAGGGATGTAAAGAGGGACAGGTTCATTGGATCATGACCAAATAAGGGTTTAAAATTAGTTGTCAGTTGTATCTTTTTTCACAGAAACTGTTTAGTTTTAACTGTACAGACTATATAACCGTTACAATCGTTCAGTCAGGATTACGACCTAGCTTCTCACACGCCTTATGTTGCGTTTGTTAATTTTATTTATAAGTGGCGGGACTTGCAGTTTAAAGCCGGCTCTGAATTTCAGATTTTTGAGAACCTTTTGTGCCAGAAATCTACTCAGAGTAAATCGTCGATGAAATATTTTTTCATATTTGGTCTTGTTCGATATGTCTGATGTGGGGTTTGGACCGTGGCCTCATGTCTAATAAGCCAACACACTACCTACTAGGCCAAGGCGATTTCAGTAATATAAAATTAATAACAGAAAAAAGTAAGTAATAATAAAGGAAACTAAAAAGTCCTGAAAATATATCGTTTATCCCCAATAAAATCATACACAAAAATACTTTTTCATTCACACTTCAAAAAATAAATATCCATTTTGGGAAAATCCCCTAATCAGACAGCACTGCATGACTCGCACGTGCAGTTTTCTTCGAAAGAAGTGACTCAATAAAATTATCCGGAAATTCTGGTATCTCGGCAGCTTAAAAGAAAATAAAATTATGGTGCGCACAACCGAACCAAATAATGTTGACAGGTCAAGAATTGCTTCTTCAAATGACATTAACACCATTTATATAAAACAACACTCATTTAAGTTTAACTATGAATTTTTCATTATTCACATGAAAGATAATGTATGATATGTATTCATTATGAACAATTCGCTCCGCTGTATGTTCACTAATTTGTCGCTCTGTATTTTAAATGTATTTCTGTTCTCATTGTTTTTCTCCTTTCATTTTCAGTTAACTGAGCGTGTATTTGATGACAGACAGACAGTAAAGCAAATGACAAAACATATGCTGCTAAATTTACTACTGAACACTAACATTTGGAGATTTAAAACAAAATTGCAAGGACACATCAATGTTACAAAACACTTACAGTATACATACGACTATAATATGCATATGCTCTTAGTTTAATGTTATAACTACAGTTATTATCTGCATCACTTTTAAATGACATAACGTAACATTAACTAAGATAGATGAGTCTGTTATATAAAGTAATAATTATAGCACTAGACTAAAGCAAGGGGCTGTAACTTACTAACATATTAAAAATGTTTGATGTTCAAAAGGATAAACTATTAAATGAAACAAGCATAGAAAATTCGAAAAAGGATATAAATTTCTTTACAAATCGTCTTCTTCGTCAGTTTAAGATTTTATTTTACAAAACATAATTGTTAACGGAATAGTGTGCTAAAATAATAAATCTCTTAGGGCCATTATTACAAATTCCAATTAAAGTTGGGTTTAGTTAAAGGTAGCTTTAGCTAAAGTGAACTTTAAAGTCACCTTTAACTTTTTTTGTTATTACAACCTACAGATAAAATAAAGTAAACTTTTTCAACAATATGGCAGTGCCGGGGCAATGTCGATAACACTGCTAAATTAAATTTTCTTTGTTGTATTTGCTCGTTTTGTTTATATTTGAAGTTCCCATATTGAAAATAATATATAATATGGCAAGTTCAAAAATAAATTTAACTTTAAAAGTTAAAGGTAGGATGATCCTCCATTTAGCTTAACGATCACTTCTACCATATTGTCCATATTGTCCACTTATAACAATGAAAAACTATTTAAAGTTAAAATCCTCCCTTTAGTTAACGGCAAGTTGTAATAATGGCGCTAAAAATAACAAACGATTAAAACAGAACAAATAACATTATTCAAGACAAGTTTCATTTCTTATCGGTTATATCTGCCTTTTATTAACTCAATGTTTATGGAGAAGGTTTTTTGAATTATTAATTAATTCTTAATAAAAATAATGCAGTCTGTGGTTCGATACTCGAAGACAATTAACCAGATATATTGGGTAATATGATGCTTAAGAAAAAAGAAATAAAAAATTAACGGAAAAATTGCATTGTCGTCGATTTTTCCAACTAACTGCAGATACGAAATAACTACAGTAGCGAGAAAAAAAGCCACACATAAAAAAATTATTTTTCTAACAAAAATATATTATTTCTTACCCCACACCATTATTGAACCCCCTGCCATGTTTAATAGTTGGCAACTGATAATTCGATGAATATCTTTGTTTTGGGAGCCGACGAATGTAATTTAACCCGTCAGAGCCAAATAAGTAAAAGTTTGATTCGTCGCTCCACAAAACTTTGGCCCACTGCTCTTTTGACCAATGCAGATAAATGGCTTCTTGCCTGGTCTTCTAGCTAATAATTTTGCCTCTCTTAATCGGTTTCTGACTATGTGGACGGCAATTGCTCGTTTGCATAATTAGTAACATCTACTGCCGTTTTCCGAGGGTCAACTTTTACTATTTCTACCATTTGACGGTCTTGACGGGCAGTAGATTTAGGAGGTCGTCCACTTCCTCTTATTTGTTTGACGATAGCGCGATGAAATCCGACAAACCATTGATTTGTTAATATTAAATTCATGAGCAACTTCATTCATTGATTTGCCTTCTTCCAAAGCCAATGACAAATTTTCTATCTGCTGACAGTTGTTTCTATTTTAAAATTCACAATTTTCAAATTTTTCATTAAACTTTTATTTTAATTACTCAAGTTGACCCAGTTTTACCTTTAACACGTTGCATTTTTTTCTCTCTAAATTTTTTCACTTTTTTATAAATCTAAAAAAATTAAGTAGAAAGAGAAGCAAAAAACGCCTACTTATGCTTTTTAATAAAATCTAAAAAGTGACGAATAAAAACACAAAAGTGGAGTGGAATTAGATACCGTTATAAGTTTCGAGTATTATTTTCTGTCACAATTTTTGTCAGTAGAAGTCGCAAAAGGAAATATTTTTCGTTTTGTTCAAGATGTCTTAGCCGGGGGTTGGACCACAGTCTCTCGTTTAATAAGCCAACACATTACCTACTAGATTCCGGCGAGTGCAATTAACGCAACGCATTAAGTTGGCAAATTTTAAAACACGTTGAGGACTTTGACAAATGCTTTGTATGGCCTTTTTTCTTAATTTTTTGTTTTTCTTTTTTGTTTTGTGGAGACAAATTCAATTTACGTCCAACTACTGTTTGTGTCTATCTGACACAGCTCTTCAGCTCTTCGAGTCGAGGTTGACTGCTCTTCTGCCCCACTATCGCGAACCGTAATACTTGTTGAGCAAACACAAGTATTTTTAAATTTCCTACAGTTTCATCTCATGTTGAGGATGATGATCCTGCGAGTTATTATTATTTAGAGTTATTCTTGCAGGGCTTTCTTAAATCGCATGGGTGTAAGAGTAAGCTACATTAGGGTGACCCTTAGCTAGGAGAAACCATAAAAATTAAGTTTCACTGGGTGTACTGGTAGTCTAGTCGGTAGTGTGCTAGACTATTAGCGGGTTCGATTCCCACCAGAGACTCTAGTCTCATGACACTACACCGATCATATGGTCAAGTTACTCCGTTCGTATATAATTGGAATATAATTTGTAATTGTATTGTAATTAATAAATAAAATAAAATAAATATTAATTTTATTAAAGAATGTAGCAAGATGTTTCCTGTAAGGTTTCAAACATTTTTCCGCTTGACAACTCTTTTCTCAATCCTATATTTAAAAAAATAAAGGAAATATTTAAAAAAAATCGCCAGATGTCCTCGGTTTATTTCTATGCTAATTTGTAGCCCTTGCTCTGTATGCGTGCATGATAAGTAACTGAAAAGCTGTAGGTATTATCATTGCATTTATTGAGGCATTAGAGCTTGATGCTCAAAACTATATAATTAATAAAAATTCTATTCGAGCAGCCCGAGAAAAAATATAACACAATCATATGTTAGAATTGAAGAAACTTCGACATTAGTACCTTTAATGTTATGTGACGGCAAACTATTACCAGAGTTAATTACACACTGTAAAATTGATCCAAGTTCCTGCTTTGGAAAGTGGAACTGGATGAAAACAGGCATCAACTGTGTGTAATGCAGGGGTTACCAAACTTTTTTTGGATATGTATTAGTGTCGCCGTGGTCTAGTAGGTAGTGTGTTGGCTTATTAGACGAAAAGCCAGGGTTCGAGCCCCAGGCCAGACATCAAAATAAAATAAAAAAAAAAAGTATTTCTTCGGCGACTTCCTCTTAGCAGATTTCTGGCAAAACTCTGAGAGTAAATAAAATTGCCCTTAAAAGTTTCTCAAAAATCTGTCGTTCGGAGTCGACTTTAAACTGTAGGTCCCGCCACTCTTGTATAAAATTAACACACACAACATAAGTGGTGTGAGAAACTAGGTCGTAATCCTGACTGAAGGGTTGTAATGACCAATTACGTACGTACGTACATGTATTAGTGAGTAAGAGAGAGAAAATAAGTTGAGAGAATTTATTTATTTACAGCCATAGAAAAGTATTAGTAATATACGCTATTTTTATTTTCATTTCATCAACATAGCTTTACATATCTATCTATCTTTGGCTTAATAATTTTAGATAAATAAAAATAAAAAATCGATATTTTATTAAAAGAATATAAAGCTATCCATCTTTGGCTTAAAAATTAGGCCATGTTTTTAGATAAATAAAAATAAAAAGAAAAAAACCCATTTTTATTAAAAGAAAAAAAGCGAGCATTCCAAAGTATTTAAAAAAATTATATTATGCGACAAAATAAAAAAAATGAAATACGCTTAGCTAATGACATAGAACATTTAATATATAACAGCTGAGTCATAGTTTTTATACATGTTATCTTATAAAATGAACTTTAAGTTAAAATTATCAAAATTTTTGATACACCTTAAGCGTTTATTGAAAAATGTGTAATTTTTCCATTGGACCAAACACCGTAAGTTATCTAATGTTTGCGCAAAGCGAAATAATAATATTTGCGAAAAACGGATATATTAGACTTCTTTTGGTAGTCGCTCAAACGTGCAAAGAGCAAATTCTCAGGTAAACAATCAAGATCCATAAAAAAGTTCATTTGATATGACAGCATATATAAAAACTGTGACTACGCTGTTATACTCTTTAAATAATAACTACAGTAATTTTTGTCCAATTTGATCAAACGAAGTGTCAAACTCTTCATAACACAATTTATTTTAAGAATGTCACCACTTGTTTTATAGTTTTTTATAGTTTTTAATTAAATTCTCCAATTAGGAATGACCAAACTTGAAAAAATAAGAAAAAGTAACATTTTCCAGGTTTAACCAATCAAATTTCATAACATATAAGTTTGAACAAAATGTTAATGTATACTGTTTGAAAGGCTAATCTTCCCCCTTACTAAAAAACTTTTAATTTTTAAAATAGGTTCAAATATATTTGGTAATTCAATAATTTTGTGTGAAAAGATAAAAAACCGTTTTTGTCAAATAAAACAAGTTTAGAGGGTTCGAAAAAAAGAAATAAAAATAGTTTTGAACTAACTGATTAACTTAGACTATGTAGACGGGTGTTAGACGGGTGTATTTTTACTGTCGCGCCGTGTTATTATTTATTCAATAAAACCTTTGTTTTAAAATATTTCTGTACTAAATTAAATTTGTTGTAAGAAAAAGTATACAAAGTTTTTCATCGACAACTTGATATAAGCAGTATACCAATTTTCATGAACAAAAAAGTGTTTGTTTTTTCTCTACGAAAGAAGAGAGAACACTTATTCCTTTATTGCCACCCTCTAACTGTGTGATTACTTGCATTATTTGGCTCTCAGTACTCCTTGTTGTAATTAAAGCAGTGTTGATTGCTAACTTGATGATAATGTTGTAATAATTCCAACAGAATTCGTAAGTGACAGCAAAAGAAAAACGTGTTTTTAAACATAGTGAAAGAGGACGATATTATCGGTGTTATGAATTTAACATGAGAACACATTTTTTTTATTATTTAGTTATTTTGGAAGACTATAAAGATAGTATCTTAATCACTTGAGAACCGCCAAAAGCGATTGTGCAATATGTTCTAAAAAATTCTGGAACGAAAATAAACTCTTTAAGTAAAAACAGCTATGCTGGTTCATATCGTCTCTATATTTGAATACGTCGAAAATTGAAATGTGCAATGCTACTTACCTCGACGAGATCAGAAATTTTTAAAATTTAAAGTTGTTAGGCAGTAGGTCGCCGTAGTCTAGTAGATTTAGGTGGAAGTGGTAGCTTTGATATTAAAAAGCTCACCTGAACACGCATAGCGGCTCGTTGTGACGCCACAGTTGAACGTAGTTTCTAAACTTTCTACAAAAACAAGGGTAGAGGAAAAAGTTGGTCAGCGCAAGGGCTGCACATCAAAAACACGACTACCCTACACTGGAAAACCAGCCAGAAAGTGTGATAAACGAAGTTATATCCTTAACATCAATAGCTGATAACTCCGTCAAGCTGACAAGACGGACCTATAGCTGCACCTCGCAAGAGATGGGCATTGACAAAGAAAGTGGATAACAATCTCCTCTTTCTCAGCGGATCTGCACTCATGGCAGAAGTCATTAAATGGGAGCCGCATCCTTAACGCGTGTCTTCGCATAACACAAAGATCTGTAAACATAGCCACTGTGATTGAGATGATACCACGACCAAGTCCAAGTAACTGGGTGGTATGCCTTCTATCCATCAAGGGCCCGGTGAGTCTAGCGGTGGAGCAGGACTAATCATTGACCGAGGATAAGTTTGCATCTCGAAAGAATTTCCGCGCAATAGCCAACTTGACCGGGGCAAGTTGCATAACCCAGTAGGTAGTAAGGCCACGTTTCAAACCCCAGATCAGACAACAAATATGAAACATATTTTTTCCATGCCTTCCTCTCAGTGGATTTCTGACAAAACTTTGAGAGCGAATAAAATTGCCATGAACAGCTTCTAAAAAAATTTGTCGTTTTGATTTGACTTTAAACTATAGATCCTGCCACTTATCGCAATCCAGACTTAAGTATTGTTATATATTGTCCAATGCTGAAATTAAAGCATTAATCGATAAGCGGGAGATCGCCTACAGGCGATGGAAGAGGTTCAGAACGGACGATCTGAAAGCCATTCATAAATCTGCTCGTAGCGAGGTTACTAAACGCATTAAAATTGCAAATAGGAGCTCGGCAGGAAGCTCGCTTCCGCATTGGATAATAGAGCTAAATGGAAGGTAATTCGCGATATTGGTATTGGACAAAAATGTCTTAATACTTCTCCTCCGGTCTCAATGACAAATTTGTTAATATTAATGTTCCTACCCCTGACAGTAACATATATGACGACCTTTGTTTTGTTCCGCTTGAAAACCCCTTTAGTTTTAGTTGTGTTAATCAGTTCGAAGTTTTGGAATGCTTATGTTCGTTGAAATCGAATGCGATTGGTTCTGATGACTTAGATCCTCTGTTTTTATAAGTTTTGTCACCTAGACTTTTGCCTTATTTTACTCATTTATTTAATACAATTTTAACTATGATGAATGATAACCTGATGAATGGAAGCAGCCTAAAATCATTCCAGTTCCTAAATAAAACAACGAATGCATGCGAATTGCCACTCTTCTATTTCTGTATAAAATAATGGAAAACCTCATAGCTGGACAAATAAATAATTATCTCGTAAGTAATAAGAGGCAGTCGGGATATATGAAAGATAGGAGCTGCACTAGTGCTTTATTCAATGTAGTTAAAACCAGACAAAAATTGCATATCGTTTTTAGTTCTTTTGGATCACACTAAGACTTTTGATACGGCTGATCATAGGATATTATTGAGGAAGAAACAGAGCCTCTTTCATTTTTCTAACTCAGCTTGTAGTCTTATACGTTCTTATCTTGTGAAAAGATCACAACGAGTTTACCTAAACGGAAACATCTAAAATTCGCTAGACGTTGGAAGAGGTATTTCTCAGGGATCAATATTAGGGCCTCTTTTATTCTGTATATACATTAACAACCTACCTGATATTTTGGAAACTTGTAGCGTACACATCATGTACGCTGATGACGTTCAGCTTTATAGAAGCGCTCCTACTGGGAACATTAATCTTTGTATAGAGCTGATTAACTGTGGTTTAAATCCCTCTAAATCTAAATGTTTATTGCTTTCTAGAACAAAGAAAACATTTGTTGTGCCCGACATAATTATCAGGGGGAATACAATTGATTTTGTTGAAATAGCATCCAATTTGGGTATTATGTTTAATGGTCGGCTAACGTGGTTTAACCACATTAATGTCATCGTTGGCAAAGTTTACGGTGTACTTAGAAACTTATGGGCTGTTATAGATTCGACTCCCTTTGCCTATTTGATTCCTATTCTCTTATACGGATCTGAAATTTTCACAAACTGTGATACTGATGATAAGCGGAAACTAAACTTGGCTTACAACAATATAGCCAGATATGTATTTATTAAGGGACGTCGGGACTATGCATATATCACAATTTGGATTTAATTTTTATAATCTATTAAACATTAAATGCCTAATTCTCCTCCATAAGATTATTACTTTAAAACAACTGATATGTATATTTAGTAGGATTAGATTTGCTAGATCCAAACACAAATAAAATAAAAATTAAACAGTTTTCACAGCATAATACCAATAATAAAACCACTTGGTGATTTCTTAATCTGTATGTACACTTTTTCACTGATTTCTTTAAGTTGTTTTCTGTAATATTTCTTACTTTTCTCTCACATGATTTTGTAATGTCTTTTTTTTGCTAATAAAAATGAATTTGAAGAAAACCTTCATTAATTATTGGCTTTCGAGACTTGAAAGTAATTTTTGGTGTATGAAGTTTTTTTGTCCATGACTGTATAATACTATGCATTTTTTGGTGATATATTGTTTAAATAATGGCATAAAAACTGCTAGTGCAGATGAATACCTTATTATTATTATGAATATTAAATTGAATGAATCAATGAATTTTTTGTATCTTGCTATTAAGAATAACATAGGCTGTCATAGAGCACCTTATCCTTACTTCCTTTTTGTTGTTGTAGTTACATTAATTTTTTTGAGGTAGACAAGTGATTTGGTTACTATAACAATTTTCGGATGGTCCATCTGTCGTTCTCTAGAAACAACGACCTTTTTAGACATGTATTGATTTAGTGGTGAGAATCCCTTTTTTGCGTACTGAGTTTTACTCTTTCTCAAGAAGTAACAGCTGCCTGATTTCCAATACCATTCATTGTTGATGTTGTTCTCCCCTTTGGTGCAAGCAAGGGTTACTATCTGCCTAGATGGAATTTTTTGATAGGATTGAATCATTTGAATTATAAATGTCGCCGACATAGTCTAGTAGGTAGTATGTTGGCTTTTTAGACGTGAAGCCCCGATTCAAACCCCATGTCAGACGCCTTCAACAAAACGAAATATTCCTTCGCCGACTGCCTTTCAGCAGACTTCTGGCAAAACTCTGAGAGTAAATATATTTAGCATGAAAAAGTTTCTCAGAAATCTGTCTTTCGGAGTCGACTTTAAACTGTAGGTTCCGCCACTCACCTATAAAAATAGCGTACAACAGAAGTGGGGTGAAAAGCTAGGTCGTAACTCTGACAGAAGGGTTATGTATGAATTATATATTCGAAAATTATGAGGAATTGTTTTTCGCTTTCTCTTTATTTGAATGAATATTATGCAGGTTTACTGAAGAGTCATTAAGGTTGTAGAGGTAGCTTTGATCATGTCACAAAGCTTACATGAGCGCGCATAGCTGCCCGTTGTGATGCCACGGGTGCATTAAAACACTACAATACGGCAACCTATTAGATGTTATTGCAAGTAAAAATGCTTTTTTCATATACTAGATTGTAATAGATATTATCGTAGATTAGTATGAGGGTCAATATAGGTGACTAATAATCGTTTCAGAGTTTACGCTGCTTACGCATTATTTCTTAGTATATTTTTGTGGATTTTTGTAGTTATAGAAGTATATAAATAAGCAATTTGCCTGCTCTGACATTTGCCTAATAAAATCATTCGTAATACAGCGAAATCTCGCATACGGGGACACCGACCGCCGAACTATTATATTTCTTTTATTAGTTTAATAACAACATCTATTGCTAATAACAACTATTGATGGAGTTTTAATGTTTTCTAAATTCACTTTTATTGTATAAATTTTGATTAAATACATATTCTACTAAACTTAGTATTTTCTCAACAGAAGGATTTACTAAGAGCTTAAAAAATATCCATACGACTTTAAACATTGCAATGCCATCTTTGTTGCCAATGATTGCAGGAAGAAAATTCGCTGACTACTTACGTACGCTAATAAGGATGACTTCTATTTTGTAACTGCGCACATACATAGTTACTTACTAACTTAACTGGTCATAACAACCCTTCAGTTAGGATTACGACCCAGATTCTCACACCACTTGTGTTGTGTGTTAATTTATATATGTATATGATAGGCGGGATCTGTAGTTTGAAAACAACTCCGAACGACAATTGTTTGAGAAACTCTTGCCTGAAATATGCTGAGAGGAAACCGCCGAAGACATATTTTTTTATTTAGTTTTTGTTCGAGATGTCTGGACTGGGATTTAAACAACGGCAACACGTCTAATAAGCCATCACGCTACCTATAAGACTACCGCGAGTTCACTCAACAAACATTAGTTGTTATTTCAAAATCTGCAACAGCTGATGAAACCACTTAAAGTATTTAGACATGTCAAACCATTTATAAATCGATCATGAATAACTACCGAATTTCATTGGCATTAAAAGTGATATTTTAAAACGTTAATTGGTGTTAAATGTCACCAGCAGTATCAATACGTATAAATTTAGCAACTAACAAGTAAAATGGAGATCGATTGCCATATATAATCGACTCATCATCAATATACGCATAGAGTTACTATGATAGTTAATGATCTATTCGATACAATATTGTTACGAAAATGATAAACCATCGTATAACATTAACATAAACAAAAGCTACAAAAAGAAATCACTGCAGTAAACAAACCTGTTAACAAATTATCGTACTGCTTAATATAACAACAAACACCAGCATAAAAAATTGTAAACATGTAAACAAAAATATACCAACAATACTACACTATTAAACGTATACAACGATGTTTACATTTATAGAGATTTCGAGAAGGCGAAGTCCTGAACGTTCGCCTTCAAGAACATTCTTCAGACTGTTTACTTTGCCATATAAATGGTAAGGCAAAGCAGGCGACTGAGTTCGTGAAGTTAAGTCAGTCTTGTGTGAAGACGCGGTGCGTTTGAAGGGAGTAATCGTGATTTGAATATCTCCGTTTCAAAGATCTGTTGAATAATTGTCCAGTAATTTTTATTGCTTATGCAAAGGATATAAAGAGAGGAATAACAAAGAAAATCAATTGTTGTTGTTTACATCAAGTTGTGCACAGTGGCACACAGAACTGTACGAATAATAAATAATTTTAATTAAAACTGAACACAAATTTGTTTTATTTTATTTGCAATCTACGAGCATATATTTTAAACGTTTTGAAAAGGTAACAACGTAACAATATTTTTAAAGAAATCACTTTTAATTAGTGATGGGTTAATGCCATTTGATAATGGTGGTGTTATTACAATTACATTCGGTTTTTGCATACATAATCAAGGGAAGCATGAATTGGAAATTATTCTCAAATGAAACGCAACAAAAATTTCAACTTTTTTCTATTTTAATTTGTCTGTGCACACACTATATGGAAATGTTTTCCAAAAAAAGCAAATAAACACGAAACGAAAGAAAGCTTTAGTTTTCGCAACATGTTAATTTGACAGATATTTTGCTCATAATAAGTACAAATCCTTAAAGCGTACCAAGCACGAGCGTTTTACACTCTGTTCTTAAAGAAGGAACTATTTTCATAAATTCTGTTGAAAGATCCCGTCAAAAACCACAAAAACATTGCAAAATAGTTTGAAAAATAAACTTTATTTGAAGTATTTGTACTTAGTACTTATTTTTATTGCTTTGATTCAGTTTGAATACCTTGACATGTACTTCTTAACATTACATGAAGTTCCATTGAATTATTTACTTTCTTCAGTAAGTGCAAACATTTATTAAAAAAAAACAAATCTAAAAGCCATGATGAAGAAAACTTTTTAACACTACTTTCACCTAGTTGGTGTGATTAATGAAAATTATGAAAAATATAATAAAATTTCTTTCTTCGAAAATTTCCACAATTCTGAACAAAACCTTTAAAGTGATTCATTATTAAATTAAGACGAAATTGTCGCAAATAAACTACTTTTTAAAACTATGGCATATAATAATAGGCAACTATTTGATATTTTCTGTGGCACACTTGACATCATATATACAGTGGACAACAAAAGTCTAGGTACCCCACTACATTGTTACAAAAGTAAAAAAAAATTTAGATACTGGTGTTTTGCTTTTACATCGTTTAACATTAAAATTATAAACAAAAGCTACAAAAACAAAACGATGAACTTGTTCACAAATTATCGCACTGCTTAAAGTAACAACAAACACCGGCTTAAAAAATGGTAAACAAGTAAACAAAAATATACTACCACACTGCAATAATAAACATAAACAACGATGTGAAACAAGATGACGATGAAGATCTCCGTTACAAAGATCTGTCGAACAATTGTCTAGTAATTGTATTGTTTATGCAAAGGGTGTTAACAGAGGAATAACAAACAAAACAATTGTTGTTCTTTACATAAAGTTTGAACAGTGGAACACAGAATTGTGCGAATAATAAAGAATTTTAATAACAAATAAACCCAAATTTATTTTTATTTTATTTGCTATTTTCGAGCTCATTTTTAAACGTTTTTAAAAGGTAAAAACGTAGCAATATTTTAGCAATTTTTGTGAATTTTAAACAATTATGTATAAAATTTATGTTTTTTATATTTATTTTATTAATTTGTTTCTATTTTATAATAAAACAACAACATTTTTAAAGTTTTTGAAAGACTATAAGAAAAATAAAGAAAACTTTCTGATGACTCCATATTTTTCACCCAAAAAAAAAAAAAAATCCAAAAGCCCAATATATTAAAATGCTATTCCTTTCATTTAGTAAGATATCCATTAAGACAAGCACTTCATTTAACCCATATGGTAATTAATGTACCAGGTTTGTTTAGTGTTTTCTGTTGATAGTTGCCGCAAAATATTCATGACCAAGTTTTTCAGCTGACTTTCGTTTGAGGTTTAGCGATTACGTAACCGTTCTTGCAAATGAACTATTCTCTTGGAGTCATATCGGGACTTTGCGCAAGAGTATTAAGTCTTCGGAGAGACTTTTGCAGATAAACCATGTCTTCACATTAGCAACTGTATATCTGAGTTCATTGACTTGTTGGAAATAATAACACGGTACGACAGTGAAAATACACCCGAGGTCTATGGTCTATGGTCTATGATCTATGTTATTCACTAGGTTGAGTAGAACTTAAAAATACTTTTTTTCTCGATCCCTCCAACCTTGTTTTATTTGACAAAAACGGCTTTTATGATCTTTTCACATAAAATTATTGATTACACAAATATGTTTGATCCTATTTTAAAAATCCAAAGTTTTTTAGAAAGGAGAGAAATTAGCCTTTAAAACGTAATACATACATTTTTTGTTCAATATCATATATTATGAGTTTTGATCGGGTAAACTTGGAAAATATGATTTATTTGTTTTCTCAAGTTTAGCCATTGTTAATTGCAAAATTTAATTTAAAAATATGAAATAAGTGGCGAAATTTTGAAAGTTCATTATATTGTGAAGAGATTGACACTTCGTTTGATAAAATTGGACAAAAATTACCGTAGTTATTATTTAAAGAGTATAACAGCTTAGTGATATTTTTTATATATGTTATCTCATCAAATGAACTTTCATTTCAAAATTTTCAGAACTCGGCTAATATTTGTATTTTTTGCAAATATTATTATTTCTCTTTGCGCAAACATTGGCCAACTTCTGGTGGTCGTTCAAACGTGAAATTGACACATTTTTCGATAAACAATTAAGTTGCATTAAAAATTTTGAAAATTTTTGAACTAAAAGTTCATTTCAAAAAATATACAGCTATGGACATTAAATTAGCACAAAATCCATTTATAGTTTGATTATGTTTTTTTTTCTTATTTGTATCCTAATTAGATAAATTTTTTTTGGTTTGCACTGTTGCAAGACGACATCTAGCTGTTGTTCAACAAAAAATTTTACGTTATCATTCACATTTTTTGTGTTGATTGCTGATTTTGTATCAGTCGCGAAATTCGACCTGGACAGTAAATTAGCACAAAGTGTTTTAGGTACAAACAAAAGTGTTTTAGGTAAATGTTTTGTTGCACATTTTCTTTCTTAAGGTAAATCCTTTTAATTTTGTGGTATTTAAATTAATTTTTGTAAGAAATGGGGCGTGGAAAAGATTGCTCACCAGAAGAGAAGCGCATTATCGTAAAGTTGTGGAAGGATGGGAAAAAAATGGCTGAAATTGCCCAAATTTTGAATCGCTCACGAAAAATGATTTACAACGTAATCATTTCCTTAAAAACAAATAAAAATAATATCACAGACAACAAAAAACAGAAGCTACGTGTCAAGAAAACAACCGAAGTCGTGGACCGTGCTATTGTCCGAAAGTCAAAGAAAGACCCTTTCATGTCGTCACGCGATATTGCAAACGAAATTAATTCCTAATTTGGGTTAAATTTATCGTGCAGGCTCATACGCAGACATCTTAATGACGCAAAGCTGCTTGGACGCTCTAGCCGTAAGAAGCCACTTCTATAAAAAAAAAAAATATAGTCAAGCGTTTAACTTTTGCTCGCACCTACAACGATAAAGTCCTCTCATTTTGGAAAAAAAATACTTTGGAGTGATGAAACAAAGATACATCGTTTGGGACCGGATGGTAGAGTCTTTGTTCATCGGCCAAAATGTCAGGAATTTAATCCACGTTACCCTCAAAACTCTTAAAATAATATAAAAAATATGATTGTTTTCATGACAAGATTTTGTGCTAATTTAATGTCCATGGCTGTATATGAGTATATGAAAAATATAACTCGACTGTTATACTATTTAAATAATAACTACGGTAATTACAGTCCGATTTGATCAAGCGAAGTGTCTATCTCTTTACAAGATAATGCACTTTCAGAACATCATCACTTATTTTATATTTTAGAATTAAAGTTTGCTACTATGAACGGGCAAACTTGAAAAAATATGAAGAAATTCGCATTTGTCAAGTTTACCTCATCAAACCTCATAGAATATTAAGTCAAATAATACACAAATGTATATCGTTCTTAAGGCCCATCCCTCTAATTTCTAATAAGGTTTAAATTTTGGACATCGGTTCAGAAGTATTTGACGAAAACAGTTTTTGTCAAATAAAAAAAGTATGGAGGGTTCAAGAAATATAAAATATATATTTTTGAGTTCTACTCAATAAAACTCACAACTTACACTATGTCATTAGCTGGGTGTATTTAATTCTTTTTATTTTGTAGCATAGTGTTATCGGCCGTAATCTGAGAATCAATACGCCTCACGTTTCTACTTGTCGATAACATATACTCATTTACCCATCTTTGTAGACTCCCGTTCAATAGCACTAAAGGCAGCAGTAAACGCTAATAGTCGTAAATTCTCTATGGGTTTACCACAATTTAGAGAGTACTGGCCTATAGAAATAGATACGTTAATACTTTTTACATCAAACGTTATGCCAACGTTATGCTCTGTTTGAAGATATGCCTAAAAATCTTCTTTTTTGCAATAACGAAGAAGTTCAAGAACTATCAAAAACAACAAACTACAAAATATATGGAATAGCACATGACAAAATTTATGAGACACAATGTAATGATGAAGTAAAATAAGTCAGGCCCACCAAAAATTATAAAATCTCACTAAAAATAATTTTGTATGTGTTTTTGCTTCAAATTCATGTATTTTATTGGGTGAAAAAGAAAACAATTTTATTATACAATTAACAGAATTAACTATTAATCGTTGCAAATTAGCTTTAAAATCACATACATAGAATACATTCCCTTCAAAAATACAAACACAGTCTTTGCTGCTGTTAAAAAGCAAAATGGTTCATACGCCCATCTACTCCTACATCATAATAGCATTTTTGTATATTCTATATAAATGCTCGTAATTACGTGCGTAAATAATCACGTATGAACATACATACATACATACATATACAATATAATAATATGTTTGTTTAACGATGTTTTGCTCTGATAATAAACTTAAGGGTGAAGGAACGAGAAGAAGAATAAGAAAGCGAGAGAAAATTCAGAGCATTATTTACAAAATTTTTTTATATTTTTTTTGTATAGAATTCTCAGACTTAAAAATTAGGCTGAATTAGACTACGGATTTGAGGACTGTTGTGCCTTGTAGCTTATTCGCGTACATCTGTGACTTAAGGAAATCCTACAGGAAAAGGTCTAACGCTGTCAAATTCCATAATCTCGGCAGCCAATTCACATCACCACCACATGAGGTGAATAAGTCCCCGAAACACTCATGCAGAATATCCAAAAAGGTATGAGCTGGGTGGCACGTAACGCCCTTCTGTTAAAACTATATATCGTGTGCACCTAGATCATATAATTCGGGTCAACAGAAGTTGGTAATCATCGATCTAAAGTGATCACCGTTGGCCTGGACAACTTCGTTTTCTAATGCTCCCTGAAGACCATCAAATAATTTCATCAAATAATGTCTACGTTTAAAAGGAGACGTACAAATAAATTGGTCAGTCATTATTTAAATTTTAATTTTGTTGTGTTTGGTTGCTAAAATGACCTCTTAGGATGACATCGGCAACAAAATTATTGTTTATTTATTCGCGTATGTGCTTATTATTACAATTTTGAAGCAACTGACATAATGCTTGTCAATCACAATTGCATTCATAAACAAGTTTTTCAGTTGACTTTTGTTTGAGGCTGGGATGGGATGAAATGGAACGCATGCAAACAAGGTAAAGTTTCTGACTGTAGTCAACGTGGCGACCACCAGGACGATCCTCGTCTTACTGTATTTAAGTTGACACGCAGCCTCGTCGTGGCCCCTCCTGGATGGCATTCTAGCACCCACTAGATGTTAACTAATGTGTGCAGCGAGAACAATTCCCTGGACGTTAAATTTTGGTTGTGCGTAGGGCTTGGAACCTACTACGTAAAACCAAAAATTTAATCAATACCAAAACACAAGCCTCTATGAAGATCCCCTCAAACCACGACAAACTTCTAAAGGACTATGATATACGAATAGGCCATACCTGTTAAATTTCGATTACGATTAGTAATCAATTATATTACTTTTTAAAAAGAATCGTAATGATGAACAATTTTTTGAAGTACTAATTGATTACGATTACAAAATAATCTAAAAATAATCAGGATTAATGGCAAATTACAAAATAATTAAAAGGAATCAAAAGCAATCAAAAAGTAATCAAATCAAAAAGTAATCAAATCAAAGCGGATAACAGAAAAAATTAGAAGTTATCAGTCACTCAAATTCTGTCCAGTACACTCATTAGATACATATTCGCAGAGGTTAACGATTGATAGATCAACCATTATCCAACCACCATATACATTGGACTTGATTAATGAGTGAGCCACGCTTCAATACTGCACGACAAAGTTGAATTAAATCACCCATGTTTTAAATGTGACTACATGGAGACTACTTTCGGACGAACATACAAAGCTCACTGTAGTAGTATGTTTATGGGGTTTCAAGGTCACTTATTCCTTACAAAATTTGGTGCATGCATAGCTGTAAAAGAGTAAGAACATTGCAGAATTGTGAAATGAATTGTGTGCGATCGGTCTTTAGGTTTGTAACATGTATTATGAAAAGGTATTGCTTTTTAATGTGTATGTGTGTGTGTGTGTGTTAAAATTTGTGAGAATGCATATCTGGAAAAGAATTAAATCATTTTAATTTTTAATTTTTCCATACAAATTTGGAATCATACCTGCTTTTTGTTGGTCCTTTCATTTGTATTGCTTTTCAAACGAATGGTTGGACGGACAGAATGAGTGTGTGCACGGTTCCTCATCTACATCCCAGAGTACAAGTAGACTGTAATGTGAAAATGTATATACGTATGTACGAATGTTTGGACGGACAGAATGAGTGTGTGCGTAACATGTAATGTGTATGATCGTTTTTTTTTTAATAGTAAATTCTTGGCACGTATTGCTCATGATCACAGGTAGAAGAAATAGAAATATAAACTAATAAGAAAGGGTAGGTTGGTTGTGCGGTTGTTTTTAATTTGATGAGAAAGAAATGTTTAGTTGTGCCTGTGCGTTTTTTTTCACGCATAAGTATAAGTAATATCTGTTTTCACATAATTGAATTTACTGATTGATCTACAACACCCCAGAGTATAAATAGACTTGTTTTTAAGGATTTAGAATTTTTTAGTTTTACTGTTTTAAATAAATGAAATTATAGAATAAAGGGATTAATTAAAACAAATTAGTTTTTTATTTTTTGAAAATTTTATTACATATTTCTTTTTTTCAGATTTTTACAGATTCGAATTTAAAAATACGTTTATACAGATTAAATAACTTAAGTGTTAACAAATATTGTGTATAGAATGTTTGACATCGACAAATGTTGAAGGATTGTGAATAAGTATTTTCACAATAATACAAACGTATGACATATTAATACATAAAAATGGATTACTTATTTTACTAATGTTACATATTCTTAGTTCATTTATAAGTTTCATAAATAAATCTATATGCTCTTTATCAATCTGATTACTATGTTTTGTTAATAAATAGTTCTTCCAATTCAGCTGATGTTACCATTTTTGTTCCCCTTATTTAAAAATTTAATAGTAGGTTGTGTTAGTGCGGGACGATGTACTCTGAATTATTTCATTTTAATTTATATTTATTGAATAAAAATTTTAAACACAAGTGCCCACAATTAAATGTATTAAATTTTTGTTTTCGTTCATAATTATATTCAATAGGAAATTTTAAGTAGTTGACAATCTCAAGTGGTGGTTGTAACTTTCCAAAGCTATCAAAGTATTCCTTATAGTTGTGGTTTTTATAATATGCTACCCAATGTGTTCCCATACCATTTGAATCATCTAAATTAACAATGCCGCATTCTTGTTTGAATGGTTTTTCAGGTAAAGAATCACGCATGAAAACACCCCTAAAATGTTTGAGATGTCTTCCATATTTATTCTAATCCAAATCTGTTAATGGGCGATTGGGAAGGTTATCTAATAGTTTTTTGGAGCTGGACTATAGTAGAGACCATATCCAGTTTTATATGGTTTGAGGTACAACCCTTTACCCATTGCAATTGATTCCATATATCTATTATGACGGTTAGCTTCAGCCAATTGTTCTTTTCCATTTTTGATAGCATTTACTGCTTTGACAATAGCGGATCCTCCACTTGCCAAACCGCCAAGCGCTGACAATGCTGTTAGTACGGGAATAAGTGGAAGAAATCCTCCAATTTTCGGTACAGGTATAACTCTCGGTATTATAATGTCTGCTCGCTTTTTCCCTTTAAAATTTGAATGAATAGCCTTTTTTGCTATTTTAACAGCATCATTTATATCAAGGGGTTTCTGTTCTTTCAATTGTTTTAAAGTTTTTCTCACAGTAGCTGTGAATAATTTCTTATTACACTTATTCATTTTTACTTTTCTCATTCTTTTTGAATTCTTTCTTTTCTTATGTCTCTGCTCCTTCAAACCTAATCCAAATTTCACTTTAGCTTTCATAGCGTTTGTCACAAACCACGCGTTAGCACGTTCTTTAATATCACTATCTTTAGATTTAACTCATTGCCAGGCTTTTTCAGCTAAAATTTTTATCTGCTTGATGTCTTGTGTCTATATCTTTTGATTGTGAATATGCAATATCGTGCTCTCTGCAAGCTGCGTCTAATAAATTTATACCCTTATCTCCTCTTGCTAAACGTTTTTCAAGTTTTGTACCAGGTCCACAAAACTGATAACCAGGCAGATGTAATTCAACAGGTACTTTATTTATTAAGTTGTTTACAAGTCCTCTTCTCATCTTACACTGACTGGGCTTTTGTTTTGACTGTAGATTATATCCATTTTGTTTCGTTACTTTTATACCTCTTCGCAAAAATATCTGAAATCAAGACCTATATATACACCAATTTATGCGATCACAGTTTCAGTATGTCAGTCAACATGAAGCTAATTAAACAAGCAAAGCAAATTATTATAAGAAATATTGATGAATCATCTCAATCAAGAGATAAAACAGTTGTACACAACACATTATTACCGAATTCGATTCGTGCATTGATAGTGGGACCATCGAATTGTGGTAAAACTAATGTGATGATAAGTCTAATTGAAAGTCCTAACGGATTGAGATTTAAAAACATCTATGTATACTCGAAATCATTATATCAACCAAAATATTGTTATCTAAGAAAATTAATTAAACCGATAAAAGAAATTAATCTATTTACGTTTTCGGAAAATGAATAAATGTTTAATTATTCGTATATATTTGAAGGCTCGTGTTCCTTTCACTTGTATTATCATATCATGCATAGTATTATCTCCATTAAATATTAATTTTTCTTTGCCATATCTCCAACTTCCGTCTTCACCTTGATTAAAACCATAAATTTTATCCAATTGCTTATTATCAATAAGTAATTGAATATTTTCAAATAATGGAGAGCTTTTCGTTAGCTTTAAACTTTGTTTTCTTTTCAAGTTTTTGATACATGTACTTGATACAGGTCTATTATAACCATAGTTTTGTTCATCATCATTATAATCAGTTGAAATATTTTCATACTGAAAATCGTTATCACCGTTAACATCATCGTAGTCGCCGTCATCATCAATAGTGTTGTCTATATCCTTATGCTTATCTTCAAGTTTTCCGATGATTTTATTATCATCATTTACATCATCATAATCATCCTCGCCATCAAAAGTGTTGTCTATATATATATCCTTATGTTTATCTTCAAGTTTTCCCATGATTTTTTAAGTGGTTTTGTTATTGGTTGAAAGGTATCTTCTAATAAATTAACTCTATCTATTTGATTCAGTTTAATATTTTTTAACTTTTCCTTCAGAACAGCTCTTGTCTTTACAAGATCTTCTAACATTTTATTATGATCATTTTTAGACATTATAATAATTTTTTTAATTGATTTTGATTTGGTTATGATCTGCTTGCAATCTGCTCAGGATCTGCTTTACATCTGGTTGCGATCTGCTTGCTATCTGGTTATGATCTGTTTGCTATCTGCTCACGAACTGCTTTATATCTGGTTACGATTTGCTTTATATCTGGTTACGATCTGCTTGCTATCTGGTTATGATCTGCTTGCTATCTGCTCACGAACTGCTTTATATCTGGTTACGATCTGCTTGCTATCTGCTAATGAACTGCTTTACATCTGGTTGCGATCTGCTTGCTATCTGGTTATGATCTGTTTGCTATCTGCTCACGAACTGCCTTATATCTGGTTACGATTTGCTTTATATCTGGTTACGATCTGCTTGCTATCTAATATCAAATAATATATCATAGTTGTATGAAACTATCAAATCCTTTTCGATAACGTCCTTTATTTATTAAATCATCCTTGCTTACAACAAGAAATCCATATTTATCTTTCCAACAGTCACTGCAAAGGTCAACAAATTGTTTAAAAGTCATATCACCAATAACATGATCATTATATATATGTTTTAAATTCATTTCATCCTGTTTAAATATTATAATCATATTTGCATTATCACGTATTAGATGTTTTGGAATTTTAGTATATGTTTGACCCAGATAAAAGCAATCAATGAATTTGTGTCTTCCCATACAGAAGTAATCTCTTATACTATTTTGTTTCTCACAAATAACATCATCGAATATTATTATAGAATGTGGATAAGCTTTTGCTGGACTTAGAACTTCTTCATTTTCCGAAAACGTAAATAGATTAATTTCTTTTATCGGTTTAATTAATTTTCTTAGATAACAATATTTTGGTTGATATAATGATTTCGAGTATACATAGATGTTTTTAAATCTCAATCCGTTAGGACTTTCAATTAGACTTATCATCACATTAGTTTTACCACAATTCGATGGTCCCACTATCAATGCACGAATCGAATTCGGTAATAATGTGTTGTGTACAACTGTTTTATCTCTTGATTGAGATGATTCATCAATATTTCTTATAATAATTTGCTTTGCTTGTTTAATTAGCTTCATGTTGACTGACATACTGAAACTGTGATCGCATAAATTGGTGTATATATAGGTCTTGATTTCAGATATTTTTGCGAAGAGGTATAAAAGTAACGAAACAAAATGGATATAATCTACAGTCAAAACAAAAGCCCAGTCAGTGTAAGATGAGAAGAGGACTTGTAAACAACTTAATAAATAAAGTACCTGTTGAATTACATCTGCCTGGTTATCAGTTTTGTGGACCTGGTACAAAACTTGAAAAACGTTTAGCAAGAGGAGATAAGGGTATAAATTTATTAGACGCAGCTTGCAGAGAGCACGATATTGCATATTCACAATCAAAAGATATAGACACAAGACATCAAGCAGATAAAAATTTTAGCTGAAAAAGCCTGGCAATGAGTTAAATCTAAAGATAGTGATATTAAAGAACGTGCTAACGCGTGGTTTGTGACAAACGCTATGAAAGCTAAAGTGAAATTTGGATTAGGTTTGAAGGAGCAGAGACATAAGAAAAGAAAGAATTCAAAAAGAATGAGAAAAGGAAAAATGAATAAGTGTAATAAGAAATTATTCACAGCTACTGTGAGAAAAACTTTAAAACAATTGAAAGAACAGAAACCCCTTGATATAAATGATGCTGTTAAAATAGCTCAAAAGGCTATTCATTCAAATTTTAAAGGGAAAAAGCGAGCAGACATTATAATACCGAGAGTTATACCTGTACCGAAAATTGGAGGATTTCTTCCACTTATTCCCGTACTAACAGCATTGTCAGCGCTTGGCGGTTTGGCAAGTGGAGGATCCGCTATTGTCAAAGCAGTAAATGCTATCAAAAATGGAAAAGAACAATTGGCTGAAGCTAACCGTCATAATAGATATATGGAATCAATTGCAGTGGGTAAAGGGTTGTACCTCAAACCATATAAAACTGGATATGGTCTCTACTATAGTCCAGCTCCAAAAAACTATTACATAACCTTCCCAATCGCCCATTAACAGATTTGGATTTGAATAAATATGGAAGACATCTCAAACATTTTAGGGGTGTTTTCAAGCGTCATTCTTTACCTGAAAAACCATTCAAACAAGAATGCGGCATTGTTAATTTAGATGATTCAAATGGTATGGGAACACATTGGGTAGCATATTATAAAAACCACAACTATAAGGAATACTTTGATAGCTTTGGAAAGTTACAACCACCACTTGAGATTGTCAACTACTTAAAATTTCCTATTGAATATAATTATGAACGAAAACAAAAATTTAATACATTTAATTGTGGGCACTTGTGTTTAAAATTTTTATTCAATAAATATAAATTAAAATGAAATAATTCAGAGTACATCGTCCCGCACTAACACAACCTACTATTAAATTTTTAAAGAAGGGGAACAAAAATGGTAACATCAGCTGAATTGGAAGAACTATTTATTAACAAAACATAGTAATCAGATTGATAAAGAGCATATAGATTTATTTATGAAACTTATAAATGAACTAAGAATATGTAACATTAGTAAAATAAGTAATCCATTTTTATGTATTAATATGTCATACGTTTGTATTATTGTGAAAATACTTATTCACAATCCTTCAACATTTGTCGATGTCAAACATTCTATACACAATATTTGTTAACACTTAAGTTATTTAATCTGTATAAACGTATTTTTAAATTCGAATCTGTAAAAATCTGAAAAAAAGAAATATGTAATAAAATTTTCAAAAAATAAAAAACTAATTTGTTTTAATTAATCCCTTTATTCTATAATTTCATTTATTTAAAACAGTAAAACTAAAAAATTCTAAATCCTTAAAAACAAGTCTATTTATACTCTGGGGTGTTGTAGATCAATCAGTAAATTCAATTATGTGAAAACAGATATTACTTATACTTATGCGTGAAAAAAAACGCACAGGCACAACTAAACATTTCTTTCTCATCAAATTAAAAACAACCGCACAACCAACCTACCCTTTCTTATTAGTTTATATTTCTATTTCTTCTACCTGTGATCATGAGCAATACGTGCCAAGAATTTACTATTAAAAAAAACGATCATACACATTACATGTTACGCACACACTCATTCTGTCCGTCCAAACATTCGTACATACGTATATACATTTTCACATTACAGTCTACTTGTACTCTGGGATGTTTTTTTTTTTTTTTTTTTTTTTTGTCTTGAGCCGGAGGTGGGAATCTTCGAAAGACACTTTTGTTCCAACAAAAGAGTGCACGATTCACCATCACTGGTGACTACGTACTAAACCCACCCCCTACACACTTCAACCACTCTCCCCCCGCGGGACTGCCGTAAGGTATTACTTCGCGGAGGGCTGGTTAGCTTGAAAGCTTTATCACGTTAATTCAAATTTCGCCTCCGTTCCTCCAGTCTTCGGAGTACTATCAAAACTTCAGCCATTCTATGGCTATATTGTCTCCATAGAATCCTACAGTGCAACAGCTCTTCCATTAGCCGGTTTGGTTCCAAATTCGTTTCTCCCGGCCATCTAAATCTGGGACAGCATGTTAGAATATGCTCCGCATCTTCCTCCTCGTCTACACAGTTTGGGCATATAGGAGAAGTGTCATGACCAAATCTGTGCAGGTACTTCCTGAAGCACCCGTGACCAGTTAGGAACTGGGTCACGTAGTAGTTCAGCTCGCAATGTTCGTTCTTCATCCAAAGGGTTACATCAGGGACAAGACGAAATGTCCATCTTCCCTTTAGACTGCTCTCCCATCGTGACTGCCATTTGTGCATGGAGGTCCTTCGTTCCCCCGCTTTTATAGCCGCTATTTGTCCCGGGTACTCGAGACGGCGAAGGTATATCCTTCTCATCTCATCCGCCAGTATATCTATTGGTATTGACTTTGCCAATACCAAAACTGCTTCATCAGACACTGTTCTGAAGCCACTTATCCGTCTAATCGCGCTTAGACGATACACCGAGGACAATATCCTCCTCGTCGTCCCCACTGAGAGTGCCTCCGACCATATTGGGCAAGCATACAGCATTATCGATGTTACTACCGCCGAAATTATTCTCCTTTTAAATGGACCTGGTCCTCCAATATTTGGCATCATCCTCGCCAGTGCTCCCTGTGTTACAGATGCTTTTTCACCGATGTATTTCACGTGTTCCTTGAAGTTCAACCTGTCGTCGATAATCACTCCCAGGTATTTTATCGCCCTCTTCGATTCGATCGTTGTGCCTCCAACGGTCAATTTCATCTTCTCCACTATCTTCCGGCCGCTTATCAAGACGGCCTCCGTTTTATGCGCAGCAAGTGTCAAACCTGCCTCATCCAGCCATGCTCCAACATTTCGAATCGCTGTGTTCGTTTTCTCCTCTATTTCTCCTACCGTTTTAGCTACCGAGACTATGGCAATGTCATCTGCAAAGCCCACAATTGTAGTCCCGCTTGGCAATCGCAGTCGAAGTAATCCATCGTACATAATGTTCCATAGTAGTGGCCCAAGTACGGAGCCCTGAGGGACTCCCGACGTCACTACGTATTCCTGCTCTCCTTCATCCGTTAGGTATATTAGCTTCCTGTCCTGAAAGTAATTATTCAGAATCTCCATTAAGTATGGCGGCGTAGCCATGTTAAAGAGGGCTCTCATAATACGCCCCCATTTCGCCGAGTTGAACGCGTTTTTAACGTCAAGCGTGACAACCGCGCAGTACTCCTTGGTGCCAAATCTCCATCTTTCGCCCTCTATTGCATCTCTTGCAATGTCGACCACTCTCCTTATCGCGTCAACAGTGGACCGTCCTTTCCTAAATCCGTATTGCAGGTCCTGCCTCGGCACATGTTAGTAGTCGATTGTATATTATCCTCTCCAGTATTTTTCCCATCGTGTCAAGTAGGCAGATGGGCCGATACGACGATGGTTCCCCTGGCGGTTTACCAGGTTTCGGAATGAGAACCAATTTCTGCTTCTTCCACCTACGTGGAAAAACACCCTCAACGAAGCACTCGTGGAACACCTTGGCGAACGTATCCGGTCTGAGCCGGATAGCCGCCTTAAGTGCCCTATTCGGGATTCCATCCGGCCCCGGTGTTTTCCTATCTCCTATTCCAGTGCATGCTGCGAGTACCTCCTCTCCTGTTACCTCGGGTATGGTATGAATGGCATCCGGCTCCCTACTTATAAAAGTGTAGGGCTGGCCACGTGGGAATAATGTACCAATGATCTCCCGTAGCAAAACTGGACAACCTAGTTAAGGCTGTTCTCGAGCACCGATTCTCTTGCAGACGACTCTGTACGCCGTCCCAAAAGGATTGATGTCAGCTTCCTGGCATATCCGCTGAAAGGATAGTTTCTTGCTCCTTTTAATGGCTCTTCTAAGTTGTCGCCTTAGATCCTCATATGAAGCCCGTTCGACTTCCCATGTCGGTCTTCCTCTCGTGCGCTGGGCCCGTCTTCTCGCCCCAAAGCACGCCGACCGCAGTCTTCGAATCTCGTCATTCCACCAGTAGCAGGGGGAACGTCCCCTACACACAGTTCTCCTAGGGATAGCAGCATCACATGCAGTGTTGAGCATTTCGTATACGCCGCTCACTAATTCCTCGACCGTGTTGCCTGTCGTATGAAAAGACGACAGCATCAATATATACGTCTCCTCGTCAAAGCGGGAGTCCTTCCATTTAGGTCCCGTAAACTTCGGCAATCCGTTTCTTCTCGTGTTGCGCCCAGTAACCGTCATCACGATTGCCTGGTGGTCACTATTCGTGAAGTCCTCAGTTAGCCTCCACGCGGTCCGCGAAACAAGGCCATCGCTCACAAACGACAAATCTATTATCGAGCTCAATCCAGCTCTCCTAAATGTGCTTTCTCTTCCGTCATTCATCAGCGCCACAGGAAGGGAAGCGAACGTTTCCAAGAGACAGCGACCCCTGGCGTTAGTATATCTACTACCCCATTCGGTTGCCCAAGCGTTAAAATCTCCTCCAATAATAACGGGGGTGTTCAGGCGCACGTGTGACGCCAGCCTCTCCAGCATATGTTGGAACTCATCCATTGACCACGTCGGGGGGGCGTAACAGCTGTAGACGAAAACTCCCTTAATCCTGGCCATAACAAAACCAATGTCCCGCGCATAGGTTTGCTGGAAGGGTAATGAGCCGCAGTATTAGATCCGTCCGTGATCCAAGTACTATTTCTCGGTACCCTATAAGGTTCGCTTATGATTGCGACATCGATATTCTCCTCTTTTACTCTCTGGACCAGTAGGTCCTGAGCTGCTTCGCAATGGTTCAAGTTAATTTGTATTAACCTCATCTCCTAGATCGTGATTTAAGAGCGCGCTGAAACTGCGGACAATTCCTGCTCCCCGCGATATGTTTGGCGAACCTTGGGTTGTCCACTTTGCAGAACATGCAGAGTGGTTCCCGTTCGCAATTTCCAGCAATATGACCGTCTTGTCCACACTTGCGGCATGTTCCCGAGCGGTCAACTTTACTCTCGCACAGGCGGGCTATATGTCCAAACTGCAGGCATCGGAAGCATTTCGTCGGAATGTTCCTTTCGCGAATCCTGCATATGACCCAGCCGATCCTAATTCTACCTTCTTTCAGAAGAATAGCTGCAGCATCTGCATTAAGGCTCACTGTGGCCGTTTGCGTTCCACCATATGCTCTCCTGAGACCAACTATGTATGTCGGCTAGAGCGAAGCCCTCAAGACCTGGAATGTTCTGTATTGCGTTATATACATCTTCCTTCTCCGTGATCTCATCAATGTCCTTTATCTCAATTGTCCTCCTCTCTTTCAGAGTGCGGACAGTCGCGCATTCCCCTAGGAGCTCTCCAATGGCCCCTCTGAAGTCCTCCGTTCGCTCGCCGTTCTTGCCGAGCTGAAGTAATAGCTCCCCTTTGACAGTTCTCTGAATTTTTGTTACGTTTTCACCTAATTTGCAAAGTTTAGGGTCCGTTTTAACCCTCCTCAAATTTCAGCATACGATGTGTCATCCCTCGTAGCTATCATTATTGCGTCAGGCTTTGTTTTCCTCTCCTGAGGTTTCTTTTCCTTCTTTTTCCTTTTAGTGACTTTTTGCCACCCTGGTTCTCCAGTTGATTCCTGAGTGTTTACCTGCCGACCCAGAGTCGTCTCAGTAGTCCTCTTTGTCAAAGCTTTCGATGCTGGATTTGGAGTTCTCCTCTTTGCTTCGGGAGTCTCAACAGTCTCCTCCTGTCTCCTCTTCCCCTCTTGATTTCTCATCCAGGGCGAAGTTTGTGTTGCAGAACTGCTGCAACCCTTCTCATTGATTGACTGCCCCCTCAACTCACCTGCGTACAGGTCGTATAGGGTCTTAATAGAGTCAATTGCATCCCTCATTGGCTGGTGGATTGATCTCCTCTTTCCATCCTCCATCATATCAACTAAGCTCCTAATTTGGTCTCCGAGTTGACCAAAAACCCCGCTGGTCGATGCCGTCGGGTTGCTTCGCGTTGGTTCTGATTCCGATGCCACCAATCTTGAAGATTCTCCATTCACTGGGGATCTCGGAGTCCTCGTACTCTGACCGAACGGGTTCATTTCCCGATTCCGCACAGGAGATCTCATAATCCTTGAGCTCTGCCCGAAAGCGTTCAGCTCCAAGGTATTCATATCGTTCGTCATCTTATTTGTAGATTTATTTTTGTTGTTAATCATTTCATTTGGGCCCCAACTCCCGGCCGCTATCCTAATCCATCGTTGTAGTCGTCACAAAAGACCCCGTGGTTATCTATGCAAAAGCAGGGA
The DNA here is from genome assembly GCA_936449025.2 of Sarcophaga subvicina. Lineage (NCBI taxonomy): Eukaryota > Metazoa > Arthropoda > Insecta > Diptera > Sarcophagidae > Sarcophaga > Sarcophaga subvicina. The sequence continues at coordinate 36,357,784 of OW388080.2, forward strand.
GGCCACGCAAGGGTTGACACGTAACCTCATGGGAATACGTGTTCAGAGCCAGGTCGACGTAAACCAGGGATTCCCATCTGGTCCTACAACACCAACTTAACGGTGATAAATCAGGAACGTACCGGCAGACTTGCCATCATTTTAACGGGGCGGGGGCAATGACAGCATTAGCCCGACAGCCATTTCAGCCAGCTATCACACCGCCTACTAAAGTGCCGGAATACTGCCATCGTCAGCCTATATCACCAATTCAAATTCATTTTCCGGTATACCATAATTAGAACCTTACCGGGCTCGGTTCTAATGCCCCAATCAAGGGCGTCGTAATTCGCTGCTTCGGTGGAACTGAGGGAACCACGGAGTCGTTACTCTCCTATTTTCCCATCTCTTGAGGGAACCCCCTGTGGGATGATGCCTAGTTAATGGCGGCATCGATTCGCCATGTCGCAGATAACGTCTTCGGTCACTTGTACCTTTTTGTAGTACGCCTCCGTATCTGGCGCTCTTGGTCGGGGACTGCTTATTGGTTATTCGCAGCTAACCTACCTGGGATAGGCCGTTCAGTTATCCGCCACCTACTGACCCCCATGGTAGCCCGAAGCTAAGCCCCATGGTACTCTGGGATGTAGATGAGGAAACGTGCACACACTCATTCTGTCCGTCCAACCATTCGTTTGAAAAGCAATACAAATGAAAGGACCAACAAAAAGCAGGTATGATTCCAAATTTGTATGGAAAAAATTAAAAATTAAAATGATTTAATTCTTTTCCAGATATGCATTCTCACAAATTTTAACACACACACACACACATACACATTAAAAAGCAATACCTTTTCATAATACATGTTACAAACCTAAAGACCGATCGCACACAATTCATTTCACAATTCTGCAATGTTCTTACTCTTTTACAGCTATGCATGCACCAAATTTTGTATGGAATAAGTGACCTAGAAACCCCATAAACATACTACTCACTGTCTCGCACGGGAAGAATGGGTTGCTGAAGCTGTTATCGGTGACGGTAATATAACGATCTTTACCGATGGCTCAAAATCGAATATGGGACTGGATCTTGAGTATATTCCGATAAACTGGCACTTAACGGGTCTTACAGATTACCTAACCAGGCAACAGGACGTAGATTTTTGCTATTGAACAAGCTGCACGCAGTTCCTTCGAACCATAATTAATCATATGTGTGGTCAAGTAGAAATCAAAGCGCTGGGATCCCTATCGACGCCGTATACGTCTAAACAGCACCCGCCTCCGGACCACTGTAGAATAGGGGGAAACGAAAAGGCGGCCTAACTGGCACGGAAGGGGTCGAATATGTCCTAGAAGGGGCCAAAGATGTCCGAGGAGCAGACGATAAAGGGAATATATTCGCCTCTAAAATAATGCTTTTTTAAACTGGAAAAAGCGACATGGAATTGAACACACCGGTACATGTCCAATACACTTAGTTGCTGAATTGAAAAACTGCTGTGCCCAGCAGTGGACAGCGTGAGAACCACTAATTCGTACCTTTGATTAAGGCGTCTTACAGAGGAGGAATTTTATTCTTTCTTGGGTGAACCATTCGCCCTAGCAGCAGCTAATAAAAATCAATGTACAATGAGGTAACATCTTCTATGAGAGAGGCATATTATCGTATTAAATTCAAAACGTTAGCATGTTATCGAACAAAACGGTTTTTATTTAGCCAGAGAGACATCACACTAATTAAATTAATCTTTCAATTTAATACAACGATTACTACCACTCATGACCACATAAACTTACCATGAAAGGGTATTTAAATTAACAACAACAACATTGACGTTATAAAACTTAATTTACCAGCATAACATGATGAAATGAAAGTCAAAATTCTGTAAATGTACGAATGAGTACGATAACGAAAGACACATTGTTGCATATATAAGTCCTTACTGCAGTGAATGTGTTATTGTGTGCGTTAATTTCTATACAATGTACGTCAGTGGTAGTTTGTAATGTGGCGTAACAAGTTGTTGGCTTTGTAATAAAACAACAACAACACATACAATTCATTTGCTCTTAAATTTACCAGCCATGCTTTCATTGTTTCTCTTGTTGTTTTCTATCTTATTTTATTTCGTTTCGTTTCTTATTTAATTTATTTGTTTTTTTTTACAAAAACTATCTTTCCTGCGTTGTCTTTTGAACAAGTTTTTAAAAGTATGTTAAGTATACAAAGGCTCACAGAAAATATTAGTTGATGCTGATATGGTCCAGGTCTTAATTTTTGTTCTTAAGTTTTTACCTAATAATTCATATGTCCTTCCATTCTTATGACAAAATTTTTTCTGATTATACTGGTATGAAGTGAGCGTTAAGATATAAATGAATCTATAGGGAACATTTATAGAACGAGCTATTTTCTTTTTTTTTTTTTTTGTTATGACATCTGTAAACATATTGTTACGGAACTGAAAGAAAATCTAGATACTGGTGTTTTGCTTTTACATCGTTTAACATTAAAATTATAAACAAAAGCTACAAAAACAAAATAAAGAACTTGTTTACAAATTATCGCACTGCAAAATATAACAACAAACACCAGCATAAAAAAATTTTAACAAAAATACAAGAACAAACACTACAAGAATAAATGTAAACAAAATATATAAACAACAATAATGAAACAACGATGTTTACATTTGTAGAGGTCTCGAGAAGGCGAAGCCATGAACATCCGCCTTCAAGGACATTCATCAGACTGTTTACCCTGCCATATGGAAGGCAAGGCAAAGCATGTAAGTTAGTGAAGCTCAGACAGTCTTGTGTGAATACGCGGAGTGTTTGAAGATCTCCGTTGCAAAGATCAGTTAAACAATAACGGATCAAGGAATAACAAACAAAGCAATTGTTGTTGTTTACATAAAGTTCTGAACAGTGGCACACAGAATTGTGTGAATAATAAAGAATTTTAACTAAAACCAAACACAAATTTATTTTTATTTTATTTGCAATCTACAAGCTCAAATTTTAAACAGAACGATTTCTTTTTGAATTTTCAGCAGCTAAATTTATTATCAAAGAAAACCAAAAGTCTACCCATAAGCACACATGATTACATTGTATATGCGTGGTAAATAAATATATATTTACTTATTGTAATAATATTAACAACAACTGAGATTGTGTTTTTATTGTTATGTGGCCAGCAATTAATAGTCAATCGTGTTAATTGTGTAGTAATATTTGTTTAACCCTTATGTTCTTCAAAAATATTTTATTTTTTTTATCTCTTTAAATTCTCATTTTTTAATTATTACAACTAGTTATTATAACTAACAAGTAATTTACTTCCAACATTTAAATACATTTAAATTATTATTAAATACAAATTTAAATAAACATAAACTTTAATTTAATATATATTTGTGATGATATTACGTCATCAAGCCAAAAGAGAGCTTCTAATTAGGTCGGATGGCTTCCTTCTTTTAAGTCTGCGTTCCAAACCAATGGGATCAGCAAGAGATGATGTTTCTGAATTGACGTGGTCTCTGAGTCGGATGTTATGTTTTGTTGCAATGTTTTCAATCTCTTTTTAACAGTATTTACACCAAGGTCACGATGTAAATCACTTGTGCGTATATACCATGGTGCGTTTACGATGCATCTGAGTACTTTGTTCTGAAAACGTTGAATAATAGTTATATTTTGCTCGCTTGTGCATCCCCACAATTGTGCTCCATAAGTCCATATAGGTTTTAATATTTGATTATATATTAACAATTTATTTTCAATAAACAGTTTGGATTTCCTCCCGATTAACCAGTTTAGCTTCTCCCATTTTAGTTGTAGTTCCATAATTTTAATTTTAACATGCTCTTTCCAACATAACTTCGCATGCAGTGTCATACCAAGATATTTTGCCGTATTTGAATACGGTATTTGTATACCGTCCATGAATATAGGGGTACCTAAAGTTGATTTATTTGTAAAGTCAACATGTGTTGACTTAGAACTGTTTAGTTTTATGCGCCATTTTCTAGTCCATTCTAAGACCGAGGTAAGTGCGTTTTGTAACTTATGTTTCGCCTCATTTTCAGTTCTGGCAACTGACAAAATAGCCGTGTCATCGGCAAATGTAGCCATAGTCGTTCCAGCAACTTCTGGTATATCACTAGCGTATAAAACATACAAAAGTGGACCCAGAATGCTTCCTTGAGGTACGCATATGACATTAGTGGATCAAATTTCCCCAATACAAAAAATTATAATATTTATTCAGTTTTTTTTTTACATTCATTATATATCGGTCTCAGAATGCTTTTTGCAAAAAAAATTTTGACATTCGGAACATTTATTTACATATTTGGTGCTGTTAGAACGACTTGGACAAAAGTAATAGCATCCCCTTTTTAAATATATCCAACATATTGTAAATCAGTGCTTGAGGCCATCGATTAGTTCTCCTTTTACATGTGTAAGTTTTTATAAATTGATCTAATGTATCGACCCCTGATTTCGTTTCATTACAGAAATGAATTATTTCTGGCTTTTTGGAGCTTGCTCTATTTCTTCGTCGTGATGTAACGTGCTAGGCGAAAAACTTATCGATTTTTTCAGATACATATCCTACTAAAGTTGTTTTGTTCTCATTGTCGAAGAGGAAGTGAGCATAGTTTTCAGGTTTGCTTTTTAGTTGCAAAATTTTTACTGCCAAAAAAGTTTTATTTTTTCGGGCAGTACCAACCATTAACCAGTTCATGTGAAGTAAAACAATTACACAGCTCTGCATGAGTTTTGCAAATTAGATGACTCCAGGTGTTTCCGGAGGCATTTTGCGCGCTGAACACGAATCAGGATTCAAAAACGTTCAATTTTGGTAATTATCACAAGTTACATTTCATATCTTTCAAATCTTTTATTATGTCCAAGACAGTTTCTGTCTTTTCCAGTATACACCTGTAAGGACCATACATAACTTGTTTCCACATCACACAACGTCCAAAACCACATTTTCCTGGTTTTGATGGTATGTATTGCTGGAATGGGCATCGTCCACGATATGTTACGAGCTGCTCATCCCTGTCACACATTCACCAGGATTAAATATACTTCATAGATTCGTCTCACAACTCATGGTAAATTTGAATAGCGGTCTGCCTTTGCGATTGTCCCATAGAGATTCTAAAGCTTCACCATGAGATCTAAATACACCCGCCAACAAAAGTAGCCCGAAATATGCTTCAACGGTTGTGTCGTCTACAGCAATACAAATATTTCCAAATACACACAAAATTGTTACTAAGCTGGTATCACATACGTAAATTGATTTTGTTGCATTGGGCAATTTTGACCCGAAAGTACCAATTGCGTAAGATTTTTAACATATGTACATTATTATTTACAATAAATGAGCAATAAAAACTGTTTGGGCAATTTTAACCCATTAGTACAGGATAAGGGTTAAAATAATATTTACAATGCAAAGAAAAACACCCAGTAAACTTTGGGCTTAAATCGGTGGAAAGCTTTGCATAAGACAATTAAAAAACAATATAGGTTAATACAAAACCTTATTATCGATGATGAGCTACAATTAATTGGGCATTTAGAACAGAGCTGTTTTTCCAGCAATTTGAAAGATTTTCTATCGTGGAAAAAATATTATGATCTGTACAACCAAACAATCTTGACTGCTTTTAAAACCTCTTTTAAATAAGTGGCTGCATTTAACTCGCTTTTAAGTTATACTACTAACATTTATTAGATAAATTAATGGCATATTCTTGCGAATTGTGTTCATATTTCTTACGTTTTACAAAAATCTCCTATTGAGGGGTTAAGTTGAATCGAGAACATGGCTTTGTGTAGATTTAGGTATCAATGAAAACTACCTCTCTTTTTCGACAAATATTTTCTTAAAACATATCATACCCTTTGACATTTATTTAATTCTATTTGTGTATAAAAAGCCTGAAATTGCTTTCGTTAAATTGAGCGTTAAAAGCTTTCTTCCTTTAATTGTTTTAGTCACACTTTGATTTCTACCCACCCATAATAATTCATGTTATGAAATAAATAAAAGAGACACTAAATTGGAAAAAAGTACTCAAACTTATCTTAGAAAAGAGTGTTATAAAGATATAAATTTTCTTTTAAACTAACTATAGGGTGCTATACTCTATAACAATTTCTTTCATATTATCAGCGTAACATTCCATTCACAACAGATAAACATCTTGGAGTGGTAGTAAAGAAACAAATACAATAAATGGAAGCGAAATAAAATGAAACTAAAAATAGAAAAGAATTCTAAAAGAAGTTACTAATAAGACTTAAAAAATGTTTTATTGCACGACTATTAAGCTCAAAAGCTAATATTTGTGGAATAGCTAATGGTGGTTGAGTAATGCTTATAATATAAAGAAATGTCTGGGCGAACAAGTCAGTGAGTTGGTTTCAATGCTCAACAACTTACTTTTGTTTGTGCATGAGTGTTACAGTCAAAGCGTTTGAAGAATGTTGGACTTGCTCGACTCCAGGATGTTTTGTTTTTATTTTTTTTTTTTTGTTAAATGAGTTTTAAAGGGAAACGAAGACCTATGGTAAATACGTCTTTTCTGTTTTAGAGAAAATGATCAAACCGAAAATTGCACACAATGTTTATATTCAACATATCAAATAAATAATAAAGTCGCCGTAGTTTAGTGGGTAAAGTGTTTGCTTATTGGCCACGTCATATATCTTGAACAAAATGAAATATGAAAAAATATTTTTTCGACGAATTCCCCTCAGCAGATTTCTGGTATAAAGTCTGAGAGTAAATAAAATTGCTATTAAGAAGTATTACAAAAAATCTATCGCTCGGAGTCGACTTTATACTGTGGATACTAACACACACAACATAAGTGATTTGAGAAGTAGTAATAGTGGTAGTTCATAATTGAATACCGATTCAGTTGCTTTGACTCAAAGTTCAAACTGCTTTGAATTAATAACGTTAACACTATCACCATCGCTCATCATGCACCGAATATCGTAGATCACAGTAGAATTAAAAAAACATATTACAACTTGTCGTTAGCTAAAGGGAGGTTTTTAACGGGCAGATAAATTGTTTTTCATTATTATAAGTGGACATTATGGTAGAATGAGCGTTAAGCTAAATGGAGGATCATCCTACTGGTAACCTTCAAAGTTAAGTTTATGTTTGAACTAAAAACTCAAATATAAACAAAATAAGCGAATACAACAAAAAACGAAGTCCGTCGTTTCCACTACGTTAAAACAAACATGTTTAATTGAGCAGTGTTTTTGGCACTGCTCCGGCACTGCCATATTTTTGAAAAAAGTTAATTTTATTTTATCATTAGGTTGTAATAACGAAAAGAAGTTAAAGCTGACTTTAAAGTTCTCTTTAGCTAAAGGGAAGTTGTAATAATGGCCCTTACAATAGCGACTATTGTAACAGTATCTGCTTTAAGAACAGTTGTACTCAATCGATTGTAGCAATGATAACTGTTAATATATAACAAAAAATATCTTCGTTTTAAAGGAATATCATTTTATTTACAAGACATATTTGAATTGTTTTTAGCAGATCTTATTTTTTTTAAAAACATTATTTTCCTTTTACTTTCTTATGTAGCTTCTACGGTGATTTTGAGTGACATGAAACATATATCTCATATAGGTCATGACACCGGTATGCAATGGGTTTAAGTTGTCAACAACATGAAAAGCATCTGATAGGTAAGATAAGAAGAAACATTTGAACAATTAATGAAAAATACCGACATTAAAAAAAAAATTCCTAAATGTTTGTATATTTTTAAATCTGTTTTTGCATAATTATTGTAACATTCTGATTACATCTCTGCCAACGCAATGTGATACTATTAATGAAATGTTTAAGCTAAACGTGATGTTAACAGAAAATGAGCTTAACCGCATATCAGTGTCAACTTTGTTACCTTTACTTTTGTATTTTACTTTTCCATCAGATGTAGTCTTCTGTTCTTTTTTATTTTTTACTTGTGTATAATGATTAATTTGTAGGTTTTTTTCTTCTAGCAGGCTTCTTCTACTCCGTCTTTTGAGCAAAATAATTTGTACGATTTTAATATTAAATTTCCAAAGATAAAACTAAAAAAAGAAAGTTTCTCACCACCAATGATTTGAAAAATTTGAAAACAATGTTTATGTTATATTGTTAAGCGGAAACATGTCATTCGGATATCCATATTCATAGCAATGAAGGATATTATTGCAACCTATGTTATAGTGTTTTCACACCTAAAGTTAAAACATGCTTTTAACATTAAAACCATAATCAGCTAATTTTGCGTTCACACTGCAAGTTTTCTTAAATCTGGTTTTAACATTTATGACATTTATAACTTTGCAACAGCTGTTTTTGTTTAAGAAAAAAATAAAAAAATAAGAAAAATTAAGAAATGAACAATTTGCCAATTCACACGACTTTGTATCGTGTATGTTGTATTGAATACACTTTTTGTTTGTGAACGCTCATTGTTACGTTGTATTGTGTATTTCGTATTGCAAACATTAAAAAGCAATAAAAAGAAAAATACCATTATTGATAATTTGATTTTCAAGCAACAAAATGAAAAATATTGCGGAAAAAATTAAATTAATTAATTATCTGCGTGAACAATTATAATTTTGAAATGTTAATTGTTGACTCAAGTCACATAGCAAATATTTTGTATTTTATTCTTCTTCTTGACAACTGGCATTTACATTAACTGATAGCACGAAACCAATACAACTTTTTAAAATATATAAAAATATGTTTATAAGAATATCGGATCGTTATATGAAATTTATCAACAACAAGCTTACGCTGTTGTGTATTCGTCCAACAATACACTCAATACAAGGCTTGTGTGAATTGCCAAAATATGTTTCATGCTATTACATTCTACATAATTGGTCATTACAATCCTTTAGTCAGGATTATGACCTAGCCTCTCAGGCCACTTATGTCGTCTGTGTTAATTTTATTCCTGAGTGGCGGAATTTACAGTTTAAAGTCGACTCCGAATGACAGATTATATTTTGTGCAACTTTTCATGGCAATTTTATTTACTCTCAGAGTTTTTGCCAGAAATCTGCTGAGAGGAAGTCGCCGAAGAAATACTTTTTGTATTTTTGTTTTGTTGTCTGGCCTCGGGTTTGAACCCTGGCTTTTTGTCTAATAAGCCAACACACTACCTACTAGACTACGGCGGCTACCTAGTCGGTAACGCAATTTTCAACAATATTTCTATGTCACAAAACCATATAACTTATTTCGTTAGGGACTTAATCGCAGAATAGCTAGCCGAATAACTCAAGAGATTTTCAGGAAAAATTCTGTCGCCCAGCAAACATTGCACCGCTTTAAAAGTTGCCATGACTTTGGCCTGAAAAACACTGTGGTGTGTCAGGCGTCTTATAAGAAAAGTTTTTAGTTTTGACATCACCTTCACAGGAGAAGATTATGATTTCAAATCGATTGTGTTGAATATCCATAACCACATATCCAGATCATCCGATTCGGGCCAATAAGTTGGTAATCATCAACATGTATTTCATACCATTGACAAACGGCGTTTTCAAAGAACCCAAATCCACACCGAAACGTCAGTCCCAAATCCACACCATAAGGGAATTGGTATCGTCCCAAAATTTGTTTATAAACCTACTCATACATCCGGAAATGAGTATCATCGCTGAAGATGATGTTTCGATGAACATTAGGATCAGTAGCTATCTACCCCATACCCCATTCAGCTAATATCTATGGTCGTCCGTGGAGATTGGGCAAAACTATCTGAATAAATTGCAATTAATTTAAAAAATTTTTCTTTAATAATATGGCAGTGGACATCATATCAAAGGTCGGAAGTGCCTGTTGAAAGATATTTGTTTATAAGGAAAGCGCTAGGCAACGTAACCAATTGATAGTGGTGAGGTGTAGTAGAAAACGCAGCAACTTATTCTTTTTACCGTAATTTTTGTTGTTGAATCAATCTTGGCGGCCAATAAACTATAATTCAAAATTATTTGCTGAACTGTTTTACTACCACCTTAGAACGCACAGTGTACATTAAAGTCGATTCACTTAGACTGTCCCAAAAAAATTTTTTTCTGGACATATTTTTTTGTATTTATTTGACAGCTCTCTTCATAAGAAAGGAAGAAAAATATTCGTTACGAACAGCTATCTGTTCGATTTGATTGAATTTTATATTTTGTCTGGGCAAACTTCAACAGAGCTGCCAGTAAGTTATATTTTTAAAAGAAATTTGAATTAATCTACCCGTATAAATCATAACAGCCTACTCAATATTTACTTAATATTCATAAAAAAATTAAAGTGTCATTTAAAGAGAATTTTATTTTTTTCATATCTTAATACGCCTTAAACAACGTATGTAAGTATAATTAAGGAAATAAAAGGGCTTTCCAGAAGTGTACTCGTAGAAGCCCAAATAAGGCAGAAAAGGAATTTTAGAAGACATCTCGAACAAAATGAAAAATCAAAAAATTTTCTTCGGCGAATTGCTCTGAGCAGATTTCTGGCTAAAACTCTGAGAGTAAATAAAATTGTCATGAAAAGTTCCCAAAAAAATCAGTCAGTCGGAATCGACATTAAGCTTAAATCCCGCCACTCAGGTATAAAATCAATCCTGAACATTATACTCTTCTATGCTTGTTTTTATCAACATTTTTAAAAATTAACCAAAAAGAATCCTCTTTGTCAACCACTCACTATTTAATGAATGAATTTAATTAAATATTACGCCAGTATGCTGCTGCGGAGTAATTTATTGTTTTCATGAAAATTGTTTGTTTTAAACAATTTAACCCGTTCCAGTCGAATAAAGGCGACGACCTTATGTATAAAAAAGAGGAAAAAAGTACGCGTTGGTTTACATTCAACTTACGCGAATGCAATTGTTCGAATGTTGTTTACCTTTATTGAATGAAAACATTGAACACAATATTTTTTTCTTTCGTGTTATCTGAAACGATACGCTTCATTGGTTATTTGCGATGAAAAAACTTTTCTTTATTGAAAAAGTTTTCAACAATCAAAAAAGAAAAATGGTTAATTTTTTTACCTCATTTACATTTATTGAAAATATTTTTCTCTCTGTTTAAGTGTAAATAACCTTGTAAGTACCGTATGGGAATGCAAGTATCCTTTAAAAAAATTGATAATTTGTTTATGCACACCTTTATACAACAGATTTTAATTTATTTAAGATTTATGAACATCAGTTTAATAATTAATGATTGTAAAATTCAGAAAATTTTAAATCCAAAGAAATGTATTTGATTCCCTGGAAATACTACCATAGTCTTGGGTTAAGAGCTTAATACCTAAATTTAAATAAAACAAAATGTGTGTGAAGTATCATCGAAATTTTGTATAGGTTTGAAAGACGTTTTTTTTTTCTTTTTATAGTTATGAGAGCTAAAAGCTGGAAATCTTCGAAAGGCATTGGTAGCCCTGGCTACGCAATATGCACGATTCGCCGCAAGACTTACTCTCGGCCATCAAACCCTAGTTCGTCACACAAAATTCATTGCTTCTGTGTATGGCGTTTTTCAAATTATTTATTATTTTTATTTTTATTTAATTCGATTAATAGCATGATCAATTGCGTACAACCGGTGGTACACGCCGCCCGAAGGCACAGTCTAGTACGGGCCACCGGTCGTATGTGCCGCCCGATAAGGCAGTCTAGTGCGGGCCACCGGTGGTACGCGCCTGCATAAACGTGTTAAAGACTACTCTGAACGGCAGATTTTTGAGAAGCCTTTTATTTTCTTCCAGAGTTTTTGCCACAAATCTTCTGAAAAGAAGTCACTGAAGAAATATTTTTTCATATTTCGTTTTGTTGGACCGTGAGCTCACGTCTAATAAATCAACACACTACCTAATATACTACGATGACTACGTTAAATACCTCTTTATTAAATTATGAATTTATGTCCTCAAAAATTTTTGATGCTAATAATAAGCGGTTTTTTTACTGAATGCACTACAACTCTATTTTGTTTTTTTTTTCTTGTTTCCGTAAATGTGTAATGATTTTGCGTTCAGCAATACTATTTCCATTTCTTGAATTTAAAACAAAATTTAAAACAAAATCTGATACGTACACTATATATATTCAATATTTAGATAATGATTGTTTCGTTAATAAGTAAATAAATTATTTTCTGTTATTTGGTTATTAATGTTATTGCTATTATAGCGTCCTCTAATTTATGGTTAATCAAAACAAATAAAAGTCTATCATGTGGATTCAATCCGTACTAGACTATCTCATATAAAATGTGCAACTTTTCACGTCTCAATTTGTGTTTGCTTACGAGTGTTGTGAGTAAAATACTGTTTTTAAAAGTTTGTAAAAAAATACGTTCGTATTAGCACATTACACAATACATATCCTTCGTTTTTAGAATACAAATTTGTATTTGTTTATTGCTTCTCATGAAATTGAATTGCTCGAAAAAACGAGAAAATTCTGTTAAAAATAAAAATCAAAAGATCAAAGAAAAATATTGTTGGCCTCATTTATCCCTAAACATCACCCAAACGATTCACAATGAAATACCTTTTTAATCAATTGATGTGCTTCAGTAAATGCAAATTACGAAAATACCCTTACAAATGATTGATTGATGGATTGAACTACTGGACAGACAATCACATGTTGCATTCATAGGTATATTATATTTGATTCAGGTCTGTCGTATTCTTGTTTCTTGTAAGAACTTTTTTGATTTGTACTCCACACAACAGACCAATAGTTATTTCTAAAATTCGATAATGATGTTAGAAAAATGAACTGTAAATTAGACTAATGAGGATTCAAATGTTCGTATGCAGGAATATGTTTAACAGCTTTCGGCAGCCATTATAATTTTGTATGTAAAAATTTATGTTTACTATATTTAAAAGTCTAAAATGCGTAGTTCTTATTATATTGTTACGAAAATGGTAAAATCTCGATACTGGTGTTTTTCTTTTACATTGTTAAAAAAATTATAAACAAAAGCTACAAAAACAAATACAATGAACTTGTTCACAAATTATTTCCCAACTAAAAGACACACCGCATTTCCGTTTTGAATGTCAAGTCTGTCAATACGACTTTTTTCGCCTGTAACCACATCACTACTACACGCGCTTTTCATCATCTGTAATCATTTCCTCCAGGAGTTGCTTGATTTCGTTCATCTTTTTTTGATGTCAATTGGGCATGTGACACCCAAACATCGAGATTTTTTAGTTTTAAATGGGTCACAAAACATTCTTTAGCAACATATTTTCAGCTTAATTGTCGGTCTGTTTAAATTTTCTTCAAGCTTTTTAGTGAGCATTTTTAATAAACAAAATTAGTTCATCGAAAATGATCAAACCACTTCGCTGTTCTTGCAGCAACGGCTTGATAAACCTTACAAATTTACTCAGCAGACTGCAATGTTTTCCTCATTTTTCTTCAATAGAAGAACACAATATGCCAATAATGTTAAGAATTTTTACACATGTTTTATAGGCGATCACTTTTCACAAAATAACGGGATTTTTCTAATGTCTTCTAACAAAGTGGAAACATAGCTTTCAAGCAAGTTCAAGTATTCTAGATTTCCAATTAATATTCTTGAGATTATAATCTATGAGATTAAACCTAAAAATATGCTTTAAATTTTTTAATTCAACTTTACTACTGACTGCTTATGCACTGCGTATGAGTGATATTTGCTAATATTTTCCATGCAAAATAACTTATACGTCTGGTAGAAAAAATTAAAGATCTGCCGAAAGTATTAGTAATCGTTGACTGAGTGTGTAGGAGAATCATAGGCAGTCAATTTCGTTCACAAGAACACGGCCTTCCGCCGTATATACAAACATAGGCTGCCTTCCAAAATGTTAGTTGCTTTGTGTTTGAACAAAGTATAGTGTTTCATAATGCCGCTGTACAAAATATATACAATGTATTCTAATTCAAAACGTCGTCGATGTGTATTTTTAACGCAGTCAAAAAGCAATCAGATTTCGGAGTTATAGTTGACGCATTGTGTGAACGACTGAAGCCACTCGTCAAAACACTGATTGGACCTTATCAGTGCGGCTTCAGACCTGGTAAGTCCACCATCGACCAGATCTTCACACTACGCCAAATCCTGGAAAAGACCCACGAGAAACAAGTCGACACACACCATCTTTTTGTCGACTATAAGGCTGCCTTTGATAGCCCCATAAGGGATCGTGTTTTTGCCGCAATGTCTGAGCTCGGTATACCTGCGAAGCTGATAAGGCTATGCAGAATGAAGTTGAGCAATTCCTGTAGCTCCGTCAAGGTAGGAATGGACCTCTCCGAGCCTTTTGACACCGTGCGAGGTTTCAGACAAGGCGACCCCTTATCATGCGACCTCTTCAACTTCGTCATGGAGAGTGTTCTGCGAAAGGCAGGAGTGCATCGCAGTGGCACTATATTTCAAAAAAGTGTCCAGTTGCTTGCGTACGCTGACGATATTGACATAATAGGGCGTACGAAGCGAGATGTTACTGCTGCTTTTAGTGCTATTTAACGCGAGTCTACTAAGATGGGTTTGGCAGTAAATGAGGGCAAAACAAAGTATATGTTATCGACAAGTAGAGACGTGCGGCGTATTGATTCTCAGATTACGGCCGATAACTATACTTTTGAAACAGTCAAGGAATTTATTTATCTTGGCTCCGCCGTTACCACCACAAATGATGTCAGTCTGGAGATCAAGCGCAGGATCACTCTTGCCAACAGGTGTTACTATGGTCTCAATAGGCAATTGAGTAGTAGAGACCTCTCTCGTACGACGAAGCTAACACTATACAAGACGCTCATCCTACCCGTGCTTCTTTATGGCGCAGAGGCATGGACCCTATTAAGTACTGATGCAGCAGCCTTGAGAGTGTTCGAGAGAAAAGTACTGCGTAAGATCTTCGGTCCAGTACGTGTTGGCGATGATTTCCGCATTCGATACAATAGTGAGCTGTATGAGCTCCTCAACGACATGGACGTTGTACAGCGTATTAATATCCAGCGGCTGCGCTGGCTCGGCCATGTCGTTCGAATGGAGGAGGATGCTCCAGCGAGACGGGTATTTGATGCGGGGATCTGCGGAAGTCGGCGAAGAGGACGACCTTGTATCCGTTGGAAGGACCAAATCGAGGGAGCCCTGTCATCGATTGGTGTGACCAACTGGCGTAGACGCGCAAGAAGCAGAGGCGCCTGGAAGGATGTGTTGCGGCAGGCCGAAATCCGTTAATCGGGTTGTTATGGCCAATTAAGTAAGTAAGTAAGTAAGTTGACGCATTGTTTGGTTACTTTGCATATCTACATAGTTTATATACAGTAGTAGAACTGCATACAAACTTTGTATTGATACATTTTGGAAGGCAGCCATACCGTTATATTTTTATCTTTTTAAAAACGTTTCAAATAAGGCCTCTTAGAATGGAAATAAAAAATAAAAATAAATTTATGTTCAGTTTTAATTAAATTATTTATTGTTCGCACAATTCTGTGTGCCACTGTTCACAACTTTATGTAAAGAACAACAATTGCTTTGTTTGTTATTCCTCTTTGCACTCTTTTGCGTAAACAATAAAAATTACTAGTCAATTTGTTCGATAGAACTTTATAACGCAAATCTTCAAACCATGATTACAAACACCGCGTCTACACACAAACCTGACTGAATTCTTACTGACTCCGTTGCCTACTTTGTCTTGCCTTTTATATTGCAGGGTAAACAGTCTGATGGATGCTCTTGAAGGAGAATGACTTCGCCTTCTCGAAATCTCTATAAATGTAAACATGTTGTTGACGTTATTGTTGATTGTGTATTTTGTTAACGTTTGTCCTTGTTGTGTTGTTGCTGCCTTCTTGTTTACTTGTTTATCCCCCTTTTTATTTTTGGTTGTTATTGTTGGAACGTTTTTGTTTACTTGTTTATCATGTAAACAAGTTCGTTGTGTTTTTTTGTATCTTTTGTTTACAATTTAAACGATGTGAAAGCAAAACATCATTTCCATTTTCGTAACAATATATACATAATTGGTCCTTACAACCCTTCAGTTAGAATTAGGACTTATGATGTGTGTGTTAATTTTATACACGAGTGGCGGGACCGAACGACAGATTTTTGAGATGTTTTTCATAGCAATTTTATTTACTTCCAAAGTTTTTGCCAGAAATCTGTTCATAAGAAGTCGTCGAAGATATATTTTTCATAATAAATCAACATACTGCTACTTGACTACGGTGGCTGTACTACTAAATAATTGACAAAGATGGGAATAAACTTGTCGAAATTGACCCGTATAGAGAAGTACGTCGGGTTTAACTTTCCAAATAAAATCATATCATTATATGATACTGACAATGTTCTATTATGAGCTATTACGAAAGCGAAAAAAATCCACTTCCAAAAGTTCCATTCAATTTGGAACCATTTGTGTAAATTTGCATGCAGTTGTTTATGAGATACGCCGCAATATTTTTTAGAGTTCATTGTCCGCAATGGATTTCCTGAATCTTATTTTGAAGTCTTACCGTGATGTCTTGTAGTCCCTGTTCTCGACAGCCCCAACTACTTTCAGAATCCTTGCGTGACCAGTATTCTATTCATGCCATTGTCCAGTCGCCAGAGACGCGTACCGCCATGCCCTTACAATTAAGATCAAGCGGAATAGAATTATCAATTTTAATAGAAGTAATGATGATTTGTTAAAGTCTGAAGGATCATTGTCACTTCAAATATCCATTTCAAGCTCATTTCGGTAATTTTCAAATCAGCCTAATCAGCAAACAAAAAAAGTTCTACGGCTTTGACTTTTGTCCAGCTGTATTCGAGAATAATGATGAATTGATATTTCTCGTTTTCTCCTAGACATTGCCCTATGGCAGTAATATTCTATTTTCTATAAACGTTTCTTTCTCTTATTGATGGTTGTAATCAAGAATACTAAAATTACTTCGGAGACACTGAATAACTGTTTCAGTTTTTAATTATGTACACCGAAAATTAAGCAAATTCTCCCTGAATGTCGCGATGAGATTAATTATTTTCAAAGTCAATTTTCAAATTTTTTAAGTTTTGTTTTGACGTTCGACGTGTAAGACCTAGCTGAAGGAAAATGGCAACGTCTTCTGACATAAACAGCTTTCAAACCAAAGTTATCGACATCAATATTTCTCATGCTGATAAAAAGAAACTACTGGGTAAAAAAATATCTGTAATATCCCTCTTGTTTTTGGAGAATATGTTCATGTCAGTTCTATATGTTGTAAGCTAGTGAACTATAATCTTTTTCAAGTATATTTTTCAATTTCAATAGATGGCACACTGATTTTTTGATGAAAAAAGTAGTCCTAATAACTACAACAGTAGTTCGTTCACACTATGGCATCATTTTAAGTTACCTTGAGCATGCAACGTTTTTACTTGATCCCTTATTTATTTTAGTTTAGTTCTCACTAAGGAGTTAATTGCAATTAAAGAAAAGAGTTACTGTTTTCTGAAAACCCTTACAGGAATAAAGCATACGCTTTTCTGAAACATCCACCAAAATTAAAAATGATTCTAAATGGTATTCCAAATACTTGTCCTTTGATGTACACACCGTGTAACACAAACGTGAAAGACATTGTTCTTGAAGCACAAAATAAGAAGACCAATCAGGTCAAAGTATGTAATATAGAATAGGGATTCCATTACTATATTATTTCCATTTCAAAATTATTATGCAAAAAAGAAGTTACGTGTAATATTGTTGGCTTCTGTTGGACACGTATGGATAAAAGCAGGAGTGACGCACTTCTGTCTTCAAATCGCATAATCATGAAGGAATACGAAAAACGCATTTTCAAAGCCTTTAATAGAAACTTTTCGGAATACGCTTTCCTTGATTTTGACTGAGCTTTTTGAAGGAGTGTTCTAATGGGTTGTAATAGAAGGGATCTCATAAGCTTCATTTATGCTAAATTGAGACGAACCACAAAGCTTTGTTCATTCTCCAAGTATCTTCTTATAATTTCAAATCCTAACTGCTATCTTGTACATGAACGCAATATTTGTTATTACAACCCTTCAGTCAGGATTACTAAATAGCTTCTCACACCACTTATGTTGTGTGTGTTAATTTTATACATGAGAGGCGGGATCTAGTCGTTTCCGAACGACAGATTTTTTGAGAAAGTTTTCAGGGCAATTTTACTTACTCTCAGATTTTTTGAGCGAAATCGGCTAAATTCGTCCAATAAATATTGGGTTGTTGGGAAAGTAATTTCGTTTATTTCCGAGAGAGGATTTAATTGTATTTTTTTGCACACGTATAATTTTTATATGCTTTGAGAGCTCATATAGTAAGGATTGTGCGTGAAAAATTCCGTTTAATTCTACGTAGTAGTTTTTGGTTGGTGGAAAGCGATGAGCAGCATTTTCGTCATATCTTATCTTAACTCTTAACAGTACGCTTGTGCCAGAACTGGTTCGCTAAATTTCGAAAAAGGCATTTTAACGTCGAAGGAGCACCAATTTCGGGAAGGCCGGTTGAAGCTGGTAAAGACGCGATAAAGACACCAGTTGATGCGAACCGACGAATAACAACCCGTGAGATCGGATTGAGGTTAAATTTATCAAATTCAACACTTTAGGACCACTTGAAAGGCCTGGGATTATCATCGAAGCTCGAGGTATAGGTTCCCCACGTTCTCACAGAGAGAAATCATTGACGTCTGGGATTCGCTTCTCAAACATCAGGGAAATGATCCGTTTTTGAAGTGCAATATCACTGGGGACAAAAAATGGGTAGTTGTTTACAACAACGTCAAACGCAAGAGGTCATGGAGCAAAAAAGATGAACCGGCTCAAACCATTTCCAAAGCCGATATTCACCAAAAATGGTTATGCTGTCTGTTTGGTGTGATTTTAAAGGAATCGTTTCTTTTTGAGCTTTTACCGGATAACACAACGATTAATTCGGAAGTCTACTGGCACCAGCTGGACAAATTGAATGTTGCACTTCAACAGAAAAGGCCTGAACTAATCAACAGGAAAGGTGTAGTGTTTCACCAAGATAACGCGAGACCTCACACAAGTTTGGTTATTCGCCAAAAGCTTTAAGAGCTTGAATGGGATACAATGATACACCCATCATATTCTCCAGACATGGCACCATCGGATTATTATTCGTTCCGGTCACTCTAATGAGGAGCTCGTTCAGCTTTTTGCCAAAAATTTTAGGAGCGTGGAATTATGCTACTTCTAGAAAGAATAAAGATGGAAAAAGGTGTTGGACCAGAACGGCCAATATGTAATTTAATAAAGTAATTGTTTATTATATGAAAACTGTTTTTCATTTTCACAAAAAAAAAAACCGAAATTACCTTCCGAACAACCCAATATTTTTTTATATTTTACCTTTGGTTTGAACCGAGGCCTCACACTACCTACTAGACTTTTTAGCATGTCTTGTAATGAAATAAAGACATTTGCACCCGAAAATTAAATATTTTTTTTTTAAATTTATTTTTCATGTTATTCATACTTATAAAATGTGAGTGCCGGATAGGTATGTGTTGGCTGTATTAATAAGTTTCAGTGTCTACAAAAAATGTTCTAAAAATGGAAATGTAAAACTGAAGTGAGCTCTTGTTATAATGATATTAACAGCAAAGCTCTGTATTTTACGCGAAATAATGCTTTTAATGGACATTATTTGTGAAACCTATAATTAGTAACAGTACACACATGCATACATACATACATAATTGGTCACTAAAACTCTTCAGTCAGGATTACGACCTAGCGTATGTTGTGTGTGTTAATTTTATATGTGAATGGCAAGACCTACAGTTTAAAGTCGACTTCGAATGACAGATGATTGAGAAAATTTTCACGACAATTTTAATTTACTCTCACGAGTTTATGTCTGAAATGTATGTATCTTTAAATTTATAAAAAACGTAGTAAGCATGGATTATATTCGAAAATTTTTATTCTTTTGAAAGACCCTTGATGCCATTACGTGTGGAATATAACATTATTCAAATGTCTGCCACAGCTTCTCTGAATGGAGCGCATCCCTAAGGTCTAATGTTTCATGTTTCTCTCCATAAATGAGACTGAAATTGATCGATGGCATGTGTTATGTTGGCCTGAGGCCCTCTGTAACTTGTAACATATAGGCATACACCAGCCACATAAGAAAATCTCATAACAACTGATTAACGGGGTCGAAGCACATGATCTCATTGGCCAGTTCACATCACCTAATCTAATCCCTCATGCGGAATAAGTAATGCGTGGCATTGTTGAAATCATATGTGATTGGGGTCCAGATCATCCAAATCAGACCGATCTGGGTTTGCACCCAAAGCTAATAGTTGTCTCATATTGAACAATGAATTTTTCCGTTTAGGATTCTGAAAACAAAACAGTTTTTCATCGCCAGCAACAATTCGATGCAACACTGTTACACTTTCTAGCAACATTTCTCTTATTTTCTAGACTTTGCTATCTTTTGCATAGCTTTTAGACGGCCAGAAATTGTTTGAGTTGTAACATTCATCATATCGGGTATTTGTTTCTGACTCAAAGTGTCATCTTCTTCATTTTGTTTGCAATTCTGAATATTCCAACTTCTTTGGTAGTTTTCTACGTTCCTCATTTCTCACATCAAAATCTTTATCTTTGAACCGTCGAAGCCATATTCAGTATGTTGCTTCTAATAAAGTATGATCATTATATGCCTTGACAAGCATTTGATGCGATCCTACAGAGCCATAGTAAATGTATCTTGATGCTCATTCCGGTGCACCTAGTATATTTAAATAGTAATTCATATGTAAAAAAAATTGTTTTCTTCCCTATAACGACAGAGAAATAAATTAAAAAGTTCTCATCCATGTGGCTACTGCTGTTAGGTACAATACTGTTTGAACATTGTATGAAAACTTTGAAAAAAAATCGTTGAACGAAGCCTGTTCTCGTCCTTTTTTATACTTTTTATGCGAGTATTTTTCCAACTTTTATGAGTAATGTTAACTTGTGATTTGTAATAAATGTTGTAAATTGCTTTTGTTATTGTTCTTATTCATTGTTTTTATTATGAACACTTTGCATGCACTTCAACACCATTAAGTACTGTAAAGTACATTCTTAGTTTTGATGAATGATAAACACTGTGCAACAAAATTTTGAAAATACCTCTTTCAAGCAAAGTAATGTATGATAGAAATTTGTTTCTATCAAGCATTGTTTACATGCAATTTAAACGGAACACCTACGATTTAAGATTGTAAAAACATTTCTGAATGAATATCTAAAAATTTGGAAAAATGTTATTTTTTAGCAGTTTAAGAAAATTTGTGTATTTTGTTGGCTAATCTTTATTCCGATAACCAGGTCAGCGTATTTTAGGCGAAGATGTTTGCTGTTGAATTGTTGAAAACAGGACTACCTCTTTTAGACTTTATCATATAGGTGGCCAGTCAACCAGCAATCAAAGCGCTGGTATCCCACCTCGTCAAATCATATATGTTGACACAAATCCTGCCTCTACAGGGCTCCAGACCAATTTTGGTGTAAAAGGAAATGGAAAGTCGAACGAACTGGCATCGAATGGATCGACGATATCTGAGGAAGAGACGGCAGGTGAATGCTTCTCTACAAAAATACATTTTTCAAGTTGGAAAAATCAGTATGAAATTCAACAAACCGTAGGTGGTTCAATATATGAACCTGTTTGACGAATTTCAAAACTGCTGTGCCTAGCAGTGGACAGCGAGAGAACCAGGGAACTACTTAATTCTGACAAGAGTATAGTTCGCATTCTAAGATTAATGGGGGTCGACGCTATTGGTAGTTTCGTTGACATGCTTGGTCTTCCTCAACAGGAGTACTGCAGAAGCTGCCGGCATGTGGAAGAAACGGAATCGGTAAAACGTGCCCTGTACTTCAGGAAAGACATCATCGGTTTTTGGGCGATAGAAAGTTTGAAGAACTGAGCAGCGTGGCGAATGTGCCACTAAAAGAACTGACCGGTTTCGGTGTGGTTCAAACCTATCATTAACGGATCATGACAATAAGTAACACAATGGCTATATGGGTCAGCGAGTGTATCTATGTGCGTGTGTCACTATACCGAAATGGAATCTAAGAAAAACTCGTAATATATTGTTATCCTAGCAATTTATTCATTTATTTTCTATATTTTCAGTTGTACAAAATTGAAGCAAAATTGATTCTTAACCCTATGATTATTATAGAGTTTATTGCTTCAACCTCACTAATTATTGATAACAGAACTCAGAACTCCAATTCCGATATATCCAGCAAAACGAATATGAAAAAATATTTGTTCGACAACAGCTTCTCCCTCCCAGATTTCTGCCAAAATCGTGAAAGCAAACAAAATTGTCATAAAAATTTTCTCAAAAATTTGTCGTTCGGCGTCAACTTTAAACTGCAGCTCCCGCTACTCTTGTATAAAATTAACACACACAACATATGTGGTGTGAGAAGCTAGGTCATACGCTTGACTGAGGAATTTTAATGACCACATATGTATGTATGTGTGTAATAGAGTTCAGAATATTTGATGCTCTTTCTATTTCTTCAGACATACCCATTACCTTTTTAGATAATATCAATCCACCCAGTTTCATCTATGATCATATTACTATCGCACTTCAGGAATTGTTTGATTTCGTTCAGCTTTTGCTTTAAATCCCAATTGGGAATGTGTTAGTCAAACATCGAGCTATTTTGAGTTTAAAATAGTGTTTCTAACATCCTTTAGCGAACATATATTCATATTAAATGTCACTCTATCTAAATTGCACATAATTTCTTTAAGCTTTTTAGTTGTCGTTTTTAAAATAAAAAATTATTTGATTGAAAACTATCCAATCCCTTCGCTGTTCTTACAGCAACTGCTCCATAAGCTTTACAACTTTGTACAACAGACTGCACTGTTAATATTTTCTTTAATAGAAAAGCACAATATGCCAGTATTATTACGAATTTTCACACAAAATAATGTGAATTTTTTAATGTCTTCTAATAAAGTGGAAACATGGCTTTCAAGCAATTATTTGTCAATTATTTTGTCAAGTTAATATTTCTAAGAACACAATATTTGTAATACAAATCTAAAAGTGTCTTTGAATTTAACTTTACTTTGTTACATTGTGTCAGCCAATGCGTATGAGTGATATTTTGTTTATGTTTTACATGAAAAATAACTCATACGTCCGGGCGGCGAAATGTAACATCTGACGAAAACATAGTAGTCGTTGCTTGAGTGTTCAAGAGAATCCGAGATAGTTGATTTTGCACCGACCTTTCATAGACCAAAATTTGACAAATTTACTACCGCGACTTAAGTAAGCATCCTTACAAATTCCATCTGACATAGGAACTGAAGTATACGGCCGATTTCTGGATAAGTGGGTACGTGAAGAAACAAAATTGGCAAATCCACCGCATCCAGTGGCATCCCCAAAAGGTTCCTGTTTTGAATGAATTTTAGTTTGGCGGCATCTTTGGTTCACGACGTTGACCAGGCCATTAATATCAACGGCAAGCACTATAGATCTGCGATTACCAACTGCTTATGGCCTGAATTGTATGGAGATTATGTTAACATACATACACACATATACATAATTGGTCTTTACAACCCTTCAGTCAGTATTACGACCTAGTTTATCACACCACTTATGTTGTGTGTGTTAATTATATACATGAGTGGTGGGACCTACAGTTTAAAGTCGACTCCGCACGACAGATTTTTGAGAAACTTTTGATACCAATTTCATTTACTCTCAGAGTTTTTGCTAGAAATCTGCTGAGAGGAAGTCGTCGAAGAAATACTTTTTGTATTTTGTTTTGATGTCTGGCCTGGGGCTCGAACCCTGGCTTTACGTTTAATAAGCCAACACACTACCTACTAAACTACGGCGACGAGATTATGTTAACTGGCCATCGATATTCATCTGACTCCCTTAGCCTTTTCCTTAAGGCGCAGGTATATGCAAATAAAAGACAAACCACAACGATCTTTAAGGCCAATATAATCCATTTCATCCGTCAAATTCAGCCTGATGAATGTGCCAGAGTCATGGATACACATTTCGAACGCGCTTTACCCAGAGAAACTTTGGTAGAAAATTTAATGATTTTATATTCCACACAATAGGTATTTCATTGAAGTCGCCGTCGTCTAGTAGATAGTGTGTTGGCCATGGTTCAAAATCCAGATCAGACATCAAAAGGAGAGCAAATAAAATTACCATGTAAAGTTTTTCCAAAAAAGTGTCGACTTTAAACTGTAGGTCCCGCCACTCATTTTTAAAATTAACATACGCAACATAAGTGGTATGAGATATTATGTCCGTACTACTGACTGATTGGTTGTATTGAGCAATTATGTATGTATTTGGGTATTTCAAATGAAAGAAAAATTTCTATGATATCTCACACATATACAGTTTGTTTTATTTAAATCCAAAGCCATGAAGCGCTTAAGAAAGATCCGTGAAAAAAAACTTGTAATAGAACCATCATACGTAATGAAATTTAAATTCATTAAATTTAATTTAATTTCATTAAATTATAGTTCATCCCCAGAAACATAATGAATCAGTTTCGTTCACATTTTTAATTGCGATACAAGTCCAAGTAACGAATTTATTTGGAATATAAGATGAAGTAAGCCGTAATGAAATCTAACGATACCACTTGATATCAAATATTGTGTTTGAAAGTCACGTGACAGCCACTCAAGTGCGTGACTACAATTTATTGCGAGAAAAAAAGAAAACAAAAAAGAATATTCTTTCGCTTGTTTTTAAAACATTCCAGCAAAAAATTGCAGAGATATTCTTCTAAGAAATAAAATGCTAACAATTACTTGACAACATTTTGTGGTCTAAATTAAAGACAAACATTTGCACATACATGGCTTAATATGAAAAAGGCCTAACTCGATTTTTTGCTACTTTACAGGAGAAGGAAAAAACTTAATAACATCTGTAAAATCTTAGATACAACAATAATTTTAATACAATTTTTGATAAAAAAAACAGCAACACATTTTATTTCTCATTTAAAAGATTTTTTATTTTTATTTTAACGAAGTTATCTAAGATAGGCCCTTTTTTCATTGATATTTTTGAAAAGAAAAATTAAGTTAGGCCTTTTTTAAACTGAGTTGAAAATGAAATATATTATAATAATTCAGGTTTAAAAATAAACACAAGTAATTCATGAAATTAAGAGGGTTAAGTCTAAAGTTAACTGTAAAAAATTAGTTCTTATAAGACAAGATATAATTTTTTGGTGTCCTTTCGACAATAATGGGACTCTATTTTGGCAACTCATCTAAAAATGTTTGTAGAAATGTACGCCTTTCCTCGTTGCGCTTTCCCGTAGCAGATGAACGCTTGCCAGATTTTCGTAGACTTGAAGTCTTATCGGGACTTTCTTGCATACCATGTTTACTAGTCCCGCTAATCCAATTTCGAACCATCTTTGATTTTATGCCTATAAAAATATTGAATAAAACATATTACGACACACTTGTAGTCTGGTTGAAATATTTCTCAAAAAATATTGAATTGTCTGCGTTCTTCTTGATTTTTCAGTGGAATTAATTTTTATCTCAGAACTGCTTGTAAGACCGATGACATACATCCGTTTTTGCTCCCAAAACAAATCAAAGATTTCATTTCGGGTGTGCTCTTTAAAAGATAAACAATTTCTAAGCGCACTTTTTTTACAAAATTGTGGTGAACATGCTACTCCAAGTTTTCTAAGAGGCTTAAGAGACCGTTCTTTATTTGATATGCCAAAATATTGAAGACCTTCCATTCTTTTTTTCTATTTACGCTCGCTTTTATAATTTTTTTGTATTATTTAATTTTTAAAGTCAAAACTTTTCACTCTTAAACAATATTTTTCACAAAAAGCAAAGTGAAGTGATCGGAATACTCAAAATATTTGTATGCTTAATTATATTGGGAAGTACCGTTATGTTAGTATAACATTTTTCCTCCTTGTCAAAAACAGGGAAGAATGTCGATCGACCTGCCGCCGAAATTTTTAATCATCTTTTTCCGCTAAAGCGAATTTGTTACATGGGAAACATAAACGTACAACTTCAACTTCGTTATAGATACATACATACAAGACATACTTGTATTATTGTGTCATGGAGAAATCCAATCAAACGAAATAAAAAACGAGTTAGGGCTTTTTCTTTCAAAAATTCATTGACATGACTTAGGTCTTTTTTTGAAATTGTTATAAATCTGTTATTTGCAATTGTATCCACCTGAAATTTTGAGGCAAGGTGCATCTGACATTTGTCTTCCATAATAAACAAAAAACGCTATTTTAAAAAAAATTGAGTTAGGCCTTTTTCATATTAAGCCATCCATATGTAAGTTAAATGAGTTAAATTTAACTTTCTTTGCAGAAGGTATAGAATATATTTTATTTATGGCAGTCCTTTAAATACAAACCCAATTGTATATTTTATCTGGCATTAAGTAGACAAATACCGTCCTCAAATATTTTTTCGCCAATTGAATACCAATCAACGGTTTTATTGCTAGATCAATATATCGGGAAAAATGAGGAAAGCGGAATGTCTTTTCTGTCCATAAAGAGGAAAACAAAAGGTCATGAATGAAATCGAAAAGCTTACAAATCGAGATGCAGTTCAAAAATGTTATCAAAATTTAAGCGTCCGTTTAAAATATTTATTGCTGGAGGCTATAAATTGTTGCATCATATTTCTTGATTTTTTTTTATATATAATATAATATATATATTTTCCATATATACTATATATTTTCAAACTTTATTACTTGATTTGATCATCACTGTAATATTACAACCCTTCAGTCAGGATTACGACCTAGCTTCTCACACCACTTATGTTGTGTGTGTTAATTTTATATGTGTGAGTGGCGGGACCTGCAGTTTAAAGTCGACTCCGAACGATAGATTTATGAGAAGCTCTTCATGGCAAATTTATTTACTCTCAGAGTTTTTGCCAGAAATCTTCGAAGAGCAAATAGCCGAGAAATATTTTTTCTTATTTTCATTTTAATGTCTGACCTGGGGTTTGATTCCTGTCTTTACGTCTAATAAGCCAACACACTACCTACTAGACTACGGCGACTTCTTTTAACTATACTATATAATAAACATCAGTGGAATTGAAATAAAGTTTTGCAAACAAATACCAATAATGTCTGTGAAAAAGTGTGAAATTTGTATTTGATTTGCTGTACCCTACGTGCTGAGGCAAAGACTGAAAAATTAATGGAGTATGAGCAAAACGGTAGATTTTGATTTAAAAAGGCCGACTAATGCTACTCTAATTTTGAATAATAAGTTCACCCATTAACTAAATTTATTGTAAATGAGGCGTAATGCTTTTTAAATATGATTGTTTAGGGTTTTTATGAATTGTATAAAATTACTTCCACCAGTCATACATGAATTTTGTACCTCAAATGAATGTATTCGAATTTGTTTGATTTGATTTTGTTAAACCTCTTTAATATCATGCACCTGTTCTAAATTAGTTTTCACATAGTTTTGGTCTCTTTGGCTATTTTAAGCCCTAAAGGTTAATAAAGAAAATTAATATTTTGAAGTTACGCTCAGAAGAAACAGATTTTTAGCTCTACATTTAACCTTTATCCAATGATTGCTGAAAGTGAAAACTTCGGTTGAGATTCTAAGCAATCATACATTCATACATAATTGGTCACTACAATCTCAATTGGTCACTACTTCTCACCACTTATGTTGTGAGTGTTAATTTTACACATGCGTGGCGAGATCAATAGTTTAAAGTCGGTTCCGAACGACTTTTTGAGTAACTTTTATTATGGCAATGTTATTTACTTTAACAGTTCTTGCCAGAAATCTGCTGAGAAGCAGTCGCCAAAGAAATGTTTTTCATATTTCATTATGTTGGAGATGCCTAACTTGGGGTTTGAATTGTATCCTCAGGTCTAATAAGCCTACTAGACTTCGAAGACCATAAGCAATCATTAGCTATAAATGTGCTTTGGGCGGAGAATATTGAGATTTGCTGACCTTTCAAAGTTGCTACATAGTTGTTAGCACAACAACTTCGACGCCAGAATAGAAAGCAATCGTATATTCGTCAGTTTGTGATAAACACAACCAATAACAGAAATCAAAATGAAAGAAGGCTACCAAGATTAGCTGCATACCTCTTGCATCTCTGGCAAAATAATTTCGTAGAATACGTAATTCATATTCATCCCAAGGTATGTCCTAATGGTAAGTACTAATTTCAGGAACCAACATAAAGAAGAGTCCTATAGTCCACTATTTGGGGTTGCCCATCTATTATCAGTCTTATACTTGTAAGAATGTGATCATCTGATAATTAAACTGCTCAAGATGTCACTCAATGCAAAATTTAACTAACAGCGATAAAAAACTAATTTTGATAGCGCGCGGTTATTTTTATGTGCTATGAACCAAACTGCCTGCTTACGTTTCATATCTATTTTATTTAATTTAGTGTTAACAGTTTCCTCTAATATAGAAAGCTTCCCAATTTCTTCGGCCTCACATTATAAAAAAGCATTTTATTTATTTTAAAGTCGTGTAGCTTTCTCTGAAACGTCCTCTGTAGTGTCTTCCCACTTTATAGACTCTGCTAACTTTTTCATTATAATTCCATTTTTTTTTTCTTGGGAAGTTGTGTTAATTTTGTGAGATTTTACAAACTCTTCTTTGAATTCTCTAATGGCAGTTAGTATCGTCGAAAAGTATAAATTTCTTGTCATTAAGCGAGTGGAAAAAACTTAATTTCTCCCGTCCTCGTCAAACTCGTAGGCACAGGCGTCGATACCTCGTTGATTCAAGCGCTCTATCGACTGTCTCCTGAGCAATACCCTCCCTATATCGGGCTAACCCACAGTGTTGGCGAATAGACGAAAAATTCAAAATATCACGTATTTATTGGCTCTAGCTCTTTCATACTTTAAATAGCTATTAAAACCAACGAACGACAGGTTTTTCGGAAACTTTAATTTACTCACAGAATTTTTGCCTGAGGAATTTTTGCCGAAGAAATATTTTTTTCAACCTTTCGGTTTGGTAATATTTGATCTGGGGTTCGAACAGCGGTCAAGTCACGGCAAGCCAATACACTGCTAATTAGACTACGGTGGCAACGGTGGTTTAGTTTTGTTAAATGCTATATACATCCATGGTGCTATTGGAAAAACATACGGGAAAAATGGCAACTAATTTGATAGCTGCGAGAAGCTAAGTTGTAACTCTGACTATAGGGCTGTACGTCAAATATGTTATTTGACTGATGTATGTAGGAGATGGCCTTTATTGATTGTCAAATTTTGAATGTTCCTCTTGGAAGACTCAATATATTGAGAGAACTTTGCATAAATACTCACATTGTTGGGCTATTCATTCTTAAGCCAGAGAACTCTTTTTTCAGCGAAGATCCTTTAAAAGAAACATTTCATCATCCTTCCAAAAATAATATAAACAATTTTTTGCGATCAATGAACGTGTATTTGCGAACGTATTATACTACAATTAATAAAAAAGCAAGTTAGAATCATTTTGTGATGAATTAATTCAGAAAATTCATTAAGCTCAAAAATTTAACCTGATGTAACTGTGTGTCCAATATCAAGTTTACTATTAATATCTGGTTTAATAATAATTTTCTCTCAACTAAAGAAAACGAATAAATAAAAAATGCTTTAAAATGTATGAATCCATTAATAAATAAGTTCTCATATCGGTTTTTTATTTGTTAACAGACTGTGGCAATTGTGAATATAAAAATAAACTGTAAAGTGATAAAAATAATAAAAATTTTCTACTCTTTAGTTGCTAAACTGAAACATAGTATATTTTACATACAAAAACAAGCATAGGGAGTAAGCAATCATTTCCTTTGTACATATGTACATTTATAAATATATCTACGTATGTATAAAAGTGTTTATAAAAAGAAATATACAAAATTTAGTTTAAGGTAAAAGCATTTTTATTTTATACATACATATTCCTTAAAGCTTTTACGGCAGTAATATTGACTAAAAAGAAAATGCTTATTCCATAAAATGTAGGAATACATATCACTTTTCTTTTGCAATAAAAACATAACCGTAATATATCGTATAATATGCGGAATTGTTTGGAAATTATTTGGTTTATTCATGGCAAAGAGGAGAATGAGATCTTTGGAAAAGGACCACTAGAGTGTGTGTCTCTGTCCTTCATTTGAAAACAACAAGAAGTGATAGCTTCCACAATTTTCCTTAACAGTTTACTACAATATTGTTAAGATTTTACCTTTTTAAAAACGATTAGAATATGATTTCGTTGATTGCAAACAAAATAAAAAATTGGTGCTTAGTTTCAGTTAAATTCCTTATTGTTCTCACTACTTTTGTGTGCCACTATTTCCAACTTGACGAATACAACAATAATAGCTTGTTCGCTATTATTCTTTGCTTACATCGCAGATCTTTTCAAAGGAGATCTTCACACCACGACTGTTTTCTTCACACGCAACGCGTCTTCATATAAGACTGACTGCATTCTTACTACTCGTTGCCTGCTTTGCATTTTTATATGCTCACGTACACAGTCTGATGAAGGTTTGCGTTTACGCCTTCTCGAGATTTCTATTGCGACTTCATTGTTGTTTGTGTATTTTGTTCACGTTGCTTGTTGTTGCGTTCTCGCTTACTTGTTTAACATCGTTTCCTTCATACCGATGTTGTTGGTTTACTTGTAACAACTTCGTTGTATTTGTTAGTGTAGCTTTTGTTAATCATGTTGATGTTTAACATGATGTACACCTTTCTTTAGTAGTGTCATCCAAATAACCATCAAATATAAGCTCAAGGGAGAATGTGTTTTTTTTTGCCATTATGACTTTTGACCATCGAGGTGTCTCAAATGATTAGTTGACTCAAGAATATCGAATCATTACAGAATCATTAAACCATACCTGCCTGCAAATTGTAACAACCTCAATACGACTGCGGTGACTTAATTAGCCGCAAACCTTAAAAGTATTTTCTTAAAAAAGCAACCAAATAAAACTACGAAGAATGTTCTCGCCAGTAGTAAACATAACATGAAATAATTGATTTCTAATACAATTTAAGATGCAATTAACGATATTAACGAAAAATTATCCTGTTGTTTTAACTCTTGTGCATCTAGATTTATTTATTTATTTATTCTTACGGTTTTTTCTTAAACCTAGATATATATACAATACATTAATTATTTGTACAATATGCAATTAAGAGTTTCTTAAATAAAATCATATTTTCACAATCCTTTATGTGAATCGGTAGTTCATTATACTTTTTAATTCCTTTATATTCTAAACAATTCATATCACTTGTAGTTCTCATAAATGGTAATCTATAATTATATTTTCTCCTAGTATTATAATCATGAATTTCATGATTACACTGTAATTTCTCATTTAAATATTCAGGACACTTTCCAAATGTTATGTTATGAATAAATTTTAATGTGTGAAAAGTAATAATTTGTTTTACACTCAGCCAATTTAGCTCGTTTAGCATACTTCTTATATTTGTATCATAATTCTTGTTTAAAATAATACGCATAGCCCTATTTTGCAACTTTTGAAGTTTGTCCATTTGAGTTGTGTTTAAAAGAAATAGTATTGACGGGCAATAAATAAAATGTGGTAAAATTATACTGTTATAAACTTTAATCCTATAATTCTTATTTACTAATTTAGTTGATCTAGCTAATATTCCAATCTTCTTTGCTATTTTGTTTGCAATATACTTTAAATGATCATCAAAACTTAAATTTTCATCAATCATTATGCCCATATACTTAATTACATTTACTCTATCAATAGCGTCATTCTTTATTTTCAATACACATTCATCCCTATTTACATGATTCCTCGTCAATACCATAAATTTAGTTTTACTAATATTCAATTTTAATTTATTTCCGCTTAACCATATATATAAATTGTCAATATCTTCCTGCATCTTTCTCATAGCATTCCCAAGATTCCTATCCGCAGTCATCAGTAATGCGTCATCAGCAAATAATCTAATCTTCGTATGATTCAAACATGACTTTATATAATTTATATATAAGATAAAGAGCAGCGGTCCCAACACTGTTCATTGCGGCAAACCTATATTTACATTAATTTTCGTCGATACCGTATCAGATACAACCACTTGTTGCTGTCTATCACTCAGGTAGCTGGTCATCCATTTGTCCTCAGCGTCACTAATTCCCATCTTCCGCAATTTTGACATTAATATATTTCTATCCACTGTCTCAAATTCTCTCTTCAGATCAAGGAAGCTTGCAACTACATATATTCATCTTGTCATTAAGACTATTACTATATAGATTGAATAAACCCTTCGAAAAAATTAAACAATTGGTGAGTAAATATAAGTGGAAGTAATATAACAATATACAGTGGTGGCCTTATAATTAGAAACTATGTCTCTGCAACAGAGTTCTATGGAGTGACGAATATAAGTTTAATTTGTCCCAATCTGATGGAAAGGCGTATGCAGGACGTCCTAAAAACAAAGCCTTTGATCCCAGGTACACAGTGAAAACTGTAAAACAAATTATCAAACATACATGTTGCTAAGTCGTTTCTAATTATAAGGCCACCGCTGTAGGTGTCTAGTGGGTAGTGCACTAATCATCGATTGTCGGGATTGTGCATTCAATTTCCTAAAGATACTCTGATCTATTAAACTTTCATAAATTTACAGAACCATTTAAACCAGTAATGTAAGAAATTCCCACAAAAAATGTCTAAAGGAGACAAATCGCATGATCTTGATCTTGATGTCTAGTTCAATTAATTTTCAATGCCATTAATTGGCTCATACAGATTATCGCCAAAGCTCGTTTGCTTTCTGTCCCTAGATTTGTTGAATCTTTTACGGATATATGCTAATGACACAACACATAATTTGCAAAGTAGTGATCTTCGAAAAGCAGGGTTCTTAATGGCGAGTTGGAATTAATTGCCTCAGCTTCTCCCGCTTACTCCCACGGAGATTGGCGATGTTTTCGGGAGAGTTTACGTTTCGTCGATGTATGGATGTTGATCGAAACAGCGGATTGGAATTTATTCAATATGTAAACTGTAGGTCCCAACACTAGTGGATAAAATTGACATGAATGGTAGTAAGCAAGCATCATTTTTCTTTCATTTCAGTCTGATGAGTATACTCGGCATAAACTATTAGAGATCTAATTACACAAACAACTTATTGCACTGCATAATAATAGCTGTGTATTAGCTACACGTGAATACTTAAAGCTCAATTGTTATTATGATTCATAGGAATTTCATGAAGAATCTAATACATTTTCATACTTTAGGGATGTGTTTTATTATGAAACATTCCTTTGTATGCTTTCAATACAATATTATTTCTTTTTTCCGTAGATATTTTTTCAGTTTATTTCTTTCTTTTCAATATATTGGTATTTTGTATTAGGAATGCAAAATCTCTTTGCAAATACGTCAGACACTTAAGAGATTTTACATTGTTTTTCAGTTTTTCACCTATTCCTCACTGCTTTACGTTAATATTTGTTAGGGTTTTACAGGAATAATGATATTCTCATAAAAGTATTAAAGATATTTTTAACCCTAATCTTTCTGACATAAAAATGTGGCAAATCTTACTGACAGGAGCCTCTACGGCTCATACAGCGGTTGGACCATTTATCGGGTATTTCGAATCTGACCGTAATGAATTTACGCTTGAGCAACGTTGAGATTTATTGGAAATTTATTTCCAAAGCAAAGATAATTGGAACAACAGTGCTCGGTACACGCAAGCTTATTGCAAAAGTTCGTGAAACTGGTTTCATTGTTGATGAGTCAAGACGTGAGCGTGCTCTTACAGTGCGTACACTCAAAAATATCGAAACTGTATCTGAAAGTGTGCTTGAGAATCCATCAACATCAACCCGTCATCGTTCTGAAGAGCAGAGCATTTCACGCACCAGTTTACGTCGAATTTGGAAAAGATCTCGGTATGACGCCTTACAAACTCAATTGATTCAAGAGTTAATACTTCATGACCATTCGCTTCGATTTCGCTTCGCTAGATGCGCCAACGGAAAATTGCAGTATGATATCGATTTTGCCAAAAAAAATCATCTTTTCGGATGAAACTCATTTTTATATTGGTGGGTACGTTAATAAGCAAAATTGCCATATTTGAAGCTCAGAAACCCACACGTGGTAATACTGAACCCAATGCGCCTATTACGAGTGACTGTTTGGTGTGGCTTGTGTAACGGAGGCATCATTGGCTCATATTTCTTTAAAAATGAGGACGGCGCAACCATTATGGTCAATGGAGATCTCTATTGCGTCATTTTTTTTTGCACCAGCTCTTCATGGCACAATCGATTTATTGCGTCAAACTTTTGATTGCCGTTTAATTTGCTGAAATGCTGATGTCAATTGGCTGCCAAGAAGATGATATTTAATACCGTAGAACTATTTTCGGTGAGGCACCGTTAAAGAAAAGTATTATGCCGGCAAACCAGAGACAATTAAGCATTTGAAGGCCATCATTCGTGCTGCCATTGCCGAGATATGAAACCATACCAACGAAAGCATACATATATGTACATACATAATTGGGCATTAAAACCCTTCTGTCAGAATTTTGGACCTAGTTTCTCACACCACTTATGTTGTGTGCGTTAATTTTATACATGAGTGGCGGGACCTACAGTTTAAAGTCGACTCCGAACGACAGATTTTTGAGAAGCTCATCATGGCAATGTTTTATTTACTCTTAGAATTTTTGCCAGAAATCTGCTGAGAGGCAGTCGCCGAAGAAATATTTCTTTCATAATTTGGTTTTGATGTCTGACCTGGGGTTTGAACCGTGACCTTACGTCTACGGACCATCGAAAAAGTGCACCAAAATTGGTCCGATCGAATAAGGATACTGTGAGGCCATACGAGAAAGGATATGAATGAAATAATATTTAATTTATAATCGGAACAATTGTACTTCACAACTAAATTTAGAAAAATTACGAACCGCTTTTGTTGCCTTTTTAAACTTTAACTTTTTTAAATGACCCAACCTGTACAAGTTAGATTAGCAAATTTTAAAATCTGATAGTTTACCAAAAATAGTTTACAAAAAACAGAATAGAATTTTTTATAACAATTGGATACAATTAAATGTTAGCCCTGCTCTGGTAGTCTAGTGGGCAGTGTGCCAGACTATTAGCGTCAGGGTCGTGGGTTCGATTCCCACCAGAGACTCTGGTCTGTGACACTACACCGAGCATATGGTCTAAGTTACTCCGCTAGAATATAAATAAAACATACATAATTTGTAATTGTATTGTAATTAATAAATAAATAAATGTTAGTAACGTTATCTATGCATGAAAACATTGCAAAAGTATATTGAAAATGACCTTAAACATTTGCTAAATTCTAAAATAATTGTTTGTTACCTGCCTACTCACTTTTTATTTTATTTTCATTGCCATTTTAAATTATTGATTTTATTTTGCAAAAAATTGTAATGCTAAAAATCTAAAATTTCACTTTTTTTGCACACAAAATTAAATTTCCACGATTTGTTTTCATCTATGTTCAGAAAAACACACTCGAGAACCAATTACAAATTTTGATTTTGTAATTAAATTTAGCGTGAAAACAAAATTTTTTGTTTTGAAACAAGGTCAGTACGTTTGTGGCATGAAATATTTGAAATGCTCACATGTGCAGAAAAAGAACTAAACATACATGGAGGTCATGAGTGGTGGTTGCAAATGAATTAATTTCAAAAGACTTTTCCATATGGTTCACTCTACAGAGATCAAAGAATCAATATGAGAGATTTAATGCCTTAAAAATACACTCCGGATTAAATTATTCAGAACCCATGAAAAAATTCGTTGGTTGTTTCCAAGCTAAAGTTTTCGTTCTCAATAAACTTGAATAGGAAGTACAGAGGACATGTCATAGCACTACAAAGTTATATCCAGGCCGCCATCAGAACACTCAGTTCTTCTGAGGTTGGCACGATTTTGGAATAAAATCTAAATCTAAATCCGTAACACAAGGCATGGCAAAGTCAAATAGTTATTTGCTCGATTGTGCAGATAGGTCGCGAGGTAGATAGGTACTTTGATACCAAAAGCTCACTTGAGGGCGTTGTGACGCCACGTGTGAACGCAGTCTCAGTACTGACCAAGTTCCCCCAAACCAGGGAAGAAGAAGAAGTTAGTCAGGGCAAGGACTGCACCAAATAGCGAGGAGGGTGGAATCATTCTCTAGAGTATTGAGAGCAATTTTGAAAAGAATATTCGGCGAAAGGAAAGGTAAAAAAAGCGGTAACTCTTCTCAAATCAAACGGATTTGGGACAAATTAATCTTTTTTTTGGATAATTTTAGAAGTGATTTGATTTATGCATCATACTACCGAGAAGTAGCCTGAAGATGTTAAATGGAATTTTACCGGTCGATATAAACACAGGATAAACAGAGGCGACACGGAATGTGACTCATTGCCAATAAATATTACCAAAAAATATTTCTTTCCCTCTCAGATTGTTCGTTTGTTTTGCTTATTTATGTTTTTGTTAGGTTTTGGGGAGGGTTTTTTTAATTGGCGCGAGTTAGTAAGAAATGGTATTGTTGTGTGAAACTATTAATACTTAATAAAAATAACTGAAAATAATAATAATTTTTAACTTTTTCATTCAAGAAATTAAAAAATATTGGCAGCTTTCAGCAGGAAAAATTTTTTAAGAGCAGTATTTTGATTTTGTAATATTTAGCTTCTTGATTACTTTTTGCATAAGAAACTATAGTCATTGTGACCGAAAATCACCCATATTTCAATTAATAATTAAATATTTAGGAATTTTTAAAATTTTCATTGAATAAATAAAAAATATTTAAAATTTCCCCTTTTTTAACACAAAATAAATGTTTTTTACTTTTCTACTTTACCAATTTTCGCTCTGCATGTCTGTTGCTTCTAACACATTTGCTTTGCAAAACATATGCACATTTTTTCCCCTGCTCCTGTTTTCAACGGTTTTCAAACGTCATAATTGTCAACTCTAATTACTCAGTGGACGTAAACTCCAAGATCACTGCTATGTAGACTCCGTGATGAGGTAACAAGTCTATATATTTACAGCCTGTGCGGCATTAATGAAGATGAGAAGGAAACACATGGGAATTTTTAAATTGAGTAATAAGCAAGGCTTATTCGAACGGCTTCCTGAAGTTTGCCAAGCCAACAGGTTTGTGGCAAGCTGAAGAATGGACAATAAATCGTTTGGCGGCGGTCCTCCACTATCTCTATGCAATAATAAGTACATCATGTTTTGGATTTAAATTTTGTTACAAAAATTCCATTGATGCACAGATAGTATCGATGCGTGATATATCGATATATCATCGATGCTTCTAGCATCTTGAATGAATATATTTTTGTTATATCCATTACAAAAATTCCATTGATGCACAGATAGTATCGATGCGTGATATATCGATATATCATCGATGTTTCTAGCATCTTGAATGAATATATTTTTGTTATATCCATTACTGTCCATTACTGGCATTATCAGAAAAAAGGTGAATTAAGTAATGTTCATTTGATTTTAACTCTTGTACAAGCTATAATTTATAATTCCTACAACTATTATTACTAAATTGTTCATTACAACTTTTCAGTCAAGACTACGATCTAGCTCCTCACACTTCTTATATAATGTATGTTAATTTTATAGATGAGTGGCGGGACCTACAGTTTAAAGTCTACTAAGAACGACAGATTTTTGAGAAACTTTGGATATAAATTATATTTACTCTCAATGTTTTTGCCAGAAATCTGTCGAGAGGAAGTCGCCGAAGATTTATTTTTTCATTTTTGTTTTGTTGAAGATGTTTGACCAGGGATTTACAATTTATATTAATCCAATTTTTATTATTTGAAGCAAAATTTTACAGTGGTTTTTTGGTTTTCCATTTGTCTGTCTTGCCCATTTTTCAGACCTCAGAAATTGCTAGTTGTGCCATTTGTGTCTGACTCAAGTGTCAGTTTAAACCTTGGCCTCACGTCTATTAAGCCAACACATTGCCTACTAGACTACGGAAACTTTAAACCCAGATCCTTAAAAAAATTAACATTTTTACCAAAGTCAAAAAACAAAAGTGAATAATTTTAGAACCACCGAAAATTATTATTTCGCGTTTTTTATTTTAAACTTTGTGTTTCAGCAGCAATATTCTGTTCACTTCCTCTATGAGTGTCGTTATATTGAGAAATATTTACAAACAATTAAATTATTTAATTACACTATAAATAAATAGTAAATAAACAGATGGAAAACAAAACTAAACGGATCGTACGCGCCTAATTTGAAATATTCAATAGCAACATGGATTCTATTTCCAAAAACTCCTTAAATTCAAATGTCAACAACCACATGCGTAGTTTTCCACAGAGAAATATGAAATTTATTTCTGGAATTAAAATAAATTTAATTGCCAAACTTTTACTCTAAACGAACTTTATATCACGCATTCAAAAAATTTTAATGGGCTTTTAAAACACGAAAAATATAGTTGCTGGGCAATAAAGAAACTCAAATGATTCTGCAACATCCACACATATTATTCACTTTACTTTACTTATTCCATGTTTTATAAGCATGTGTTTCGTTGATATCATAAATCTTTATTTAATGTTAACTGAAATGTTTTAAACATAAAACAATAAAGCAATAAAAATTTACAGCAACAAATTAATTTTACATTTTATTACAAGTATGAAAATTATTGTTTTTCGAGACTTTTAGAAACATTATGTTATGAAATTATTTAATTTCAAACTTATTTTTTAACAAAAAAGGCCATCTTAGTAATTGTCAGATTTACCCATTACTGTGCAGAGTCCCTAATAAGGGGCTCTCGAATTTTCTACTGTACCACTTCGAAAA
The DNA here is from genome assembly GCA_936449025.2 of Sarcophaga subvicina. NCBI lineage: Eukaryota > Metazoa > Arthropoda > Insecta > Diptera > Sarcophagidae > Sarcophaga > Sarcophaga subvicina. The sequence continues at coordinate 36,396,945 of OW388080.2, forward strand.
ATGTTTTAATTAATTTCTACATAACAAGTACGGTTTGCTGCTCCTGACATTCCAACGAAGTAAGCATTCTAAATATGATGTGTTTTTAGTGTGTTATTATTTGTAAATATATTGATACAATTAATGTAAAAAAATTATGAAAAAATGTAATCCCCCTTGCAATAGTGGCTTTCAATGTAACGTCCCCTAACAGGCCCACTGGATAAGGAAATATTGTATTGGAAGGATAATAATGTTATTACAATTGCAACAAATTTTGATGTCAATGAAATGGAATCGTGAGTATTCCCAACCAAAAGTGGTTCATCTATATAATATGGGCATGGAAGGCGTTGATAAAATCGACGCTTGTCAATCAGAGAAAAGATATAGTGGTAGCCAATATTTACATATCTCTTGATGCATACATCCCTAAGATCTGAAAATACATTCTACCTTGAAACGTGTTACAATATATTTTGAAACGTGTGGTGCTCCATCTAAAACAGATTCTCGCATTAATAAATTAACGGTAGTTACATGATAAGATGGCAGAAACATCATCATTCTAAAACTGAAAAAGAATGTGGACATTGCAGGAAAAAACAAACTTAATTTACAACAAATATGAAAAAGGCTTTCACAACAAAGTCGCTGTGGTCTAGTAGGCAGTGTGTTGGCTTATTAGACGGAAAGCCAGTGTTCGAGCCCCAGGCCAGACATCAAAATAAAATACAAATGTATTTCTTCGGTGACTTCCTCTCAGACTTCCTTTACTCTGAGAGTAAATACAATTGCCATGAAAAATTTCTCAAAAATTTGTCGTTCGGAGTCGACTTTAAACTGTAGGTCCCGCCACTCATGTATAAAATTAACACACACAACAGAAGTGGTGTGAGAAACTAGGTCGTAATCCTAACTGGAAGGTTGTAATGATCAATTATGTATGTGTCACAACAAAGAATACTTTAGAAGTTATCATATGCCTAGTATAATAGCCGAAAATATGGTAACGTTTTTAAATTTGTAAAACGTATATTTGTCATGGAGAATTTATACGGAAATCGAATAATAAAGGACAGTATAATTTTGTAGTTAATTAGACAGACGTTTTTGTTGTTTTCTTTTTGCCTATTTGCCTATTTCCCTGTATTTCTGGGCTTTTGCAATTTTTAATCCTCGCTGCACAAATACAAAATTGTTGCGGTGATCATATATTCACCACTGTTAGTTGTGATACTTTGTGGCTGATACTTTGCTTTCGATACTTTGTTGCTGAATGAATGTTGTAGTTTTAACGCATACAATACAACTTATTGTTACAATTGAGCAATTCAAACAAGCCCTTGTATCGTTGTATTCATTGTATTGTTGGAGGACTATAGAACAGTGTATGCTTGTTGTTGATAATTTTCATTTAAAAATCCGATACGCTTATACACATTTTTTTCATATGTTTTTAAAAGTTGTATTGGTTTCGTACTATCAGTTTATGTAAATGCCAGTTATCAAGAAGAAGAATAAAAATATAAAATATTTTCTATGTAACTTAAGTCAACAATTGACATATCAAAATATACTAATAATAATAAACTAATAAAAATGTAGATTAAAAAGAAATTATTAATAATTTGAATTAAAGCAATTTAAAAGGAAATTTTTTTGGTGAAATAGGGGGCTAATTTCAAAGTGCTTAAGTAATTTTAAAAATGTACATAATTTTAGATACTTTTTTATTTTTGGGCCTTTTTAATTTACATAAATTTTGTTTAATTATTCTAATTAAAGTTTGACAAGATTCAGTAAAAGTTTGTTGATACCACATAAAATACCGCCTTTCATTATTAATTCATGTGAAGCCTTTTCTTATTTGGGTGTCATGTTGTTAATTTTGTTTCATTAATGAATGGGTTACAGTGGAAATTCTCCGCAAATTCGTTTCAAACATGCTTCACATTAATACTGAATATTTAGCCTTTGTTCTGCTCACTCTTTATTAATTTACATTGCATTCCGAGAGTAGAAATATGAAAAAAAGCTTATTGACGGCAGACGAGCAGAAATTTTATGAAGTATTTTATGTAGTACAAAAAAAAAAAGAAAAAATAAAAACAACAGACATGGAAAAAGGTGGAAAGAACATACAAATTTTGGGTGCCCAAGTAATATACTGACGGTATGAAGACTTCTCGTTCGATGTTGAAAAGAAAATTTAATTGAAACAAGTTTAAGAAAAATATTTCCTTTTAATTAATGCCTGAAGTCAAAAGGCAAAAATTTTAACTAAGTCAACAAATTTGAAAAAATTGTTATAAAATAGGATACTTTTTAAAATTGTTTTATAAATTTGCTAATAACCTTTGACACAAAAATTCTAAAATTTACCAGTAGAACAGTATTTTTTCTAAGTTGTACAATTAAAATCGAAAAAAAATATTTGCAACATGTGTGTAAATCACTACTACTACATAAAACTTATAAAATATTGAATGTGTAAGAAATTTTAAATAAAATAAATTATCACACTATCGACTATCTAACTTAAATCAAATTGTTAAAAAAAAAGAACTTTATAATCAAATTTTTTTCATTTATTCAGTTTTTTACGTTTCGATTTTCTGTTTTTAATCTACCTTTACTTAAGATTTTTTCGATTAATTTTACAAATTTTTTTAGTATTCCAGCTGTAGTGCCGAGGAAACCATTTTCAATTTTTTTTTTAAACTTGAGGAAAAGAAATTAATAGAAGAAAATTTCAATTAAAGTTCAGAAAAACATAGTCGCTTTAGCTCCAAAAGGTTATTCTTCAAGAATAAATACTGGAAAAGCTGGCATTTGTCATCGTGCAGTACTTTCAACCATAAAAGAGAAATGCAAAGCAATTCAAATATATTGAAAAACGAAGTCGTTTTTTCGTAAAATCACTTCAGTAGCCGTGTGTCATTATTATTTAGAGATCTTGGGCGGCCTTCAGTATATCTGAATTGCTTAACATTTCCCTTTTATGGTTAAAAGTACTGTCCGATGACAAACTTAAACGCAGAAAGCAGCGGTAAATGCCAGAAACAAGAGTTTAAGTGAATGGACTACACGACGTTCATTAAGAGGAATCGGACTAGTTTCAGCATTTAAATAGAAATGAGAAGCGAGCAAAACTGGATAAGACTGTTAAATAACATTTAGTCTGTCTGTTATATCTAAAAATATGAGTTTACTTAAACATTTTTTAATTCAAGGATTGTCAAAGTTAAATATGGTTTGTTTATTAATATTAAAAATAAAATACAATTGTTTTTTTCATATTATGTATCCACTTTTGCTAGCCAATGTATATTAAATATAAAATCGATTGTAATTCATTATAAAGTTTGTTGATTTTGCCCTGCACCGCCATGTAATTCTACGTGGGCCGTACCGCTGAACAAATCTCGTCCTCATGGTGTAATATAAAGATGTCAGCTTTCGATGTCATTGTACGATAATTCACATACAGATAGCTTTAAAAGAGGAGGAGAAAGACAAGAACAGCTAAAAAGCAATTTTTTTGCGAAGTTTTTAAAAAAAATTTTTTTATAATGGAATTAAAACAAGCAAGTCACCTTAGGCTAGGCCGCGGGTTCTAACTCTAGATCAGACTCCTCCAACAGAACGAGATATAAAAAATATTTATGCGCGACTTCCTATCAGCAGACTTCTGGCAAAAACTTTGACATTGAACAAAATATCTAAGCGTCGCAAACATTTGTAGTTCGGAATCGACTTACACTGTAGGACCCGCCGCTTATGGATAACATAAACACAACAAAAGTGATGTGAGAACCTAGGTTGTAATACTGACTGAAGGGTTGTATTTATGTAACTAAAATCAATATCTAATATTTTAAGAGAATATATTCTAATTATGCTTATTTTATAGGTTAAACTCTCAAGAAATTTTGACAATCTGCTAGTAGTTACTAGTTTTGCATATAATTGGGTTTTTTTTTTTTGGTTTATAAAAACTATCAAGAGATGAGTTGTAAGTCGCCATAGTCTAGTAGGTAGTGTTTTGGCTCATTAGCCGTGCTTCAAACCCCAAGCCCGACAACTCGAACAAAACGAAATAAGAAAAAATATTTCTTCGGCCACTTCCTCCCAGTAAATTTCTGCCATAAACTCTGAGAATAAAAAAATGAAAAGTTCCTCAAAAATTTGTCCTTTGGAATCGACTTCAAACTGTAGGGCGTTGTTGACGGCATGATTCAGTCTATGTGACAGTAGCTGATATTCATTTATTATACAGTATCCTTCAATAGGGACGTGAACATCAAATAAAAAAATAAACCAAGATCGTCCAATGCGTCCGGAAAAAGTCAGTGTTTGGTGTGAATTTTGGGCTAGCGGCGTCTGAAATGGATATTTCAAATGCATAAATGCACGTGTGCGAGGCAATCACTGTCAATGGTGAGGGCCACAGGTTGATGGTTGTCAACGTCTTTTGGCCTGAATTAGATGATATCGACACAAATGATATGTGGTGACAACGAATGTACGTGCCATGTAGCTTATGTCGTATTGGCTACTCTGCACAAGAGATTTGAGGTTACGGTCATATTACGCGGAGGTAATGTGAACTGCCCACCGAAATCGTGCTATTTGACCCCAAGACTTTTTTGGGATGACACCTGTTTGGTGTTGATTTTCGGCTGCCGACGTAATCGGGCCATGTTCCTTTGAGAACAACGTTGACCATCCATCGCTGTCAACGTCGATTATTATCAACTTCTTTCGACCTGTATTGGGTGATCCGACACCAGCTCATGTTACATTGAATTTAGCCTGATTTGTGAGCCAGAGTCATGGAAAATTGTACATTTCGGATTCGTTTCACATAGAGAAGTCACGATGGATATTTGAAAGATGTCATATACATACACATACATAATTGGTCATTACAACCCTTCAGTCAGGATTACGACCTAGTTTCTCACACCACTTATGTTATGTGTGTTAATTTTATACATGAGTGGTGGGACCTACAGTTTAAAGTCGACTCCGAACGACAGATTTTTGAGAAACTTTTCATGGCAATTTTATTTACTCTCAGAGTTTTTGCCAGAAATCTGCTGAGAGGAAGTCGCCGAAGAAATTCTTTTTGTATTTTTTTTTTTATGTCTGGCCTGGGGCTCGAACCCTGGCTTTTCGTCTAATAAGCCAACACACTACCTACTAGACCACGGCGACTTCACGGCGAAAGATGTCATATTCCATACATAAAGGCATCTTAACTAAACTTTATTCATTTATTTATTTTTTATTAGTCATAGCACAACAAGATAATAATCTTTTTAATGAAAGTGCTTTCGGAGTACAGCAGAAAAAAGGTAATAAAAACTCATTGATAATGTAAGTAATGAAATGTTTGAAATAATGTAGAAATAAAAAATAATAAGTACATGTTAAAATCTCGGGAAATAGCAATCGATACAAAAAATAAGGATACAAAAATTAATACATATGTATGTAAAAATAAATTAGGAAAATTGCAAAGAACAGTATATACAAATATAAAAAAATATTCAAACAAAGTAAAAATATATACATACATACATATACTAAGATACAATGAAATTTAAAAACTAATTTAGAAAAATGAAAAATTAAAAATTATAATCATTAATAGAAATAGAGACTAAAAATGTACAAATAAAATCAAAATATGCTAAAAACCACTTAAACAGATTGTACAAGTCCTTTTTGAATTTAGTTGTTCTGAATATAATTAGGTAAAGTATTCCAAAGACTGATGGTGTGTATAAAAAACTGGCGTTATGAGAAAAGAGTTCTATGTCTATGTTGGATAATTTACATAGCGCGGTTGGATTTAGCAAATGTAATCTTACTAAATAAGTATATGGGCTGTTTTAAAGTAATACCCTTATGGAGGAGAATAAGGCATTTAATATTTAATAGATTATCAAAATTAAAACCAAATATCTGCTAAGAAAATTGTGATGTATGGTCTCGACGTCCCTTAATAAATACATATCTGGGCTATATTATTATAAGCCAAGTTGGGTTTCCGCTTATCATCAGTATCAAAGTTTGTGTAAATTTCAGATCCGTATAAAAGAACAGGAATCAAATACGTTTTAGCCAGTTGCATACGTATGGCAAAGGAAGTCGAATCTATAACAGCCCATAAGTTTCTAAGCACACCGTAAACTTTACCAACGATGACATAAATGTGGTTAGACCACGTTAGCCGACCATTAAAGATAATACCCAGATTGGATGCTGATTCAATAAAGTAAATTATATTCCCCCTGATAATAATATCCGGCACATCATATTTGATTAACAAAAAGAATGATTAAAGTCGCCATGATCTGGTAGGTAGTGTGTTTTTAATCTATGGCTCAAACATCTCGAACAAAACGATATATGAAAAAAATATTTCGACGATATTCCATCAGCAGTTTTTTGACGAAATATCTGAAAGTAAATAAAATTGCTTTAAAAAAAATTTCTCAAATCAGTTGTTCAACATTCAACTGTAAGTGTCCCACCTGCCATGGATAAAATCATCACACACAACATGAGGGATGTGAGAAGATAGGTGGTAATCCTGACTAAAGATTAATTAAATAAGTGATGAACTATGTAATGTCGCATGTTCGAAGTTTATCGATATGAAATATGAAAAGTAAACGAAACGAAATAATATTTCAACACAATAAATTCTTTAAACACTAAATTTTACTAAATAATACATCATAATGAATGATGCTGTGATAAATAGCACAAAATTATTATAAACTAGCACGTACACAGAAACAAACAGTTGAACTGTGTTTAAAATAATAGACAAAAATAACATGAAAATTGTCTTCTCATTTTATTTTGTTTATTTAACAATTGTGCTTTAAATTGAATGAAAACACAATAAAATAAAACAAAGATGTCTCATCCTTTTGCTTTCTTAAGTTTCTTAAGAAAACAATTTCCGTTTGAAACAGTTTTAATCATGAGCGCGGTAAGAACAAATGTCGAAATGCTTTATTGCTTTTCTTTTTGTAAGGATAAGTTGTTTTGTCTTCAGGAAAAATTCGTCGAATATCCGTTGAACCTCTTGTTGTTCTTATTGTGTATTAGTGTTTGACGCATTCGGAAAAATTAAAATTCTATTTTTTTTGTTGTCTTCGTGTCTGTCCATTTGTTTTGGGTTCGTTAGTCAGCATGTATATTTAATATACAGTAGCGAGAAAAAAAATTTAACTCTATTTCATATGATATTCAATCTAGACTCGAAACTTATAACAATAAGCGTTGTTTGCTTCTCTTTCTCCTTAATTTTTTTAGATTTATAAAAAAAGTGAACAAAACAAATGCAAGCCAATGTCCTAAAGGTAAAAGTAGGTCAACTAGACGAATTAAAATAAAAGCTTAATGAAAAATTTGCAAATTGTGAATTTTAAAATAGAAACAGCTGTCAGCAGATAGCAAATTTGCCATTATAAGGGCTTTGGAAAAAGGCAAATAAATGAATGAAGTTCCTCATCAACTTAATATTTCATCGCGATATCGTCAAACATATAACGTGGTCGACCTCGTAAATGTACTGCCTGCCAAGACCGTCAAATTGTAAAAATAGTAAAACTTGACTCTCGGTAGTAGATGTTACAAATTATGGGTTTCTATTGGCGTCCACTCAGCCAGAAACCGATTAAGAGAGACAAATTTATTAGCTAGAACACCAGTCCAGAAGCCACTTATAAGCAAGGTTAGTAAGAAAAAAAGGCTTGACTTTGTTAGACGGTATCTGAATTAGTCAAAACAGCAGTGGGCCAAAGTTTTGTGGACCGACGAATTAAAGCTTAACTTATTTGGCTCTGATGGGTTAAATTACATTCGTCGGCCCCCAAAACAAATATATTCACACAAATAGCAGTTGCCAACTGTTAAACATGGTGGGGGTTCAATAATTGTGGCGTAACAACATTCTCTAAATAATAAAAAACACGGTGTTGAACATAATCTGGCAGTGAGTTGAATTTTTTCTCGCTACTGTAAGTATAGCAAAAGTAAATGTTTTAACAATAATTCAAAATATTAAGCTCTAATTGTATCTGCCACTATATAGGCGCGAAACACTGCTGAGTTTAGACATGTTTGGAAATGCATAATACTAATGAAAATCATTGAGTTTCACAGCTCTTCATCCGATTACCCACAACTTAATGTTGCACAAACGGTAATAAAAAAATTATATATATGAGTCCAAATAAAAACTTATTTACTTATTTGCTCATTACAACAGTTTAACGGTGAATAATTTTATTTACTATCAGAGTATTTGTCTGAAGACTGGTAAGAGGAAGTCGAAACATTCTTTTACCTATTAAGCTACGGCTACCAATGCATGCATTGCTCTGTAACTCGATTAAGTGGTTCTTAAGTTATAAAATGACGAACATCAAGCATCAAAATGAACAAGCTTTATTACTTCTCTAAGTAATGCATCCAGGAACATATGACTTCTTAGAGAGAATAACATTTATAACGAACATCAATGAGGAGCGCTGCTCACCGCAACATCCAATTCAACAAACTTTTTCTTGAGGTAGCTGCTAGCAAAATCAATCAACGTTGTTTGGTTTTGGTGCTTTTTTATTTCAAACTGACGAAAAAACGGCAATCGCTGAAAGATTTTTCGGTCAACCTTTTAGTGAAGTAAGCTGAATTTGAGTAGATGCCGTTGTCTAGTAGGTAGTGTGTTGACTTATTAGACGTAAGACCACAATTCCTTTCAGCATATTTCTGGCAAAAACTCTGAGAGCAAATAAAATTGCCATGAAAAGTTTCTCAAAAATCTGTCGTTCGGAGTCGACTTCAAACTGTAGGTCCCGCCACATGGAATGATGTTTGACCATTCTAAAAAGAAGAAAATTATCCCTTGGGGGAATTACATTCATAAGTGAAGTGCGGGCAACGAGCAAAATCTAAAGGCAAGCAGATTTTCTTTGTGCCAAGGTAATGTTCTGTATTTGGAAGCACAGAAAGGTGTGATTCAATATGAGCTGCTAAAACCACCCCAGGTTAACTGTGAACAATTCATTCGTCATTGCTCTAACACCGACTTGAATATGCAATCAGACACGTGACAGTAATTTTCCATAATGACAACGCTCGGCTACACATTGCACGAAGCATTGGGAAAACATTATTTGGAAAACAAGGGATGGGAAGTTTAGCTTTAGTTTGTTTCGATCGATACAGAACGCTTTCAATAGAATTCGCTTCACTTCAGAGCAGGACACATTCTAGACATCACAAGACGAGAAGTCAATAATTTGCTAAAAAGATAGGAAAATATTGTTACGAAAATGGAAGAATCTAGATACTGGGGTTTTGCTTTTAATTCATTTAACATTAGAATTATAAACAAAAGCTACAAAAACAAACAATGAACTTCTTACAAATTATCGCACTGCGTAATATAGCAACAAACACCAGCATAAAAAAATGATAAACAAGTAAACAAAAATATACCACAAGAATAAATGTAAACAAAATACACACACACAACAATAATAAAACAACCATGTTTACATTTATAGAGATCACGAGAAGGCGATACTACGAACATTCGCCTTTAAGAACATTCATTAGACTGTTTACGTTGCCATATAAAAGGCAAGACAAAGCCAGCAACGGAGTCAGTAAAAGTTCAGTCAGTCTGTGTGAAGACGCGGTGTGTTTGAAGAGAGTAATCGTGGTTTGAAGATCTTCGTTACAAAGATCTGTCGAAAAATTGACTAGTAATCATTATTGTTCATGCAAATGAGTGCAAAGCAATTTTTGTCATTTACATCAAGTTGTGAACAGTGGCACACAGAATTGTGCACACAATAAAGAAATTAAATGAAACTGAACACAAATTTATTTTTATTATATTTGCAATCTATGAGCTCATACTTTAAACGTTTTTAAAAGGTAAAAACGTAGCGATATAGTAACTTTCGATGGACAATACTTAGAATGACATATTCTTTCAAAAAACCAATCTTCATAAAGCATTTATTCCCAACAAGAATTAAGTTATAGTTGCAATATAATGAACTGAAAAAGACAAAAAAAAATATAAAAAGATGGTGACGGTGCTATGGCACAGCACTATATTATTTATCGAAAGAAAAAAAATAACTAACAAAACACATCCTGACTTTGAAATTATTTAGATTTATTTTTAGAATTTACAAAACTAAAGGAACAGCAAGTTGTTGTCAACATAGTGTTGCAAAGTTTGTGTTCGAAACATACTACAACTATCTCGTTGTAATCACAGAAAACAAGAACAATATCCGTACACAAATTTATAAACGACAGGCTTGTATAATGAAAAATGTTTTTTGTTTACTTCAATATGGTTGTGTTTGCTCTTCCTAACTAAAATTGCATATGCATATATGCTGTGATGTTGGTTCCATTACACAGAATTTCGTGTCTTTGAAAAGGTAAAGCCATAGGATGAATTTTATAAAAATATGGGACTTAACAAATTCAAACATATATTATAATCAATCCGGAATAGTGCAGCAATATAAATCATTGACGGTAGGACACTAGAAAAAAAAACGCGTCGCAAATGGAATGAAATGAATAATGACACTTAGGAAACCGATTTGTCTAATTCACATATAATATCACTTAGTTTACCAATTTAAAACCACAACATCCAGCCATTTAATAATTATCTCCTAAATTATTGCCGATATTCGTCATACCTTCGGTTTATTAACAAATTCAGATTCGGTTTTTATTGGTTCTACCCAAAGGTAGAACATATTTAAAGCACTTCTTTGGTAGATTTCATGGAAGTGGATAATGCTTTCGATAATAATCGGAAGGTGAAGTTAGGGGTTTACTGCCTTCATTGCTGAAGATCACATGGCACATGGAGTCCCTTCGCCCTTGCTGAGAAATACCGTTGCAGATGGTTGCTGTGGCGAATCAGAGATCAGCAATGAATATTCAAAAAGATGAGTAGAATCGAATCATACTCATAATTTTTTATCATACTTATTTTAATATCATGGAACCTACTTACAAATTTCATTGTTCATACAACGACCAGAGCCGGTACAAAGCTTTCGATCTTCCAAAATGTTGCAAAGCATACGTATTGCGATTGTCTTAGTTAAAACGGGTTTGTCCACGCGTTTTACAGGGAGGCTAAAGTTCATTGTTAGCAGTAACGTACATGAAATAATGCTAGACTCTGTTGGACACGTATGGATAAACAGAGGACTGACGCTCTTCTATCGTTGATCACATGGTCATCACAATAGAGATTCACACCACTGTTCTTTTGGAAGGCTTTCCATTAAAAGACTTCTGCAGGAGCTGTGGATTTAAGGAGGAGAAAGAAATTATACTTCACTTCATGTGTCAGTACACTGCTCCTACCAAAATAAATGTATTCTAGGTAATGTTGTTTTTTCCTGGTTGGGATATTATTTGTAGCATCATAATATTTTAAAACATAAGTTGATGTCTATGGTTGCCCGTAATCCAAAACAGTTTAAACAAACGACAACTAATTTGGCATGTAAAACGTTTGAACATGGTAATATCTTTGATATGAATGTACCTATCGACTACACCCAGTAAATTATTTTATGATAATGATATACATTCACGGGCAATGGCATCTAAGTATTCGCAGCCGGATCCAGGTCACATAACAAAGCCTGATGGCATCATTTGAAAACAATTAGATCTACATACTACACTGGATAAAATGGTTGATATAAAGATTTCCCCTCGGTTGAATCTGGTATCAAAGCACATCGAAAAGAGATATGCGCTTATTTATTGACATTGAAGATGGGTTATTAAATTTCTAGAGACTACGTACACGTTGTCTAAAGCTGTCCAAGATTGTTGGGTGTCTCTGAAGCAGAAAGTGAGACATTTGGCGTTTACCTTCATATGGTTCCTAGAGCATAGGAACATTAAAGGTAAAATAAAGACGACGTACTAAGTAGTACAATGAAAATTCAGTCGCGTTCATACTCAGGGTTGAGTCGTTATAGTATAGTAGGTATACTGGTTCAAAACCCCAGCTCGAACATTTCGAACAGAAAAAATACGAAAAAACATTACTTCGGTGAATTCCTCACAGCAGCTTTGTCGCAGAAACTTTTAGAGTAAATAAAACTGTCAACGTTATAATTGTATTGTTACGTTTATACGTTTTAAAAACGTTTAAAATATGAGCTCGTAGACTACAAATAATATAAAAATAATTTTGTATTTAGTTTTAATCATTTATCTTTATTGTTTACACAATTCTATGTGCCACTGTTCAGAACTTGATGTAAACAACAACAATTGCTTTGTTTGTTATTCTTCTTGGCACTCTTTGCATAAACAATAACAGTTTTTAAACAATTGTTCGACTGATCTTTGTAAAGGGGATTTTCAAACAACGATTATTCCCTTCAAACACCGCGCGTCTTCACACAAGACTGTCTGAATTTTTACTTACTCCGTTGCCTGCTTTGTCTTGCCTTTTACATGCCAACGTAAACAGTCTGATGAATGATGTTGAAGTCGAATGTTCGTTGCTTCGCCTTCTCAAGATCTCTATGAATGTAAACATTTTTGTTTCATTACTGTTGTTTGTGTATTTTTATTTACATTTATTCTTGCAGTGTTTGTTGTTGCTTTTTTGTTTACCTGTTTATCCCCCTTTTATGCTGGTTTTTGTTGGTATATTTTTGTTCATTGGTTTTGTAGCTTTTATTATAAAACACGTTAAACGATGTTAAACAAGAACACCATTTCCATTTTCGTAACAGTATGATGGGATAAGTATAATCGATTTGACAAAGGGGCTTGTAAAACCCAAATAATCTATGCTCTTCTATATAGCTCATAATTTAATCTAACCTTACCGTATCACTCTACATACACATACATAATTGGTCATTACAACCCTTCAGTCAGGATTACGTCCTAGTTTCTCACAACACTTATGTTGTGTGTTTTAATTTTATATATGAGTGGTGGGACCTACAGTTTAAAGTCGACTCGGAACGGCAGAATTTTGAGAAACTTTTCATGGCAATTTTATTTTCCAGAGATATGCTGAGATTAAGCCGCCGAAGAAATATTTTAACATTTTCGTTTTGATGTCTGACTTGGGGTTTGAACCGTGGCCTCACGTTTAATAAGCCAACACACCACCTACTAGACTACTGCTACTTTACTTCTATAATGCAATATTAAATAAAAACTTATGCCGTAAACTCGATTTTTTTCTTATTTTGTAAAGTACATATGTAAGAATTTACAAGTTTTAAGAAAATTCCGGGTTTTCAGCATTCGGTATTTCCCGATTGGCATCCCTAATAAGTACTATCGAGATGACATGTAAAACGACGATGTAAAACTCAAGTAATCTATTCCCTTCTATGTAGCTGATAATTTAATCTAACCTTACCCTATCTAACCTTAACCTATGGAAACATTAATTGTCTCTTGTATGTTAATTGCAGACAATTTAAAGTTACAACAAAAAATGGTGATTATTAGTTAATAATGGAAACATAAATATTTGTACTCCTATGATTGTACTTATACAAATGTATGTATGTACATACATACAAAAACTTTTTCTGGTTTTTAATAACTTCATGTCATCTTTTCCACTAGTAAAGTCATTATTTGGGTCCAACACTCTGGTGTTAGTGGGTCGTTTTGTTCATGGTGTTGCTTACTGCACTCTTTAATTATTCACTGCACTCTTATTTAGTAAATACGAATACAACGACAATACTATTATTCCTGGTGTTGACTATTTTAGAATGTAACAAAACTCAGTTTGCTAGCGACATGTTCTAAAAGAAGATGAGTTTTTAAATAATGAGTATGAATGCAAGTAAATTTCCAGTTCTTTGTTTAAATATTGTAGAGTTCTAGTTGGTTGTCTCATTAAAGTGTCATGATAACACAAAAGTCAAAAAAAGAAACACGATAACAAAATTTTGCTGGAAGCAATATAAAGAGCTGAACTATGGTGACAAACTAAATAAAGTCGTATTCGTATAATTGTCTATGCTTGCTACATTATTTACTTTTTTCAGTTTCTGCTTTATATGAAAATATATGTTTAATTAAAGGATGTAAAACCAAAGTAAATTTTGCAGGGCAAAAACTCTAATGTCAGCTTAGCTAAAAAATAATACGGAGATGAGAGAAACTTTTCTTTGCAATTTTATTTACTCTCAGAGTTTCTGCCAGAAATCTGTTAAGAGAAAATCGGCCAAAAAATTTAGTTTTATTGGAAGCATGGGGACAGGGGTTTTAAGCATTGTCTCACGTCTAATAAAACCACAATACCTACTAAACTAAGGTGACTTCGGAGGACAGATATACATATGTAATTGATGCAAATAGTTAGAAGAAGAAGAGATAGACTGAAGTATTTCTTACACCGCCTTAAGAAACCAAGCAATTTAATGCAGCTTTTGTGATGGTTCCCTGGGGCATTTATTTATTATTTGTTGTGTTCTGATTTTTTTTTCAAAATATCTTATAAAAACTTTATAGAGTTTAAGTCTGTGTCCTAGTTGATGAGGTATTACTCTTCCACAACATTTTGATAACTGATTCGGATCATTGTTTGTCCAAATTTATAGCACTCTTTTTAAAGTGATATTTCACGTCTATGTTTGATGGATGTGTTTTAGTTCTTCAACTGCAACGCAGTGCCTTTGCTACGTCACACAAATCGTCTGCCACCTGATCCAATATTAAAAAGGCTGTTTTCGGTAATTATGAATATTTACCATAAATTGTCTGATTTATAAATGATTTTTTTTTTGTAATTTTTGTTATTTGAGCTCATTTTTTTAACTTTGAAACCGAAAAACAGTTAAAAACGTATAATTTTTAGATTTTACGAAATCAAATCAAATTTAATAATCGATAATAAATAGTAAAGAGGATATCTAAGCTGTACGGAGACTTTGGAGATTTTTTCAATTTTTTTTTTTCATAAAAATAAATTAAACTTTTTAAACTAAATTTTTTGTATCTCATTATTATCAGAACAAGTTTAGTTTTTGAAATATTGTGTAAACTGCTTGTTGTACGGAAACTTATTTGAGCCAATGTATTTAAATTTTTGTTGCGTTTACTATTCCACTTTGAAATATACCTTTAAATGTTTAATATATTCAAGATATATACATATATTCGACTTCGAACGACAGATTTTTTTTAAGAAACTTCCCATGGAAATGTTTATTTACTCTCAGAGTTTTTGTTGGAAATCTTCGGAGGGGAAGTAGCCGAAGAAATGTTTTTTCATACGCCAAGGAAGAATGTGTTTTTTCTAAAAATCTCTTTAGTTTTAAAGCTAATTTATAAGTTCATATATTTTTTATATTTAGTAAAGAGAAACAAAAAATTAAAGTAAAAAATTTTCAGAGTTTGTTTATTTTTATTAAATACTAGCTGTACCCAGCGCGTGTTACTGCGCCACCAACAAAAAATAATTTGAAGGAAATACATTACACAAATATCCAATTAATTTTGAATCATTTTATGGATTTTGTTTCCCGTTTCGATTTGTTTCAGACGAACGGGCCTGAGTAGTACATATTCGGTCGGGACTCAGCTGCTTGTACTCGAAGGGGTGTAGGTCTACCAATTGCTTGTCGCTTTGGCGGCATGATTGCATGGGAACGACATGAAAAATGTGTTTAAATTTTTTAGAATCTCACAATGTACCCAATCCAATTGAACCCAAAAGCATTTTTAAAAAATTTCCAAAATTAAAATGTTTCAAACTTGTGATTGACATTTTACGGGAATGAGTTATGTATACTAAATGTTATTAAAATCATAAATGATGAATCCTAAAATATCTGGTATTTGTCCGAGCAACACATGAACAAATGCATAGTTTACGATTCAATTCATATTGAATAATTCTCAGTAGCGCTATCTATCGGATTTTAATCGCACTAACTTACATACCTTCGTCGATTTATGCGCAACAACTTTGCTAAAGTTCATATCATGATCAACGTTTACGATTTAATTCATTTTGAGTAATTTTTAGCGGCTCCGCCTGTCCTAAATTGGTCATGTCAACTTATAAAACTTCGTCGGCTCATGCGCAACTACTTTGCTAAAGATCATAACATGATTAAATACACAGTTTACGAATTAAATCATTTTTAGTATTTTTCAGTGGTGCCACCTGTCGGATATTGGTCATACCAACTTATAAACCTTCGCCGGCTCATGCGGAACAACTTTGCTAAAGATCCTAACATGATCAAATGCATAGTTTACGATTCTATTAATTACATACAAACAAACATTCATTTTTATATATCGTTAGTATAATTCGTAAAGACGCTAAGTCCACTTTTTTCCAAAATTGAGATTTTAATGCAAAACGTTAACACTATACAAAATACATATTTTGCGACAAAAAAAAATGACATACTGACAGGTTAAAGTTGTTGTAATTTTTTGGTTTGCAAAAACGCTAAGTCCACAAAACTACGAAAAATATTAACAGCACGTGCTAACTCCACGAATACTAATTATTAATTATTCTTAATTATTGATCTAAGTCATTTAAAGAGAGCTATTTTGTAAAAATAATTTCGTTTAAAAAGTTTACAAATTTTAAAAACTTAAGAAGCCGCAATGTTTTCTGTGTCTCTTGTAAAATTTGAAAAAAGGGACTTAGCACATTTGCGGATGAGACTAACGATATATAGATTTCTTATAGCTAATTCAAATTCTTGAAGGAAATATTTATATGGTACAAATAAGGAAAAATTTAAAACTTAAAGCTAATTAAATATATTCAAATAAGACATAAATTTTAATAATGCGTGTGTCCTCCTCGATTTTTGATTACTTCATTTAACCGAAGTAGCATAGAGATTATTAATTTTTGTAACTCATCTTGGGGAATTTGTCCCATTTTTTACTAAAGCTTCTCTCAGCTCTTTTAAGGAGTTTTAAGTCATCCCACATTTGTATATTTCGGCACTTAAAATTCCCCAAACGTTTTCAACAGGATTTAGATCGGGACTAAGTGGTAGCCAGTCCAAAACAATTATATCCTTTTCTTCAAAAAATGCTTTGGTCCTTTTGGCTACATGTATTTCTCATAAAATGCATGCATAGAACTATGTGGAATTACTGGACAATGCTTTCGTTGAATTTGTTGAAGAAAATTATGGAAATAATTTTACTTTTCATCAAGACAACGCCCCTATACACTACTAAAGTATTAAAATTAAGTTCTGAACGAGGTCATGTTAAATTATTGAAAATTTTCAATAGACAGCACCAGCCAGAAATCTCTAGCATCCTTAAGCCAATGAATTTTAAATTGGTATTAAAACAGTAAAAGTAAAGCCTAATATACGTCTGTTTCACCATCATTTAATCTTCAGCCTGAAAGAAATTGTATTTTCGCCATAACCTACGGTATACTCTGTTCTATAAAAGCTTGTAAGAAAATATGTTCAACAGCGTTTAATCAATAAAATTAATGAGTAAATGAAGAAGTCATTAAGGTATACTCTGTTCTATAAAAGCTTGTAAGAAAATATGTTCAACAGCGTTTAATCAATAAAATTAATGAGTAAATGAAGAAGTCATTAAGTTATATATTCTTTTAAAAATGAAAAATTTTAAAAATAATAGATGATGTGTTTATATTTATAAATTCTCAAAGAAAAAATAAATTTTTATTTTCAACTCCCCAAAAAGACATTTTTAATACACAGAGGCGTAAACATTCAATTCATTTACAAATAGTACTTCGATGCTTTTACAGACGCTGGTTGCATAAAAACAATTTAACAAAAGCTCAACAATATTGTCCAATAAAATATTAAATACCATAAATCTTCTTTTCTTTTCCACTGTTTTGTCATAAACAATGTAACATTCCATAAATAAATTTAGGGGCATTATTACAACTTGCCGTTAACTAAAGGGAGGATTTTAACGGGCAAATAAATTCTTTTTCATTATTATAAGTGGACAATAAGGTAGAAGTGAGCGTTAAGCTAAAGGGAGGATCATCCTACCAGTAACTTTTAAAGTTAAGTTTAAGTGAGCAAATGCAACAAAAAAAGAAGCCCGTCGTTGCCACTGCGTTTAAATAAAATTTGTTGAATTTGAGTAGTGTTATCGACATTGTCCCGCCACTGCCATATTTTTGAAAAAGTTAACTTTATTTTATCTGTACGTTTTAATAAAGAAAATAAGTTAATGGTGACTTTAAAGCTTAAAGCTTTAGCTAAAGTTACCTTTAACTAAACCCAAGTTTAACGGCAAGTTGTAATAATGGCCCATAAAATTGTAGCGAGCATACGCTTGTATACACAGGGAATTACAAACTGTTCAGGACTTTCATATGATTTATGGTGTGTTGCAAATTTTAATATTTAATGAAAAAAGGAAAGAAATTTTGTTTGGGACAATTTTTTTTATATATCGAAAATTATTTAAGCTGTGGTTTTTAAATTCAATCTGTTAGACATTGTGTGATTGTAAGGACACTTAGGGTATAATGGTATAAGGATTGCGAATAACATTTGCATGTTGAAGTTTTATCAAACATTTTCAATATTTTCGATTACAGAGACCGGCTATAAGGCCGTTTATTTTGTCTTATTGGATTCTGTGGGCACAGAAGATTCCAAGCGTTATTTACGACATTATATTGTTACTAAAATGGGAATTGTGTTACATCGTTTAACATTAAAATGATAAACAAAAGCTACAAAAACAAAAACAATGAACTTGTTTACATGATAAACAAGTAAACAAAATATACCAACAAAACACTAGTATAAACAAGAAGGTATAAACAAGTAAACAAAAATTGCAATAATAAACAATGTAAACAAAATGCACAAGCAGCAATGAAACAACGATGTTTACATTTATGGAGATTTCGAGAAGGCGAAGCTATGAACATTCGACTTTAAGATTATTAATCAGACTGTTTACGTTGGCAAAACAAAGCAGGCAACGCGGTCAGTAAAAATTCAGTCAGTCTTGGGTTTAAAGATCTCCATTATTAAGATCTGGCGAACAATTGTTAGTGTTTACGGAAAAGATTGTAAAGAAGAATAACAAACAAAGTAAATTGTTGTTGTTTACATCAACTTGTGAACAGTGGCCCACAGAATTGTGCGAACAATTAAGAAATTTAAGTACACAAATTTATTTTTTTTATTTACAATCTACAAACTCATATTTTAAGCGTTTATAAAAGGGTAAAAACGTAACAATATCAACAACCAGAACTTTGGGGATAATAAAATGCATTCATTGGTTAAAATTTAAAAAATACTCATGAAAACATTCGGTTGATAATGTGTATTGTAGCAGATAATGTGAATTTCATTTTGATTATGGAATTTAAAAAAAACGGCACTCCTTAAAAGATATTTGGACACTATTAATTAACTATGCCACCAGTGACCTTTACAAAACTGTCATCCCCAAATTATGTTTAAAATACGTGTTAGGCGAAGGGCAACTTATTTATTGTCCAATTAAAAACTATCTTCATCTCGAACTTGTGCTACATCACGGTCCTCAAACTTAAGGAAGCTATACATAGAGTTTGTAATTAGATGCTTGTCTTATTGTACCATAAATGAGGATATTTTGTAAATTTTTAAGTATTAAACGGCTGCAATATTACCCCTAAAATTATAAAGAGGCACTTGTCAAAATGATACCTACGTTTGGCAAGGATCATATGGAACCGAATAATACGCACTCATAAATTTATTACCAACAATGTTGAAGAACTTTGAACAACTGCTGATTTTTAAAGAAATGTTACCATTACATGGAATCAGGTGGACTATTGAGCAAATGCATAGATTATTGCAATTAATAAAAGAAAAACAAAGCTTTTGAGTAAAAACAAAATATTTTTTTCCACATTTATCGTTGGTTCTCAAGCCGTCAACAGCAATCCTTAAAGACAGCGTCGGTCAAATTCAGCCAAATTTATGTACCCAGGCCATGGAAAGATTATTATTTCGGATGTGTTCTATTCAGAGAAAACGTTGGGGATATTTAAACGATGTTATATTCCACATATAAAGGTAGAAAGTTCTTATTGAAAAAACCCTTTATATCCCACATATGATACCACACACTTCAAAAGTCAAACAGTGAAATATGTTAACGAACAAAACTGTTGTTGCTATAACTGGGCCTAGTTATTAATTGCATATAATATTTGATTTTTAATTTAAAGTTTCGTTAACCTAACTTTTAGCTAGCGGTTAAAAGCAACACTTGAACAACAAGAACAATTTCGATTTCATCTTAATTCTCAAACATGAAAACATTTTTGTAGAATCATATTTTTTTAAAGTTTGACAGCTACTAAGGTGGTAAAATAAGTTTACCTTGATTGTTCCATGGTTTCATGAAATTAAATAACTAGAAAATCGCTAAACTGTTTTAGAGCTAGAATTTTTGTTCTTCTGTGATAGTTAAAAATGCAAATCAGAATGTGTAGGCAACATTTAGTATCCAAAAAGAAAACGCAATAAATAACTTGTTGAAGTTATTACACTTCTCATGCTCTGTCAATTCACTGCTCAATTTTGCAATTTTTTTTCTGTTCAAATTTAGTTTTAAGTATCCACATGGTTTTATACGACCATAGGACAATGGAGAACGTCTCTCACGTCATCCACAGCAACTGGTCAGGAAACAGAAAATATTAGAAGCATTCTGCAATACACAGAAGATTATAGAAAGAGGGGTAAAAAAATTTGACATCGACATCCCTGTAGAGGCAAAGACGTTTAGATTACTTATTAAATCTAGTGACTTTCCAATTGATATCCTTATAAAAGTGACAGTGGATTGGTGACTAATTGGTTTGCTTCGAAAGACGAAATGTTATATTGGCGTGGAATCCACAATTTGCCTGAGGGATGGAAAAAATATGTAGCAATAGTCTTGAATAAAACGTTTTTTACTTTCCCATTAAAAATTCGTTTTTTACTTTCCCAAAAAAAAGTGCATTTCATACCAGTACACCGAGAATATAAAGAAAATATTCTAGTTGTCTCCATGACTGTTTAGGAGTTTTATACAAATACCAACAAGCATATAAATCTTTACAAAAAATACAAACACATTTCTTCTTAAGGTCTTTATGTTCTTCTTTCCCATTTGCAAAATTTATTATCAAAGGCTACAAACAAAATAAAGACATGTCGTTATACCAATGTGTAGTTGTGCAGCTAAATAAATATTTACGTAACATACACAAAAGCGCTAAACATAAGACTTATTAAATCCTAATGTTGGTAATAACCCCCCTTTATATGACAGCTGAGATTGTGTTTGCACCTTAAACCTTCTGGAAATGTTATTAAAGTTAGTTAGTTAAGTCCGGGCGTGTTATTAAAGTTAATTTACATAAATTAATAGGGTTAATTGTCTTACAAAATTATTTTCACAAAACTTACGTAATTAACGCACATTTAAAACTTTTCTCATATCCTTACACTAAAAATTATAATGAAAAATTTTGTTTGAGAATTGAACTGAGAACTATTTTTATAAACTCCGGGTTCTTCCTTCCTTTTGTGAGTGTATGAAGAAATTGATGATAAGAGTTTGTCAATTTGTTTGGATTTTACAGATTTTTCAAAATTGTTCAGCTATGTACCTACTTAGTTGTTCTTTACAATCGTTAATCAGAATCACAACAGAATCACATGCCGAACTTACTGCCACAATTAGTCGTTGGGGACTCGCCCATAGAATTTGTACAATATGCCAAAAACTTGGGTATTATTTTTAATAGCCAACTCTCCTGGACTGACCATATTAATATGATTTGTGGGAAGACATATGCTATGCTCAGGAATCTTTGCAGGACTCAGTCCTTTACGCCTGTTAATATACGTATGCTCTTGGCGAAGACATACCTGATTCCAACCCTCTTATATGGATGTGAGCTTTTTGCGGGTTTGGACTCTGTCAGCAGGAATAAACTTAACGTGACGTACAATAACATTGCAAGATATATTTTTGGACGCACTAGATATAGTAGTATATCGTTTTTTGCCTATAAAATCTACGACATGACACTGGAAAACCTCTTAAAATATCGCATGCTAATTTTTCTACACAAAATTGTTTATTCAGGGGAACCGAATTATCTATTTACTAGACTAAAATTTTCCAGAATTAACAGGGGCTATAGGATAAACGCCGTAAGGTTCCAGAAACAGGTGTCTGAAAGGCACTTTTATGTTAATGCAATTCGTTCATGGAACCAACTTCCGCCAGAAATTCAATTGAAAAGCAATGTAATGCAATTTAAAACTGCAATTTTAACACACTTTTCTTGTCTTTAAGAATCAATCCTTAAGGCTAACTTAAATTTAATTAATATAATTTTGCTTTTTTTTTTTTGTGAAATTTACATACATATACACCTAATTCTGTTTTTACACGGTCTTTTTTTACACGGTTTTGATATAACACGGTTTGAAAATAAAATATTTTTAATTTTTGTTACACGATTTTATTCCATTTAGCACGAATTAAAATTTTTTGTGCTTAATTTTTTTTTTTGTCAAATTTAATTAAAAAGTATGTTCATATCACAAATTTAAGGGAATTCCCATTTTGCGCGTACAAGCAAATTTACTGGTCAAAGCAAATGTAAATGGCACAAATTTAGAGGAATTCCCTTTTGTGCATACAAGTATAAAGGTCAGAGCAATTGAAATGTGTTAATATTTTGTGTTTGGTAAAGAAATTTTTTATTGGCAAATTTGTTTTTCTATCGTTACATTAAATTTAACGCATTAAGATGAAAGGTAAGCCAAAAAATATTTTATATTTATTAGTTTTTTATATTTTTAATTTTGTTAAATATTTTATGAATCCCTAAACGAAAATGTCAAATACAAAACTTCTTAAAAATCCTTGTTTTCACTAATTTTAATAGGTTTTAGAGATTAGGAACCAATCACCTATTTTTGCATACGATCAGTGTCTTTTTTTAAACGGTTTTTTTTACACGGTTTTTTCTGGAACCAATCTACCGTGTAAAAACAGAATTAAGTGTATACAACTATTACTTTAATTATAACAATATATAAACAGTACTATTAAATAAGATTAAATGCTTGTTGTACTGAAGTTGATCAATAAATAAAATAAATAAAATAAAATAAAATAAATAATATGAAGCATATATTCAACGAAAGGAAAAATAATAAAGAGAGGCAGATATTCTTCTTGAACTTGCCGTAGTCGAGTAGGTAATATGTTGGCATATTAGTCGAAAGGCCTTGGTTCAAACCCCAGACCAGACATTTCGAACAAAACGAAATAAAAAAATACTTTTTCGATGACTTCCCCTCAGCAATGTTCTAATTAAAAAAACTCTGAAAGTAAATAAAATTGCCATGAAAAAGTTTTTAGAAAATCTGTCGTTCAAAATCAACTTTAAATTGTAGGTCCCGCCATTCAGGTATAAAATTAACACACACAACGTAAGTGTTGTAAAAAGCTATGTCGTAATCCTGACTGAAGGTTTGTAATGGCCGATTATGTATGTATGAATATAAATAAATTAATAAATCCATATTCTAGTAATAGATTAATGAGTTTAAAATAAATTAGTGTTTGCCAATACGATTCAGACAAGGCACCGGCAAAAACAGTTAATTAATATGAAATTACTCAGTGGTATCAAGTAATTAATGCTATTTCTTGCAGTTTTTCATCCATGGTTACAGGGTTTCAATCCATAGTTATATGTTGTTAAAGAATAGTTTCGCTCTGATTTTTCTTAGTCTTTCATAAGGTTTTCTTTTAATTCTTCTAGATTCTTTATTATTTTACTGGCTTAATAGTTTAGAGTAAAGCGTCTTCTGAAAAAAAAACTCTACATAAAAAATTTTTTTTCGCAATACTCTTTTAGAAGTCTTCTTGCACAAGCTGTAAAAATAAGTAATTGATGTTAAAGCGCCTTTCTAATCTGATGACCTTAAATTTAGACCGCGCCACCCATGGATAAAATTAACACACACAATAAGTCGACGCCTCCGTTCTATTACATTCTAAGTCGAAAAAGTGTGTTTTGAGTTATGAGCTCTCAAAGTTTTCACGCGACATACGACTATATGTATATTCTTAGTAGATTTTTCCCTATAACTTCGAAACGGATCGGCGCATATTAACCAAATTTTGACAGTATTAGAGAGTTAGAGAACGTAGAATTTAAAAATGCAAGAACATTAAAAACGTTCGAAGTACACTTAGAACGTTATAGAATGGAGGCGTTGATGTGTGGTGTGAAAAGCAATGTGTTTAACAGACAATAACTTATCAGAACATATCTGTACATACGGGTGCCCTGGTAGTTTAGTGGGTAGTGTGCTAGACTATTAGCGTGAGGGTCGTGGGTTCGATTCCCACCAGAGTCTCTGGTCTGTGACACTACACCGAGCATATGGTCAAAGTTACTCAGCTCGTATATAATTATAATATAATTTGTAATTGTATTGTAATAAATAAATAAATAAATAAATAAATAAATAAATAAATAAATAAATAAATATCTGTGCATAAAATATCTGAACATATTATTTAATATGTTGTTAACTTGTTGTGAAGGCATCGTATACGTATTCATTTTTACTCGTTCCGATTTACATTAGTATGAAGGAAAAAGAAATGAAGAGCTCGATCCAAAGAAACGATGCTGTGGGCGCTAGGTGTGCGCAGTTTGTAACTTATTGTGGAAATAGTAAATAAGTAGGAGTATTTCTACATTCTAAAGAACAAATTCAGCAAAAGTGGGGAAGAATTAAGTATTCGTAATGGTTTTTACTTCCAACAAGTCAATTAACCCAATCATACTGCTCCTAATACGAATATGTAATTTGCCTACCAAAGTTCCAACATACTGGATACTCTTGCATAAATAGCCAATTTTACTCCAAGAGAGTATTGAGGAGATCATTTGAAAAATGGTTTCGTAAACAAACAACAAAACTAAACAAAACCTTAAGAGTTTAAGGGATATCCTACTAAATATTAGGTATAACAGTTTAATATATTGAACATTTGAATTTTAAAATTTACCCTTCTTTGGGGTACCTACACTTTTGGGCGCACAGATATGGAGCCACAAGAAAGTTTTCCTTATTTTTAGTATTGTTTGTGTAAAACCTTAAAAATATTTTGGTTTTATTATAAAGTAGAAAAAATTAATGAAATGAATATAATAAACACTAATTATTTTTAGAAATTATTACTTAAAATTCATAAAATTGCTTACACCTATTGAGGTACCTAGACTTTTGATATATATCGACTGTATAAACATATATACTACCTACATAACTGGTGCATCAGATGTGTTAACTTCACGCAAGTCAACAGGACTAATCATTCGTTCTGATTCGATAAATTAATCGCCTTCTTATTCATCCAGATATGGGACTCTTCACTGAAGATGTTTTTTCGATTGAAATTATGGTCGGACAGAAACGCCATTTTATAAAACAATTTTATTATTAGTCTTTATTGTTGTATGTATGTAGGTAGTATGTTGGCTTATTAGACATGAGGCCGCGGTTCCAAACCCAGCTCAGTCATCTTGAACAACACAAAATATGAAAAAAATATTTCTTTAGGGGCTTTCTTTCAGCAGACTTCAGGCAAAAACTCTGAGAGTAATTAAAATAGAAATGAAAGGTTTTTCAAAATAATCTGTCGACATTAGTCGTGTGTAGGGTTGCCAGCCTGGCTGGATTTGGCTGGATTGTCCAGCTTTTTTGATGCTTGTCCAGTTTCAAGCTAAAATTTAATTTGTCCAGCTAAATAGAAATTCTTTTTAGTACACTGCAATAACTTGGGCAATAATTTTCATGTTATCTTTGTCAAATCATTAGTTTATTACAAACGTGTTTTTTTACCAAAGTACAAACTACTATAAACAAAATCAAACTAGACTGAATAGTTATTTTTTATTGTTTTGTTTTTAGTATTTAATTACATAGATATGCATATGCAAAAATGTATGTGACGGACTGAACCGAAAAAATTTAAGTTTAGTTAAATGAATTTTAAAGAATGCAATGAATTTATTTAATTGTAATATTTTTCAACATATCATTGTATGATAACAATGGATATATATGTATGATAACAATGGATATTTTAATAAAAATTATTTAGACAAAACCAAAATTAACGTTTTCTCAGTATTTTTTATGTCCAGCTGTTTTTGTTTTGTCCAGCTTTTTAAAACCCAATGCGAATCGGAATCTGGCAACCCTAGTCGTGTGAGACGCTAGGCCGTATTATTGATTGTAGGATTGTAATGACCAACTAAGTAAGTAAATCTGTGGTACGCTTTTAAAAACTTCAAACCATCAAATTGTTGCGTTCTTAGTCCAATCAGTTTCTCGTGAAGACATTCTGTCGTGCATAACAGGAATTTCAGTAGAAATAATCTGTGACAATATGGAAACATCAGTCTGTTTAACTTTAGCTTCTTTGTAAAAAAATGTTCCTAAATTGAAAGAAAACTTTTTTAAACATTTAATCTTTTCCAGATTATTTCTATACAAAAGTGAAATCCAAACATTAGAAGGACATCAGAAATTGTATAAAATAACTTGATTGATGATTACTTTCTACGATTTAATATAGCTAAAAATGAAGAAAGTATACTTTAAGATTCACAATACAAGCACGTGTGTCGTGAAAAGAAAATTTTCAAATTTAATTTTGTCAATGGCTCGAGATTCGAACAGTACAGCACTTTTCCGTTTCAGTGAGCAACAAATACAACAGAAATCAGAAAATTGACCACGTCAACTGCCATTAAGAAGATGATAAAGTTTGCAAGTAGCAACTGGCACTTGGTAAACACTATTCGCACTTAAAAATGTAGTCTCCGTATGCTACTCTTACAATACTTTTACTCTAATTTACACTTTCTTACTTTATATCCGTCTTATTTTGAGTGATAGTGAATACATACATATGTGTTTAGTAGGGACATACATTTTATTACAACATTGAACACACTCACTCTAATAGAAGAATTGAATATCCCAAGTTATGACCACATGGTTTATGAAAAATAATGAGTAAAATATCACTCTGTAAATTATTTTAGTTTTCAAAATCAAGCGCACAGATAATAAGAACAATATCTCTGTTATAGAGTGTTATTTAAGTGTGATATGAAAACAGGTTATATGCTCGTCAGCCGGTGCATAAAACTGTTTGAGGAGACTTGAGATGTGTAAGACCGTTTTCAAATCAAAAATATAGCGAAGTTCGTTTTGTAAACAAAAAATTATGGCTTGTGCATGAGTCGAATCATGCCATCATGTATAAAATTAACACACACAACATAAGTGGTGTCAGAAAGGGTTGTAATGCCAATTATGTATGTATTTAATTTTTTATTTTTTTGCAATGTTATTTATACATGTTATTACCTAATCTTCATGAAATTGTTCAAATATATTGGGCTACCTAGAGTTTTATTGTCTACTGTCCAATTCTGTTGAAAAATTTGTGCGTTTACTTTTGCTATCAGAGATTATAAAAAAGTTTTTTTCCGCTTTCTTTAAAACTATTTTTTATTAATAAAGAATCAATATGAATCAGATAGGAAAAGTTAAACTTCCATAATTTTTCTTTTTTAATTTATTATTCAATAAGGGATAAGTTTGTATGAAAATGAAAGATAGTATTTATAATAAATTTTTATATTAAAACGTTCAACGTATTACGTTCCCCAACGTTCTACCTCAATAAAAATTATTAATTTTTGTTAAGTTAATAGCAAGAAGGGTTTAAAGAATCATTTTGTAGAAAGACGTTATTAAAGTTCAATTAATCTGTGAAAAGTAGCCATACTTTTTAGTTTGATAATGATACACTGCGGTTCATCAGGATAGAACCAACATATTTTAAATTAAAAAAACTGTATATCTTGCAAATACAGATAGAATAAAAAATTTTGTTTTGCAGAAATATAGCTAATACTGTAAATGATAATTTGAATACAAAAAATAGTATAAAAATGAATTATAACGGTACTTTTTTACTTTCTTTGTAGTCAAGTATTAAATTTTTCATTTATTTTTTGGTTCAACAGAATAGAATCACGTGCATTTTTAACTTAAATCAGTAGGCGGTTGTAATAAAGCTTTATAAAAACCAAATAAAATTAAAGTCACAGTTTGTGACTGCAGTTATCTAAATTAATATGTGAAGAAAAACTCCTTTAAATTCGTCGGAAATGGTAAAAATTGATGTTTACCATTCTGAAAACTATTCTTATGGCGAAATCGGTAGAAAAATCGGACAAAGTCATAATGTGGTAATGAATTACATAAAACATCGTGAACCATATAATAAAAATTACAAAGGAGGTACTTAGACAGCTCTAACACCACAGGACAAGCAAAAAATTCTTCGTATTGCCTCAAATTCAGCCATTCTACCTCTAAAATTAAGCATTTAGCAGGAGTTAAAGCAAGTAAATCAACAGTTCGTCGCGCTATTTTAAGCAGTGAACATTTACAAGTCCGAAAACTAAAGAAAAAACCTCCATTAAATGCAATACGTCAACAACAGCGCCCTCAGTTTGCCAAAGATCATATGGCATTTCATCATCATACTTTTTACCATTTCCGACGAATTTAACCCTTTCATGCCCGAATTTTTTGGGCCAGAGCTAAAATTTTCTACACTTAATAAATTTAACATTAAAATTTCTATTTCAAAATATCTTCAGAAAAAATTATTACTGAACAGAATAAAATTATTATAAAATTTATTCTATATTATATAACTTTATAGTTAGTAAAGTTACTAACAATATGATATAATATTAACGCTTTCATAATTTTCCCCATTGCTTGAATGTTTCAATTTTTCTCGCCGAAGTAATGTGGTGCTGACCTTAGTAAAGGGAGTTTTGTGGTTAATACGGTTATTAAAAGAGTGTTCACTATAATATATAAATGTATCGTTTAAATCTCTAATTTGTCATTACATGTTATTAAATTAAGCCATTTTCGAAAAGAAGAACGCTTTCGGAAGAGATGCAGTTTGATGTCAAATAGACGACTTTATTTTTAGCAAAATGTGTAATACGGTGTTCAAATATGCACCTTTATTGCGTAAATCGCAATAAACGCTATTATTGAGCTCAATATTTCATATAAAGTTTCAATTAATAATTGCGCAATAAATTATTATAATAATGAGTTAAACTTAAAATGCAGTACTGTCATAAGTATGTTTAGTGAGGACGTTACAACTTATGCGAACAAATTTTGTTGATATTTGAAAATACATACAAATATCAACAACGTCAAATGAAAATGGCAAGTGAGGTGGAAGGTAAGTTTATTTATATTAACACTAAATCTGATGATACTTTTTGTATTTCTATTGCTATTTCATTCTCGTTCTACTATATACATATATTATTTAAAATTTCTAATAATGTAAATTATTTTGAATGTTTCGAAATTTTGGGGATAAGGATTATAATAAAACAATGAATAATAATTTTTATTAATAAAATAACACTAGCAATTTTTACTGTAATACTCGCTTGGAGTAGAGTGAATATCCATCTGCCAGAAAACAAACAACATACCCTAATATACCGAATTATACCAGGCAATGCCGAAAATGTCCAAAACAGTGGTTTTATATTACAAAATATCCAAATCAAGATACAGAACCTATGCTCAGACGAAATAACTTCCCGCAGTAGTTAAGGCAGATTACATGCTCAGTAAAAAAATTTACAAGACAGGAAAAAATCTTCAAAAATATATTCGATGTATTTTTTAATAGAAGTCGTAAAGGCAAATTTTAAATAAATCTTAAATGAGTAATTTTTCCCGTCACGGTAGGTTTAGTGTTAAATTTATGAATTGTTATAAAAAAAAATGTAGTTTTCCAGCTATCAAATGAGTATTGAATAAGCTGATTTGCATATGCCAGAACACTTAAAATAATTTTCTCAATTAAACGAATATTGACTCAATTAAAATTCATGCCTGAACACAGTATTAAGCTGTAGGTTCTGCCACTCGTATTTAAAATTAATATACACATCATAGGTGGTATGAAAAGCTAGGTCGTAGTCCTGTCTAACGGGTTGTAATGACCAATTATGTATGTCAGTTTGTATGTATGTATTTTAGTTCCACGAAATCGTTTAACACCAGAACAACTGATACATCGATTTGTTTAAAATTATAATTTATTTGTAATTTACTAGTTGTGCTTTAATATTTCAACGTGTTAGAAGCAAAATGTTAAAAAAATTAAATCCATATTATTGCGATTAACCCTGAATTCTAAATACGAATATTAATTTGCATAATTTTTGTACGAAATAACATTTAATATATGGTAAGTGCGTGGGTTAATTCCAAATGCCCCCTTTCCAAAGCAATGAAACAATAATTTATTCATTAGGTCGTAACAATAAACAATTCGATGTGATCTTGAAACAAATTCAAAATAAATTAATTTTTATAGTTGTCTGCCTTATTTATGATATCATTTTATTACATACATACATACATATAAAATAAAAAATTTTCAAATTACAAAATCACAATAAATCGCCATGCATACGTTTTGTAAATCACGATTGTAATATGTGTGCATATTTCTACATATGAATTGTAAGTTTACATAGTAAATACCTGAATATATCGGGTCTTTCATTATTCATTTTCTATCTTTAAATTTAAATAAAACAAGGTGTGTGCGAGATATGATCGAAATTGTTTATTCAATGATAATGACAACATCGTTCAAATGTCCGCCACGTCTTCTTTTACTTGAGCGCATCTGTAATGTGCAATTATTAAAAATTTAGACTTAATTTGAAATTTCGTTGGCATGGGTTATATTGGCTTCGAAGACCGTGGTGACTTGTGGCTTATTCGTATATTCCTATAGCATCAGGAAATCTCACAAGATTAAGTCTAGTGGGGTCAAATCGCACCATCTCGGTGGCCGGTTCACATCACTTCACTTAAGAAGAACATGTTCTCAAATATCCGGTGTGGCACCTAGAGTTGTCTTCTTGAAACCACATGTCGTTGCTAACTGATCATCCTATTCAGGGCATAAGTGATGGCTTAGTCAACGTCGT
The DNA here is from genome assembly GCA_936449025.2 of Sarcophaga subvicina. Taxonomy (NCBI): domain Eukaryota; kingdom Metazoa; phylum Arthropoda; class Insecta; order Diptera; family Sarcophagidae; genus Sarcophaga; species Sarcophaga subvicina. Next base: position 36,428,191 of record OW388080.2, read on the forward strand.
TCTCAAAGAAATTTTGGTTTGATGACGCTATGAGGCCAGAATTCTCACAAAAATTTGACATATTCAGGATGCATTGAACGCCTTTGGATCACATGTGGAATGGTATTTACAAATTCAACAAAATTCAAGTCAAAATTCAGAAATGGGCCTCATTGCGGAAGATGATTTTTCGGCGAAAATTGAGGTCAGTTTCCAAATTCTCTAGAACCCATTCACTGAACACACGTCGCTGTCTATGATCGCTGCATTGTCGACATAATGGTGTTAGTCGATAGTTTACTGAACCAGTGAACTTTATAGGCGAATAGTCCACTCGGTAGGACCATTATGATGTTCGTAAATTGGTTGAAGCGCGCAGTACGTTGTCCAAACAGAACATCTATTTTGAATAATATTTTTTACTATTTACACGTGTTCTGAAATACTATATACCTCCGCGGTAATTTGGCATAACAGGCTGTATAAATGGCAACTAATTTGACAGATGTAGCTTTAAGAAGATTGTCGTAATCAACTATTAAATTTTGGTACTCCCGGTTGGAACACCTGATATATGATATTTAAAGTTTGTCAAAATAAATAATAAAAACTGTCACTGATATTGAATAAATTGTATTATCCGAACAAGTCCTTAAATAATGGCACCTCAGGTTGATGTAAAATAATATAAAAATAAATGAATTCTATTATTCGTATACAGCAATTTGTAATATAAAATCGTACAACACTACTATAGTGCCAATGGTTTATTGTACTTTTATTTACAATTATCATACAACGTGCTATTGAACAGGAGTCTACTAAGATGGGTATGGCAGAAAATGAGGGCAAAACAAAGTAAATGTTATCAACAAGTCGATGCGTGCGGCGTATTGATTCTCAGATTACGGCCGATAGGTTAGGTTAGGTTAGAGGACGTGTACTTGTCAATTAAGACAAGTACAGTACCAGGAAATCGAATTCACCCATTGTGCAACGTCCTAAAACTATAACTATACTTTTGATATAGTCAAGGAATTTATTTATCTTCGCTCCGCCGTTACCACTAAAAGTGATGTCAGTCTGGAGATCAAGCGCAGGATCACTCTTACCAACAGGTGCTAATATGGTCTCAATAGGCAATTGAGTAGCAGAGAGCTCTCTCGTACGACAAAACTAACACTCTACAAGACACTCATCCTACCCATGCTAATTTCTGGCGCAGAGGCATGGACCCTATTAAGAACTGATGCAGCGGCCTTGAGAGTGTTCGAGAGAAAATTCCTACGTAAGATCTTGGGTCCAGTGCGAGTTGGGGATGATTTCCGTAACCGATCCAACAGTGAGCTGTATGAGCTCCTCAACGACATTGGCTTTGCACAGCATTTTAATATCCAGCGGCTGCGCTGGCTCGGCCATGTCGTTCGAATGGAGAACGATGCTCCGGCGAGACGGCTATTTGATGCGGGAATCTGCGGAAGACGGCGAAGAGGACGACCTTGTATCCGTTGGAAGGACAAAATCGAGGAAGCCCTGTCAACTGGCGCAGGCGCGAAAGAAACACAGGCGCCTGGAAGGATGTGTTGCGGCAGGCTGAAATCCTTTAAACAGGTTTTTAAGACCAATTAAGTAAGTAAGTAAGTCCTTGTTGCAACATTATCTAAAAATATGCAAAAATGTGGAAAGGGTTTTTGAGTTGACATTTTTTTTAACAAATTCAACGCTTTTTATGGGCTCAGAATTTTGTATGGCCTGTTATTACAGTAACTACAGCTTCTATATAACGCGGCATACTGTCCACTAAATTTTTAGAATTTTTGAATTTATAAGGCCCTCAATTTCGTGGTAGTGTTTTGGCTAATTAGACGTGAGGCCGTGGTAAAAACCCCAGGTCAGACAAAACGATATATGGAAAAATATTTCTTTAGAGACTCCCTTTTGGTAGATTTCTGGCAAAAACTTTGGCAAAAACTGTGAGAGTAAATAAAAAAAATCTGTGGGTCCCTTCACTCATGTATAAAGTTAGCAAACATAACGAAAGTCGTGTGAGAAGAATAGGTCGTAATCCTGATTAAAGGGTTGTAATGACCAATTATGTATGCATGTATGTAATGACCAATAAAGTGTGTATGTATGTATTTGATGCAAAAATGGCATTAAAAATGAAAAGAAATATTCTTATTGAAATAAGGGGCGGCTGGATAAGCAACACGTGTTTTGTACTTCTTTTGCAGGGAAATGTCAATTCTTTCTACAAGATTTCATGACAGGGTTACTCCAGTTTCATATAAAATTTTAATGTACTAATCCTAAGTTTATCGAAATTTTTTACATTCATAGCATTACTATCTATAGCAGTAAACAAATTTTCTAATCCTTAACGAAAGTTAGAAACCTTAATCTTTGCTAGTGTTGTGCTATTGTCTGTAACAACGAATATGTAACTGAAGAATACAATGAATATTGTATACTAAGTAGCAGAGCTAAGTTAATTTAAATCTTTTAGTCGTTTTTCCCTACTAATATAAAGTTAAACATCAGAAATTAAAGATTTGCAATTTATCAAACGTAACATTATCTACGACTGATCTTTTTAAATTTGAAAAGCTCCAAAAATAATTTAAATTATAAGAAGTTTTTTAAGTATTAAAGTATTAGTAATAAAAAGGACATAATAAAATTGAAGGCAATTGAAGGGGAAACAAATTAAATTCTCAGCTGGAATCTATGGAATATTTCTATATGAAATTATAACAATTACATACGTACATTCATACATACATACATCCATAATTTGTCAGGAAGCATTACGACCTAATTCCTCACACCACTTACTTATCTTGTACCTGTTAATTTCATCCGTGAATGATGGGACCTACAGTTTAATGTCGATTCAGAACGAAAGATTTGTGGGAAACTTTTCATGGCAATTTTATTTCCTCTCAGAGTTTTTCCTACAAATCTACCGAAGAAATATGAAAATGGAAATGGTGTTATTAAAATGATAAACAAAAGCTCCAAATACAAAACAATGGACTTTTTTAAATGATCAACGAATAAACAAAAATAAAGCAACAACATCAGTATAAAAAAGGGAATAAACAAGGTAAACAAACAGGCAACAACAACACTGCAAGGACAAACGTACACAAAATACAAAAAAAAACGTAAACAACAATAACGAAACATGTTTACATTTATAGAGATTTCGCGAAGACAAAAGTCATTCTCCTTCGAGAGCATTCATCAGACAGTTTACCCCGCGATATAAAAGACAAGACAAAGCAGGCAATGGGATCAGAGAGATAATTATTTTATTTGCAATCTACGAATTCATATTTTAAAAGTTTTTAAAAGGTTAAAAATGTAACAATATTTCGTTATGCCGGAGATGTTTGTTTAGTAGACTACGGCGACTTCAAATATTTATATTTAAACAAATTCGAAGCCGTCATATTCTAAGCTTATTAGATGCAAGCTCGCGGTTTAAACCCCAGCTTAGGCATATCAAACAAACCGAAATATGAAAAAATACTTCTTCAACGACTTTCTCTCAGCAGTCGTCAGGCAAAAACTCTGAGAGTAAATATATTTGCCATGAAAAGTCTCTAAAAATTTGTTTTTCGGAGTCGATTTTAAAGTGTATGAATAAAATCAACACACGACATGTGTGGTGTGAGAAGCTAGGTTGTCATCTTGACTAAAGAGTTAAGTAAGTAAAGTAAGTGTCTTTAAATAAAATAAATCGTATTTCTTAATGATATTTATTCCGTTTGATTGCAGTTAATAAACAAAATCAACGCCTATAAAATAGTATCACTTAGTAAACAACATTTTATGTTTATTTTGTTTATTGTTCATGTCATGTCCATACGTTACGTCCACCATATGTCCTCCATTATAAACGATCATATAAAACAACCATATAAGTGAAATCTCAACTATAAAAAGAACTATGAAACATGGTGAAAAAATGTTACAGTAGGTGTCAAAACAATAGCAGAATATAAAATTATATCACGGCATATGTCCATTACAGCAGCAAGGAAGAAACTTAATGTTAATCTTGAAGTTGAAATTAATAAAAAATAAATAAAATTGAGCATATGAATCGCTTTTAAAGGAGAAAACTATAAACGTCCAATTCTATTGTAAATTCTATTCTATGTTTCTTAAGTTTATTATATTTATTTTTGAAGCTACATCTATCAAATTAGTTGTTATTTACTCAATCTGTTTTACAAGTTCAGTATGGACGGATAAAGCATTTAACAATACGTTCGAGTATTATGTCTGACCTTATCTTACATCGACTAATCATATTCACCAATGAGGCCATTTTCTTGGTGAATTGATACGTTAACAAACAAAATTGTCGAATTTGGTAAGATTCCAATCCACTTAAGACTTAAAAACGTGTAATGCATTTAGAAAAAGTCATTGCGTGGAGCCGATTTTGGTTTGGAGGCATTATAGGAACGTACTCTTTGAAAACGACGCTAACCAAGGGTAAGTACAGTTTCTTTTGACCTGAATTGACATCAACGACACCTCATGCCACATTGGATATTCTAGACCCCATTAGACTTTCTCGTGGGGTTTTTTAAGCCGCAGGTGTATGTGAATATGCCACAAACCGCAGCCGTCCTCAAATCCAACACAATCAATTCCAACATATCAATTCAGCCTGATTTATGCGCTAGAGTCTAGGAAATTTGACACTCATATGCTTTACCCAAAGAAACTATGGCTGATATTTATAGGGTGCTATACAATTTTTTTATGATATTCTACACATACTTAGTTTAATAACAAGAAGGGGTCAATGAAAGATCAGATATTTGTAAAACTAGATATCTTTTATATAGGGGTACGCAATATCCCACTGTTTTTATTAGACAACACTGCTAAAATCGAAAGTGTTGCAAGGTATAGAATTTCAGTGTATTACGATGCAGTACAAGAAACTTTCTGAATATTTTCCAATAACAACTTGACTATTTGCCCCACTAGATGCTTAAGTATATTAAAATTGTGAATATACTACAGTCATTCGTTTTTAATTTTTTTTTCCTTAACGGTACATCGTATTATGATTATGATATTGACGTTAAAAGATAATTATTAGTTTGCAGCCCGCTCTTAACACCTGTTTCTGTAAAACGAATTATTTCAGATATGTATGAAAATGATTCAGACATTTTTGAGTAGTCGAGTGTTTGTTCATGGATACAGACGTTCGTCTTACAGAAACAAGACAATATATTTTAAATACTTTAAACTTTGTTTCTGTTTATAATTCTCAAATCGAACGTCTATGCTAAGATATTTTGTATTCAATCCTCAAGCCACTGCACTATAGTTAAAATGATTATATGGCCAAAATTATAAGGAATCACTAAATAAGGATGAAAATCGGTATACGGGGGTTTTTGAGGTTGCAGCTTTCGAATCTGTTGTAAAAATTTTCAAATTCACAATGGCGAACCTAATATGGCGACCTAAATTTTAAAATTTCTACAGATTTATGTCAAAGTCAGTTTACGGGGGTTTTCAAGGTTGTAAATTTCGAACCTGCGGTAAAATTTTTCAAATTCAAAATGGCGAATCCAATATGGCTACATAAATTTCAAAATTTCTTCAGATTTGCTTGAACATCAGCGTGTGAGGTAAAACTTTTCAAATACAAAATGGGTAATCCGGTATTCAAATATAAAATTTCTTCTGTTAACTGTTAACTACGTTAGCTTTTTTGTTTAAAACCTCCAAAAAAATAAATTAGTTAAGTGGAAAATCTTGTAGAAACTATTTATTTGTTCATAAAAAAATATTTAAACAAATTTTTTTGTCAGCGGAGGCTGCTTACAAAATATTTTATTTCTCAAAAACGCAACATGAAATTGACAAAAATTAATTCAAAACTACTTATTTAACAGGTTTCTAATTGCTTAAAAGCGACCAAATTCTACCATTTTTTAAAAGTTTATCCAAAACTCAATTTTCAGAAAAAAAAAATAAATTAGAATTAAAGGTTAGGTCAAAATTATGTGTTTTTTTTTCGCAAAAAAGAATATTTTTTAACTAATTCTTTTTCTTAAACTATCATACACACTCTATCACTTTTCTTTTCCATATTTAATTTAAATTTAAAACTTCGAAAAATCGACCAAATCACACTGTATATATTGCCTTTTAACTTTGCTCAGAAACAATTATTTTGAAGACCCGCTAAAAAGTCGTCGTTAATTTTTTTGAAAAACCAAATATGCTATTATTAGCTTTGAAGAGTTCTTTATCAAATACCAAAACAAAAAAGCATTCTAGAAAATGAGAAAAATTATTTTTTTGCTACAAAAATGGATAAAATTACCTCTAGTGCACTGTATGGTTATTTAATTGGGTAGTATGTTTCACTCTGTAATATAAATGTTACTTGAACATTTTTTTTTTCATTCACCTTCATCTTTCATAGGTGTAACTACTTTCCTGAAGAGAATATGTTATATTGCAGGCGTTGAAATGTTTCGTGGGGATTCTCCTGTATGTTTAAGACGATAGTCTCGTCAGCAAAGGTAGAAATGAGATTGTGTACACAGTAAAAACGGGCACAAAAGCTATAATTGGTTGAATCGAACTCACAATTTACTTTTTAAATAAGAAACTTTCGGCCGATTATATAACTTTCCAATAAAATCACTGGATTAATTTATCAAAATCCTGTCGGATGCTTGAGAAATGTAAATAAATACGCAAGAACAACATTTTTGTACCTTGGACTAATTTATGGCTTTGTTCAGTACATCCGTGTTTCAAACTAAATCCAAATCGATTATCGGAGAAACATGTTAACAGGACATAACAATCCTTTTGGATTTGTGTTAATTTTATTAGACTAGGCCTAAAGTTTAATGTATACTCCCAACTACAGATTTCAAGAACTTTTCATAGCCCTTCATCACTACCTGATTACTGTAGTACTATTAAGGCAACTGTTCGAATCCGGCAGCGGAGTATATCGAGTGGGATATTTTTGTATATATATTGAGTGTTAATTGGTCATTAGATCTCTAAGGAGTGTGTACACCACATCTGAAGTTATCCAAGAAAGTCGGGTATGTGTGGGGAAGATATCAAAACATTTGACGGTTACTTCAAAATATGTTTTTTTTTGACATACACATTGAAGGTAGAAAGAAATCCTACTCGCTAGCAAAAGTTGGCCAAATGGTAAATTTAATTGAGTTCGTACATAAGATTTGCATTCCTCAACAATGTATCAAACAAGTCGTCGCAAACAAATTTTACTCATTTGCAAAAGTAAGATGGAATTGCATTGAAGCCAATGCCAGAGAATTAAACGGATCTGGTCCAATATAGATATAGGAACTAGTAATAGGTAAAAAGAGACAATGGACTCCGGGTGCACACGCCTGATAATTGGGATTATCTCACAATAACGTTTATCCACGGTTTTAAAACCTGAGAAGAGGAATTCTTATTCACTTAGAATTTATTGACACAAGCAATTTTCTTGATAAGATTTGATTCAATTAAATTCGCATCTCTATAAAACTCTCGGGATGAGAGTGAAGTGCCGACTAGGTATAATTATGGGACGCAATAGTTAATTTCGGTGTAACAACGGGACCTTATAGATGCCAAGTAAAATATGCCCGACTTCAATTTAATCAAACCTAATCTGCATATTCCTTAACTGGTTTAGCCGTAAATTGATAAAAAAAAAACCTGATGAGTAAGTTATTCTGGGTTAATAACTTTAAGTATATGAACTGGTCTATTAACCTTAACAATATAAGTTTGCTTGGGTTGAAAGCCATAAAAAAACTTAAAACAACTACCAACTACTTTTTCCTCTTTTCAGTTTTCAGATTTTTTAGGTATCTTAGATAACGAAATTCACATTCCAAAACTATTGATGAAATAAAAAAGGAAAGATGTTAAGAACGATTTTCTGCTATATGTTCCCCAATAATGTTATTTACATTTCAGATTTCGATTATTGAAACTTTTGAAATATTTTAAAGGCGAACATACAATTTGTTTAACAACTAGTAGTAATGACAGCAATTGTTTGTATTATTTCTATGGCCTTTGCTTCGACATAACTTGAAGTAACGGTACTAGAAGTCTGTGTGTAAAAATTTTAAAAATATTTGTCATTGTGTTTGCAAAGTATCAATTGGAATATATAACGGACCGTTATTCCTTTCCCCTAGAAAAAAAACAAAACAAAAACAAGTAACAGTTAACAGTATTAGCGTGTTATAATTCAGACCAACCTTCTTGCTTATTCTACTATTCAGATAGTAGGCGACGATACGTTTTTATGTAACTCATTTAAGACTTCGACTACTAATTTCGCTACGTCGGTGAAAGACAAGATCGGCTTATGAAATCTCAGCTTTGCGTAGAACATTACTTAGTGAATTTTGGGTCATGACTGTACAAAACAAAATTCAACTGACAAAGGATATGAAGGTAAACGACAACGATGTGTGATAGCTAAATCTGCTCTGGAGCAGTAGACAAATTTGGTCATTACAACCCTTTTGGCAGGATTACGACCTAGTTTCTCACACCACTTATGTTGTGCGCGTTAACATGAGGGGTGGGACCTACAGTTTAAAGTCGACTCCGAACGACAGAAGTTCTTCATGGCACTTTTATTTACTCCCAGAGTTTTTACCAGGAATCTGCTGAGAGGAAGTCGCCGAAGGAATATTTTGTTATATTTCGTTCAGTTGGAGATACCTGACCTGGGGTTTGAACCGAGGCCTCACGTCTAATAAGCCAACACACTACCTACTATACCACGACGACTTCAGGAGCAGTTGACACCAAATTTTTATTCAAAATCACCTCCAGCGATAATACCCATATCTTATATCCGGGAGTCGCATTTTGACAATCCCAACTTCAAAATATGTAGTTGTAAAAAATAATTACATAATAATACTTATTTACTTATTTTTCATAATACGTGGGACACTTTCCTCTGATCGTTTGATAAAAATAAGGTGGTCCAGTCGAATATACAGTTATTGTTGTCTTCGAACCATTTCTTAGTACACTTAGCACATTTTTTAACCAACACTCAGGAGATGAATTCGTACTCATGCAGTGCATAGTGTTGCAATAGCAGAAATACAGATATTGGAGAAAGGAAAGAGGGGTGGTGTGGGCAAAATTTAATTTTGAAACCGCTTTTTTATGACCAGTGCCCTTCTTCGCTTTTATTTTCTCGAGAATGGCTCTTTAATAATTCTCACTTTCTTTGTCTATTTTTCAATGCCAATCAATCAATTAATCGCAAACCACCAAGGGTCCCTGGTGGAAATCGAACGCACAGCTATTTGTGGCATAGTAGTCTTGAAAGTTTATAAAATTAAAAAATAAAACATTTCTTTTACATAGTTTTAACACAGGGAACTAAATTTAGCTTTAAAATAATGAACTTATGCCATATCTTGTTTGCAAAATTCCTCTTGAATTAAGATCTTCTTATCCTAGTGGGAAAAATATCATGCATATTTTTATTCGCTTGAAAGATCTGTTAAAGCCATTATCTGCTAAAAAAGACTTATGAACAAAATTAAAACACAACATAAAAGTTGTTATCCTAACCAAAGGGTTGTAATGTCCAATTAAGGAGGTCAGTATATGGACCATCTAGAGAAATGGAGCAATTTCAATTTGTATTCCAATGTGGTTTGGATCGTGGGTTTTAAATTTTTTTAATTTATTTGTATTGGGAACTAATTAAGCAATATATTCATAGTGATCAGCCGTCCGTCTTCTTATCCGATTTAATATCGAACATACTACACAATAAAGAGGCAGACGTACATAAATGGCTATTAACCAAAGCAAAAATGAAACCTACGGACATATTCAATTCAGTGGACAAAAACCATTTACGGGGCTCATACTGAGTTACTGAATAAGGATATATTATTGCAACCACTATTTAATTAGAAGCAGAACTTTTCCTGTCAAAGACATATCAGACAGCAGACATATCTGAGATCTACTCCTGAAACAGTTAATAATAAGGTGAGATTTTCTAAAAATAAATTGTATGTAATTGAAAAATACGGTAACAATTATTCATTCAATCATTTATTGAAGCCAGATCATTTAAAAAGAAAACTAAATTTCTTATGTCTGGATTATTAGAAAATGCTGATATACATACATACATACATAATTAATCATCAGTCAGAATTATGCTCTTGTTTCTCACACCACTTAGGTAGTGTGTGTTAATTTTATACATGAGTGCCGACACCTACATTTTAAAGTCAAATCCGAAAAACAGATTTTTTGAGAAAGTTTTCATGGCAATTTTTGTCAAAAGTTTGCTGGGAGCATATTTAGTCTCCTGTCTTATAAGCAAACTCCTACTATGCTATGGCGACTTCAATTGATGTAGTTTTATTTAGATATAAATATAGAGTTTTTATTACTAAGCATGTTTTAAAGATTCAAAATTTAAATAAACTTCTTGAATTTGTTAAGCAATACCCAATGGTTGCAAGCAGTTGCTAACTAAGTCAACCAAGGAGAAATTAATTTATATTAGTTTACTATCAAGACTGCTGTGAAAACGCCTAAATAAACATAAATTGCTAATACGTTTCAAACATCACTATTCATTTCATTCAATTTCAAGGTGCACGTATTATGGAAACAATAACATCCAACAGTTTTCCACAAAACAATATATACAGGAAATGGTATGTTTGTGCTTGAGTATATGATGTACTTGTGTGTTAACAAAGAGAGACAGAGAGCTATAATTAAGGAAGTGTATTGAATAGAATCCAATGAATTACCGGATATTTCGTATGTTGACAAACGTACTTATTAATGTGAATCATTTCAAAGATTCTATACTTGTTTGGAAACGCAGATATAAGATTATTGAAGGTTCCTACACAATGAAATGCATCTATCGAAATAGATAAAGAAAGAACAACTACTAGTGTTTGGAAGCAACTACTATGTGTTTACATACATACATAGTTGGCCATTACAAACATTCAGTCAGGAATATGTTTTACTCTCAGAGTATTTACCAGATATCTGCTAACTTGTAGTCGCCGGTGATATACTTTTTTATTTAGTTTTGTTGGAAATTTCTGACCTGAGGTTTAAACCGTGACCTCACGTCTAATAAGCCAATACACACCTATTAGACTATAGGGACTACTACTACTATAAGTTTGTATAAAAAAATAAATAAAGAAATGAAATCAGCATTAAAGAAAGAAATGTTCTCTTCGGGAGAAATCTAGGATACACGACAATTTTGTACAATATTTACATACTTCATCATAAGTATAATTTTCCAAATTGTTTTAAAAACTTATGGCATAATTTCGAAATTTTTTTTGTTGTTCATTACTCATTTGTACAGAAATGTGCGAAGACACGTCGTTTTCTGTGGTAGTTTACCTTAAGTTCATGGGTCAGTAGAATTATGTACGACTGTAGGCCCCAGTCGCGAATTAAAATTCTAAAAGTGAAGGTCGAATATAATTTTTTGGGATTCTCATGAAAACACTGTCTCGAAGAGCGGTGATATTTTCGACATATCATACATTTCGTCGATGTAGAGATCTAGGCTGATAGTTTACAGAACAAGAGGACACAATTTATTCCCTTCATTGCAAGTAATCATCTCAATAAGATGATTTGTTGAGAGTAAATTTGTGTGTGGTAGTTGCCGTAGTCTATTAGGTAGTGTGTTGGCTTATTAGACGCGAGGCCACAATTTCTGGCAAAAACTATGAGAGTAAACAGAAATTGCCTTGGAAAAGTTTCTTAAAAAATCTGTCGTTTGGAATCGACTTCAAACTTGTGTATTAAATTAATACACAAGGTAAGTGGTGTGAGCTAGGTTGTAATGACCAATTATGTATGTAGGTATGTAAATTAGTGCCCAGACTATCCAATTCCAACGTCGTTCTCCGTGAAATATGAATCAATGACGCCACCAGTATAAAAATCTGCATTAACCAGTAATTTTTTTTGAATGCATTACATTTCACGCTGAAAAAAGAAACGAAAGTTAAAGCAATTTCAAATGTTTATATTCCACTAACGTATAAAAATAATAATTTTAATCTCTCTTAATTATAGTAAAGATAAACAGTTGCTTTAGCTTTGAAACCTTTACTTTTTTGTTGTGATTGTGCAGCCATCAATAAATCAAGTCCATCTGTACGTATGAGTAATTTTAGTGTTAATACGTAGTTACACGCATTGAGTTATATGTACATATTTTGCTATAGCTTTCTAGTCCATCTGTACGTATGAGTAATTTTTAGTATTCATACATATTTATACGCATTGAATTATTTTTTTTTTTCGATCACTTATGGTGTTTTCTTTTCTACAAAGAAAATGTCACCCACTTACAAGGTGCATTAAAAAAATTGTTGACCAACCTTGTTATAATGTAATTTTTTATTTGAGAAGAGCACAACACAAATATTAAAAAGGGTATGCCCTGTTTACCACCTGTTAAGAAAATGAGTGAGGAAATGTCAATTTGTTCAAAAGCAGTTCAATGTAAGTAATAATATTAAAAATTAATTAAAAAAGTTAAATTAAATGTTTTATATGTTTTAACGCTTACCTCTCCATAAGTTTTGTGGCACGTTTACGGCTAACGCGAAAATTCTTTTTAAACTAAATTATTAAATTTATAAGTTTTATTAATTATATTATTATAACAGTATAGAAATTTTTAAATTCACGTACATTTGTGTCACAAAATTCATGGACGACATTTTCAACAAATCCTTTTACACGCGGCTGTTGACTACGTTGAAATAAATTCAATAATTCTTCTTCATGATTTATTTAATTTTTCGCAAATAAAATAGATGCAGCAATATCCATATTTATATTTTTTTTTTTTAAAAAGGTTTTAGATTTAAAAATATGTTGGTTTTTTTTTTGTTTTCAATAAAATATGTAAATATGAAAAAGGTGTTGCCAGATCGCTAATTTTTTGACTTGATTTTTTGAGCACTTTTTTCACAAGCAAAAAAAATTTAACACTTTTCTAACACTGAATGCAATTTTTTTTATATTACTGACCATGTAGCTTTAATAATGTAATGTTTCCTTAAGGTTACTCCACAAAAAAATTAAAAACTTATCTTCAACATTGAATAACGATACTAGGAGACTTTGCTTAAATTTCATCTGGTAGCTCTATAAATAAACAAATGCCATCTGCTTTACACGGTATTATCAGCGCTCTCGATTTATACAGGACATAAAATGCAATGCCCTCCAGCATTGCTAAGTACGAATTATTTAGAATAAAACATACCACCATTTTAGAGGGCGAAACATTTTTAAAAAACAAACACAAAATTACATTTTTGTAAATAAAATTCACATTTTTTTGGTAGAAAAGAAAACGCCATTAATTTTTTCATTGACTTAAAAAAACTTTGTTGAAATTATCTGTTTTTTTCGATGTTAATGTCCTATCGCTATAGGGTTCTTCGATGATGATGTATAGGTGTAATAGGAATTTTAAATTGTACAAAGGAAGCATTTCCATATGTTTTAATTTGGTGTAAACAGGGTAAGTTTTATCTCTTTACTGGTGTTTCAATATATTCTATTTCTTATCTTAAATAGACTTTTGAACTGAAGTAAATATTACTTACATTGTAACGTCTATACTATAGCAGCTTATGTTGTATGTGTGTGTTAATTTTATCCATAAAATGCAAGATCTATAGTTTAAAGTCGACCTAGAACGACAGATATTTGATAAACTTTTAATGGCAATTTCATTTACTCTGAGATTTTTATGTCCAATAAGCCAACAACTTCCTACTAGATTACAACGAGTGCAATTTACAATTTATGTACATGCGTTGTAAAATTATAAAATAACTTAAAGAACATTATATGGGTGCTTTTTTAAAGCGCTGCCGATCTCTAAATTTAAATAAAATAAAGTGTGTGTGGATTATCAACAACATTTTTAATTCACTTCTATGGAACATAAACTCAAATCTCAAACGTTTGAGACGACAAAGTTCGGAATTTCCTTCTACAAGAATGTATACAAAAATAATTTTTAATTATGATCAGAAATTGTGCATATCCCTTTAAACAGTAAACCAAAGTATTGGTCAGCAGTTATTCTACGTTAAAAATCCTTATTAACTAATTACGTACATATGTATGTATACCCGTTCTTATTCATTCATCCCTACTTGTTTTCATTAAGCTGTGCAATGTTGTTGGGGTAGCCTTATAAATAAAGGCATATAAAGCAATTCCGTTCATATTAAATAAGTCGTGATACTGACAAATTGTCGAACATTAAGGCATGCATAAGTGGTTTGTGTTAAATGAAATTTAACCCTTTAAAACACAATTATTTTTGCATACTCTTACACCATAATTGGAAAGTTTTTACTGAAATGAAATACTGAGTAATTAAGTATGCTACACTGGAATTTAACAACTGAATTATTATTTTTATTTTCAATCAATGTGAATAAAGAGATTTCCAAGCAGATTTAGCTTCTCACACCACTTATGTTGGGTGTGTTAATTTTATACATGAGTGGTGGGACCTAAAGTTTAAAGTCGACTTCGAATTCAAGAACGATGAGGATTTTTTTTCGCTGGATTCGAATCTGAATTGCTCAAGTTTGTAATCCAGCAGTTTTAAGCGTCCATTAATAGTATTCAATATATCCTTGTTCATTAATTACGTATGGATATACAATAACCAATGTGCAAAATTTTAAATACAAAATAAAATAATTTTAATATTTTTCATTTAGGCACATTTAAATTTCAATTTAATTCGATAATAAATTTAAATTTTATTTTTTTTTTAAAGAAACCGAAACAATCGAAAATAATCTAGTAAATATAGGAAAGAGTAGAAAATAATTTTCTGCTTGTTTCAATTTCAATTTTGAGAGTCATTAATTTTAAGATGCTCCAAGTATATGTATCCAGAAGAGTATTCAAGAAAATGAACACGTAATGAATACCTTCAAAAGAAATATTTGATTTACAAATTGTTCAAACAAAAAACAAACTAAAAAATAATTTTTGTTAAAGGACAACTAGACTGAAGGGTATCAATGACATAGAAAAAATCTTTGCGAATAGAAATACAATACAAATAGAAAATATAAGAACATTAAAAACTAAATCTACATACATACGTACATACAACCAAATTGTATTTTATGAAGTATTAAAAAAGGAACAAAAGGAATCTCTATAAAGGCATGAAGTCAATATAAACTCTACTGTCTTGAAAAAGTCATTTCTCCTCAAAGAGAGGCTATGCTTAATAAATTTAACATTAAAATTTCTATTTCCAAAAAAAATGAAAATATTATATAAAGTACTGATCAAATTTATAGCGTACTTTTCCCATAAAAATTTACAGTGTGGGACAAAACATTTTCAACTGAGAACACGTATGTTTTGCTTTATTATTTTTTTTATAAATTTTTTATCAATTTTCAATAAGTTTTAATAATTTCTTAATTCTATTCCTTGTTTTATTGATCATGTCAAATAAAAACTGTTTCCGCTACTTCACAACAATAAAAAATTAAAGTTGGTAGGGAACGTCGAAATTAAAGTGTTTGCAACTCTGCTTTCTCTTATTGCTGATTATGTTATTAACACTAGAAAATTGTAGCATATAACGGTAATCTCATTGTTTTTAATATTTTTATTTATATTTTATTCAAAAGTTCATGTTAACAGTTTTGTTTACACCGTTGAAGCTTGCAGCTGAGAAAGTTTACATTGATTTATTAATTTTTGAGAGCAAATGGCTGGAAACAAATACTCTTTGCAGTTAAGATCAAAAGATATAGCCAGAAGAGTCCAAGTTTAATTTTCGAGGATGAGATAGAAAATCCAATTTTCGTTGACCTATTCAACATTTAGTTGAAATGTGGTTTCAGTTGTAAATGTTTTGATCACCAGTGTATATATGAATTTTTTTAAAATTTAATTATCAACTTATACTAGTATTTTCTGATTGTTTAAAATAGTTTTACTACATATAAGTACAACAACAACAAACTGAAAACTATTTAAATTAAGAGAGAGGAAATCTATAATATAGCCAAGAATTTTTATATCGGGGTACCACTTTCTAATAAACTAGACCAAAGACTAGGCACCTCTTGCAAACTCTCGATATTTAATACAAATGTGTATATTGGTCTAGTGGCTTCCAAATGGTCATCATCTTTTCAAATTTAATAACCTCCGTGTACAATCCGTCGGCATCTTGTTGACCATGTTCTCAAAAGCTACTTAAAAAATTGTCGCTCTTAATAAAACAAACTCCAGACAAAAAAAAAACGATTTGAACGATATGGACGAGTGGCAGGACCTACAGTTTAAAGTTGACTCCGAACGACAGATTTTTGACAGGCTTTACAGGGCAATTTTATTTGCTCTCAGAGTTTTTGCCAGAAATCTGCTGAGAGGAAGCCGCCGTAGAAATATTTTTGTATATTTTGTTTAGTTGGAGATGCCTGTCCTGGGGTTTGATCCGAGGCCTAACTCTAATAAGCCAACACACTACCTACTAGACCACTTCGAGTTGTATGATACTCGGCTTATTCAAGGTGACGTTTTGTGGTCTTCCCATGATGTTTGTTTTTGATATGTTCTGGAAGTATATTCTTCTTTTAATACAAAAACGCATTAACAGTAATGTTGTGTTCAAAATACCCTTCTTCCATTGAGTAAGGTTAATATACCTCTTAGCAGTTAATTCGTTACAATACAATCAAAATTGTACAGAAGCTTAGGCCATCCTATAGAGAACAAGAAAAAGATTGTAAATATTTTGCATACAGGAACACTTAAGTTTCAATTTAATTTGATAATCTATTTAAGCTTTATATTTTTCTAAAAGAAACCAAAACTATTGAAAAGAAACAAGGAAATGTATTGAAAATATATATTGAAAATATTTTCTGCTTGTTTCAGATTACATTTTAAGAGTCATTAATTTTAAGATTCTCAAGTATATGTACCAAGAAATAATTAAATGTTTTCAACAATATGAACACAAAATGAATACCTTCAAAAGAGATATTTGTTTCACAAATTGTTAAAAAACAAACTAAAACATAATTTTTGTTAAAGGACAACCAGTACGATACCCTTTAAATTTTTCAATGGCTTGCATTGGAAAAATTTTTGCAAATTGAAATACAATACAAATAGAAAATAGACAAACATTGAAAAGGAAATCTACATACAACCAAATTGTTTCTAAAAAAGTGCTTCTACCCTTGAATAGACAAAGTCAAAAAAACTGTACTGCCTTGAAAAATTCATTACCCCTCAAACAGAGGGTATACTTAATAAATTTAACATTAAAATCTCTATTTCCAAAACAAAAGGAAAATATGTAAAGTCCTGATCAAATTTATAGCTTAGTTTTAAAGTAAAGATTTAAATATGAATTCTTTTCAAAATTATTTTTAAAACTTTAGTTTTTTTTGTGTAAAGTCCTACAGGTTGTTTAACATATAAAGACTACTCACATCCATGCCATACATTTTGAAGTAAGTGAAGTTAGTTAAAAGCACATAATATTTCGCACCGTACATGCAGTCCTGTAAACAACATTCTTACACTTGTTCAAAGCAGTGGTAAACAATGTTCTATGAGTCCTAAATAAATAAAAAAATTTGTGAATTACTATATACAACAAATGTGGAATAATAATATTCATGTTCATACATCCCTAGCTAAGTGAAAATTAAAGGAATATATTTGGTGGGCATCTATTCGCTGCTTGAGTGTTACTTCAAAGAAAACGGAGATGGTAGTCTTTACTAGGAAGAGTACAAATCACAGCCTATTCGTGCACTGAGAATGTATGAAACTCAAGGATTAGAACCATTTTTTGCAACCCATGGATAGAAAGCATCGTTAATCGATCGAAAAAGGCCTCCTTTGGTCTCCACGATTGTTATAAAGTGTTAGGAAAAAAATGGGACCTTTGAACTACGATGACTAACTGGATCTATATAGTAGTGTTCAAGCTTTTCTTGGCCTACGAATATCTGGTATGATGGAATTCCCTCGATATGGCAACTAACTTGAATCTGTTACAGCGGTAGTAATGATCTGACTGCATAACTATCATTGGTGCTACACTGCACCTTTGTAGGCACTGGATATAATTTAGTGCTTTTTCCGCTTGTATGAGTGTGGCGGATAATATTATCATGCGAGTCTGCGCTACTAAACAATGACATGGATCGGATACTGATCACGAAGGAATCCTGAAGTAATATCGGACTATTTGGAACATTAACTACATGACACTGCGATACGACTTCTCAATGAGTTTCAGGACGTCCATTCCGCAAAATCTAGGTCTTTAGAAATCGTGCCGAGCACCTTGTAAAGGAATCCGTGCAAATCTTCACCAAAGCATTCAAATTGAACAAAATCGTTGTTGGCGGAATTTTGTCGAAATCGTAAGGCATATTTCATACTTTCCTTTAGTCAGGCGGTTATCAGGGCACTGAGTTCCAACGTGATAAATTTCTGAAGGGTGTACAGCTGTCACAGATGATATAAAGTAGCAGAACGATATGATGTCTATATCATATGAGCGCCAGGGCAAAGTGACATTTCGGGTAACGAATTAACTGGCCAGGCGTATCACGACCATCGAACGCTCTCACCAATTCTCACCTTTGGCGATCTTTCTTTAGACATGTGCGATTATATTTGACAATGCTGTCATCCATTCCATCAGCCGTACATTAGCGGCTTCGCACACGGGCAAAACGGCACAAAAAATCTGACCATTGCCTAAGCGATCTAGAGGTATTTTTACTCATTGACACGTTGCTTCATCAGTAGATCCTAGTGGTGCAAGGTCGAATCATTGTACAAATTCGAGGTGAAGACAACTCTCAAGTGGTCAACAAATAAGCTACCCTTCTAGTAAATTTTTGTAAGGTGGTTTAAATAAAGCCGGTTTTTATAAAATAAAAAGGTTTTTAGTAGAACGTCACTCCAATGAATTATTTGACATTGGCATTGAAAGCAGTCCTTCCAAATTTTATGGGATCTAGAATTTTTCTCAACCATTTAGTGTACCCCTAATGTTGAGTGAATTTGTGGTGTTGCGACACTCCTTTCGATGGGTGCTTAGAATATTCTATAATTATTGCAATTTTTCAATTCAGTAAAAGTCCATAACCACACATCTATTTTTTCACCCTTTTCAAGTGTTAATTTACTTACACGTAGCATTTTTTAATAAGAGACTTATTTCAAAACTAAATACAAGTATACATACATACATACATAATTGGCCATTACAACCCTTCAGTCAGGATTACGGCCTAGCTTCTCACACCACTCATGTTGTGTGCGTTAATTTTATACGTGAGTGGCGGGACCTACAGTTTAACGTCGACTCCGAACGACAGAATTTTGAGAAACTTTTTCATGGCAGTTTATTTTACGCTCAGAGTTTTTGCCAGAAATCTGCTGAGAGGAAGTCGCCGAAGAAATATTTTTTTTCATATTTCATTTTTGATGTCTGACCTGGGATACGAACCCGGGCTTTACGAATAGTAGGCCAACACACTACCTACTACACCACGGCGACTTCAAGTATAAAATAGTTAAATTAATTTTAACTTACAGTTACAAGTTACAAGATTTGTTTTAATCAAAAATATTTTTTACGAAACTATTCTATTTTAGCTCCGTATAATTATTTCATATGGAAAAAGATGGAAAATGTTAATTCAAAATTACGGTAAAACGTTCGGATATATATATGTCCTAACATACTGTTACGTTTTAACTTTTTAAAACCGTTGAAAATATGAGTGCGTAGATTGCAAATAAAATAAAAATAAATTTGTGTTTAGTTTTAATTAAATTCCTTATTGTTCGCACAATACTGTGTGCCACTGTTCACAACTTGATGTAAATAACAACAATTCCATTGTTTGTTATTCCTCTTTGCACTCTTTTGCATAAACACTAACAATTACTAGTCTCTTGTTCGACAGATCTTTCTAACGGAGATCTTCAAACCACGAGTCTTCACACAAGAATGACTGAATTTTTGCTGACTCGTTGCCTGCTTTGCCTTGCATTTTATATCGCAGAGTAAGCAGTCTGATGGATGCTCTTGAGGGCAAATGACTTCGTCTTCTCGAAATCTCTATAAATATAAACATGTTACTTACATGTTTAAACATGTAATTATTTATTCTTTACTTTTATTCTTACTTGTTGTTGTATTTCTGTTTACATTTGTTCTGGCAGTTTTTTGTTGTTACATTTTTGTTTACTTGTTTATCCATTTTTTATATTAGTGTTTGGTTGGTATATTTCTGTTTACTTGCTTATCATGTAAACAAGTTCATTGTTTTTGTTTTTGTAGCTTTTGTTTATAATTTTAATGTTAAACGATGTAAAAGCTAAACACCATTTACATTTTTCGTAACAATATATTAAATACATAGCAGTAAAACATTGTACTTATCTGGTATTGAATCTTTATATTTATGGTACTGACTCCATTTATATTGTGTCAAATAATTCTTTCCACATCTGTACTGCTGTGTCCGTTTTTATTTCAATATTTTAACAATATTTTCAAACTTGAAAAAAAAAATATTTTTTCACAAAAAGCCTGAACTATTATTTGTAGTTCAATTGTCTAAATTGTTTTACTAATTTTTATTTTCATTTTGAATTCAGTTTCGTTATTAGTTCGTTAAATAAATAATGAAGAATCAAATACAGCACCAATATTTACTATACTATGTGGAATAATGGCTTACACTAGTTTTAAAAACTTGAAATGAAATAAAAAAGTTAACGTTGTTTGTATCAAAAAATTAAAATAAAAACCATTAAAATTGAGATTTTTAATTGTATAGTATTTTTATTTCATACAAAATAATAAATACACGTTTACGTATTTGTATTATAAAAAATGCAAAATGACGTGAACTTTTCAACACTTTAACGACCACAAGAACACGTATGTCCCAAACGGAAAATTATATATATATATATACATATAATTTTTGTTTATTTCTACAGACACGTATTTAAGTTTCCTATATAGTAAACAGTCAGATGGATGCTCTTAAGGGCAAATGATTTCAACATCTCTATAAATGTAAACATGTTGTTTACATTTATTTTTATTTGTTGTTGTATTTCTGTTTACATTTGCTGGGGTTTTGTTTGTATATTTTGGTTTAATTGTTTATCATGTAAACAAGTTCATTGTTTTTGTTTTTGTAGTTTTTTAATATTTAATTTTAATGTTAAACTACGTAAAACATAATTGGTCATTACAACCCTTCAGTCAGGATTACGACCTAGTTTCTCACACCACTTATGTTGTGTGTGTTAATTTTATACATGATTGGTGGGACCTACAGTTTAAAGTCGACAGATTTTGAGAAACAGATTTTGAGACAGATTTTTTGAGAAACTTTTCATCGGATTGTTTATGTACTCTCAAAGTTTTTGCCAGAAATCTGCTGAGAGGAAGTCGCCAAGAAATACTTTTTGTATTTTGTTTTGATGTCTGGCCTGTGGCTCGGACCCTGGCTTTTCGTCTAATAAGCCAACACACTACCTACTAGACCACGGCGACTTCAACTATGTAAAAGCAAAACACAATTTCCATTTTCCGCAAATAAAAAATAAACAGGTTATTTATTCTTTACCAAGGGTGCCTTTCAACAATTTTTTTGTGTTATATTTCACACATCGCTTTTTTAAAACCTCTATTTCATAGATGTTATTGTTTTGACAGCATTAATCGTCGCATTCAGAGCACAATTCACCTCACTGTAAGCACTCTGTCTCATTGCTGCAATTAAAAATAGAAATTAGCTTAAAAGCAAAGCAGCAAAATCTTTGCTTGTTATCGCGCTTCCTTTATAATAAAAACTTCAATATGTATTCTATTTTTATAGATTGCTACATTCTCTGCATTGCGTTTATTGTGTTTTTAGCATTATTGTTATTCATTATGTTGATATGTAACTATGAGAGTGTTACTAAGAAGGAGGATTTATATTTGAACTTTTGTAAAGCCTATTAAAAAATAATTTTTTGCTTCCTTTCAGAAGATTTATTTTTAAATTCTATATTAAAATAGTTCTTTTCTCTTTTCTTAATTCCTTTCAAAGACAGAATATTTCTTTACTTTTAACTTATTACATAGTCACTGTAGACGTAGTATTAGACAGGAGGACCTTATAATAAATGGCCTCAAAAACGGAAAAAGTTACGATATTTGAAGGAAATTTATTTTTGTAGTAAAAGTTAAACACTTCAGAATAATTTTTCAAATATTTGCAAGTATTTCCTTCTTCAGTTATAATCTTTTTGTAAAATTGTTTTTGTTGTTCTCTACAGGCTTTGGCAGTAATTGAACCTTTTCAGGTTATAGAGGCAAATTATCAAAGAGCTCTAGATCGTTTAAAGGAACGCTACGATAACAAAGCTTTAATGTTCATTGATAATATCAACTCCTTGTTTTCAATTGCACCTATATCTAAACCGAATGCTTCATCACTCCGTTCAATTATCGATACTGTATCCGCTCTTAGAAGTTCATTGCTCGCGTTGGGATCAGAACTTGATGTTATGAACGCTATAATAATTCATATTGTTCTATCAAAAATTGATGGAGATTCAAAAAAGGTATACGATGAAAAACAAGAGTTTAGTTCTCTGCCATCATGGGATAATTGCTACTCAATTTTAAGTCGTCATTGCCAATATTTGGAAAGCCGTGCAGCAGAAACAGAGTCACTTCATGTTCGTGATACCAAACCTAAACAAAACCCCAAACGTCCAGGGTCATCGTTTATTGTATCAAGCATGTTTTGCGAATTTTGCAAAGGTAAAGAACATTTCATTGGAAGCTGTCCTAACTATTTGTCACTACCTATACCTCGTCGTTTCGATTTCGTAAAAAGTTCAAAATTATGCATTAACTGCCTTAAAAAGGGGCACGTTGTATCTCAATGCCCCTCAAAATCTCGTTGTCGTATTTGCCGCATATCGCATCATACATCACTTCATTACTCAAATGATACAAATATCTCTTCACACTCATCGCAACAGCATTCAACTTCAAATTCGTCGTTCGTACCATATCAATCATCTTCCAGCTCATCGGTCCAACAAGGCCCGTACTTAAACTCATCGTTTCAACAACCACGCTCATCGTCCTTTCAACCTTCATCGTCTTCGTCGCAGGTAGACACTCATAAGTCAACCAATTCAGCTTCAACTCATTTTACAAAGTTCACGTCGCTTGTCACACGCAATCATCGTATGAATTTACTTCCAACAGCTATTGTTTTTGTCAAAGATTGCTTTGGTAGTCTCCAACCTCTTCGAGCCTTACTGGATTCTTGTTCAGAATTTAACCTCATTACCCAGGAAGCTGTCAATCGACTTCGCTTAAAACAAAATAAATCTAATGTGGACATTTCTGGCGTTTTAGAACTTCGAACCCATTTAAAATACACTGTTACTGCCACTATTAAATCACGTGATTCTGCATTTGAATGCACAACATGTTTTTCAGTAATAAAATCTATTTCCTCTCATCATCCAGCTGAAAACATAGATGCTTCTAACTGGACTATACCAACTGATCTTAAACTAGCAGATCCGCTATTTAATGTACCTCAACGTATTGACATGTTACTTGGATCTGAAGTATTTTTTGAGTTATTGCTTGAAGACAAAATTACCTTTGGAAGTGGTCTACCTTGTCTGATCAATACATCACTCGGTTGGGTTGTCGGCGGCAGTATCAACATGCAGTCTACACAGCGAGCATTATCCTGTAATGTCATAAATAAACATGAAGATATGGATTCATTGTTAAAAGCATTTTGGGAGACTGAAGAATTTAAAAAACGAGAATCGACCTGGACTGAAGAAGAACAGCTATGTGAAGACCATTTTGTTAAAAATACAACATTTAATGCAAATTGGAGAGTTCAGGTACGTCTACCATTTAAATCCAATTTAGAACAACTTGGTACGTCTTTAGAAACAGCTCGTGGGCGATTTTTGTATATGGAAAAACGCACTTTAAAAAATAAAGATTTTCGACAAATGTATTCAGAGTTCATGGACGAATACATTCGACTTGGGCATATGTCACCCGTTAGCCTTGAAAACCTAAATTCTTCGCATTACATCATTCCCCATCATGCTGTTTTACGTCCTCAAAGCACTACAACAAAACTGAGAGTAGTCATTGACGCCTCATGTCGCACGTCAACGAACATTTCATTAAACGAGACATTAATGGTTGGTCCAACAATCCAAAGGGAACTGATATTAACGCTTTTATCTTTTCGTTTGAACCAACTCGCTCTGTCAGCCGACATTTGCAAGATGTACAGACAATTCCTAGTGCATGAAGAGGATCGCAAATTTCAATTAATACTATGGAGGAATAATATTCATGATGCAATCAAATTATATCAGTTAAACACCGTGACTTACGGCACCTCTGCCGCTCCATTTCTCGCTGTAAAAGTTTATTCTTCATAGCTGATTCTTACAAAAAGGAATTTCCCGTTGGTTCCGAAGTCCTTAAAGAAAATTTATATGTTGATGATCTTCTGACGGGCGCAGATGAGTTTTCGGAGCTTCAATCTAAAAAATACGAAATTGTAAACATACTACAAAAGGCTGGTCTACAATTAGCCAAGTGGAACTCAAATTGTCCAGAGATTGCATCATGTGACGGTGAGCTGCATTTAAAAGCGAATGATGAATACATTACTAAAGCCCTAGGGATGTCCTGGAAACCTAAAGACGACTTTTTTGTTTTCGTTTTGAACTTCCAATTATTGAAATACCAACTAAAAGATCGGTTTTGTCTACAGTAGCAAAAATTTTTGATATTCTTGGCTTACTTTGTCCAATTGTTGTATGCTGCAAAATTCTAATTCAAGAAATGTGGAAACAAAAATTAGATTGGGATGTACCACTTAACGTGCGTTTATCAAACCGTTGGCGTCAAATTGAAGAAAGCTTTCCATATATTAATAAGATTGAAGTCCCAAGATTTGTAGGTACATCTGGAAAAACAAAAATTCAGATTCATGGTTTTGCAGATGCCTCTCAATTAGCATACGGGTGCTGCATCTATATACGAGTGCCTCATGAAAATGAGATTAAAACAACTTTACTTATCGCCAAATCAAAAGTAGCTCCTGTTATTCACCAAACTTTACCACGCTTATTATGCGCCGCCTTACTACTCAGCCGAACCTGGGATAAAATCAAACATACATTTCATCGTTTTAGTTACCAAATAGTTTTTTGGTCGGATTCAAAAATAGTTCTGAACTGGCTTACGAATCATTCATCGTCCTATGTATGCTTGGTTGCAAATAGAGTATCAGAGATACAAAACTTAACACATAACATTTCATGGAGATACGTGCTCTCAAAACAAAATCCTGCAGATGTGGTATCTAGAGGCTGTCTGGCCAATGATTTAAATAATACAATTTGGTTTACTGGTCCCAAATTTCTTTCTGAACCTGAAGAAAACTGGCCCAAACACAAAATAGATAGTGTCGAACTAGCTCAACAAGAAATGAGAAAAACTTCTTTAAAAACTACAATCATCGTCGAATCACTTATTGATCATCTACTTTCTCGTCATTCCTCATATCTTCGCATCCTTCGCATCATCGCCTATATTCATCGTGTGTTTGATAAACAAAAGCGAAATTCTTTCATCACGTCTGAAGAGCTGAAATCAT
The DNA here is from genome assembly GCA_936449025.2 of Sarcophaga subvicina. Taxonomy (NCBI): domain Eukaryota; kingdom Metazoa; phylum Arthropoda; class Insecta; order Diptera; family Sarcophagidae; genus Sarcophaga; species Sarcophaga subvicina. The sequence continues at coordinate 36,454,056 of OW388080.2, forward strand.
CATTTTTGAGAATTATTTATAACGTTCAGCAATTGGCATTTAAGGAAGAAATCAGTTATCTACTCAACAAAAAACAAAATTTAAAACCATGTTTTCAAAAATTATCCCCTTTTCTTGATGAGATTCAGTGCTGCAAATCAACTATTAAGATTATTCGCGTGGGTGGCAGGCTTGCAAATGCTTCGTTACCATATGAAACTAAATTTCCTCTTTTATTGCCAAAAAATCATCGTTTCACAAAACTCTTCGTCGAATACCTTCATCGCAAACATTTACACGCACGTCCAAAGGCGCTTATTGGTATACTTCGACAACAGCTCTGGATTATTAATGCTAGAGAAGTTGTCAGAAAAATCGTCCGTAACTGCGTTCATTGCTTTCGGTACAACCCAAAACTACTACAACAAGTAATGGGTGATCTTCCTGCTGATCGTTTAAAGGCTCAACGGCCTTTTCTTGTCTCTGGTGTAGACTTTTGTGGCCCCTTCTACACATCCTATCGTATTAGAGGAAAACCACCATATAAAACATACGTAGCTATTTTTGTTTGCTTTGCTTCTAAAGCTATACATATTGAAGTAGTATCAGATCTCTCGACTAAAACTTTTCTTTTATGTCTAAAAAGGTTCATAGGTCGTCGTGGAATTCCTCAGAAGATATATTGCGACAACGCAACAAATTTTATTGGTGCCAACTCAAAACTTCAAGATCTAAAGCAACTGTTTTTGGATAAAGCTAACATAAAAGAGTAAATGAACTACAGCGCAGCAACAGGCTTTAAATTTGTGTTTATTCCTCCTCGTTCTCCACACTTTGGTGGCCTGTGGGAACCTGCTGTGAAAGCCACAAAAACACTCCTTGTGAAATATATGTCTCGAGCCAATCTAACATACGAATAATTCCAAACAGTCCTCATAGATGTTGAAGCTATTTTAAATTCAAGGCATTTATCAGCCAGATCAGATGATCCAAATGACGGTGAGGCTTTAACTCCTGCACACATGTTAATTGGCTCTTCCTTAATGGCGCTGCCTGATGAAACTTTTAATAACTGCACAACTATTACATACTTAAAACGATGGGAACTTGTGACGTATTTAAAGCAACAATTTTGGCAGCAATGGGTGCGCGACTATGTGTTAAGCCTACAAAATAAATCTAAATGGTTCAAATCACACAAAAACGTAGAAGAAGGCACTCTAGTAATCATCCACGAAGATAACATTCCACCACAATTCTGGCTTCTCGCTCGTGTTATCCAAACGTTCCCAGGTCGAGATGGAAAAGTACGAGTTGTTGATCTTAAAACACCAAAGGGCATCCTTAGACGACCCATTCATAAAATTGCGCCTTTACCAAATGACGAAGCTAATTGAAAGAGGTCTTTCAATGGGGCGGAGGATGTTCGGTCAGATCTACATCATTAAATTAATATTGTATTTAAAATTATCTAATTAATAATCTATTCTAATCTAATCTATTTCTAAATTAATCATTCCTTTAAATCATTATTTGTAAATTAATTCACTCCATTATTTGTTTATAATTAATTGACTCCTTTAAATACCGTATCGGTTATTGTGGAATTCCTTTTTTTGCTCTTTCTTACTTTTTCACATTCCTAACTGTTTTTATTTACTTAAAGTTTTGAAGCTAAATTCTATCAAACTGTAAGCATAAAGATCATTCTACTTAAAACATTAAAGAAGAACAGTTCACAGTTAAAATAAAAAATTATCAGTGTTTAATTTTTTAAAAGTGTTTAACATCTAGTGAAACACACTATAAGCCAATGATTACAAAATTCTTTTGGCCTGAATTAGATCATCTGGCCACCAGCGGTAAATGGTTTCAACAGAACGGCGCTACCTGTCACACAGCTCATGCCACGTGGAATATCATGCACAAGCGATTTGAAGGCGTGTTAATCTCACGTGGAGGTGACCGAAGCTAACTTGAGGAGTTTTCTTGAGTTGCAGTTGGATGCGAATAAACCGCAAACTACAGCTGTTCTCAAACCTAACATAATGCCATCAAACCTAGCAAATCATCAATAAAACTTGGCCTGACATAATGGAAAATTAGACGTTTTGAATGCGATCCACCCAGACAAAAGACTGTAATGGACTTTTAAATGTTATTTTAAACACATAATTGCATTTCAAATGCATAAAAAATATCAGCGATATCCAACACAAACTTTCCTTTCTTTAAACTAAATAGGAAGCGTTTACAAATGAGACTTTATAGCTTTGTGAATAAATATTGATTAGATTGGAATACGGATAGTCACCGGCAGCATATTCACTTCTGACATGAGACCATTAGACCCGCTGGGCCATTTAAAAGTTTATATGTAAAAATGCAATAAAACTGTTTGAAATTTTACCAAATAAATTTTTTTGTTGTGAAGATGTTCAAGATACAGACTATGAAGATACAGGTCATGATATATTACCTACTAGAATTTAGCCTAGAATAGCATAGAATCGAAAAATGAAACATTTTTAAAAATCCATCAGAATTATCATGTCATGTAGCTTAATTCCAAATTATTCCCAAATTTATGGGGTATACCTTCTTTTTAATTGTATTTGAAATATATTACTCATACGCATCATATTACATGTACTGAAATAGTTACCCTGAAAAGTATGCAATAAAAACTTCGATTTTGTAATGTATGAAATGAATGGAATTAAATATCACTCATACGTCACATATGTTCTGTGCATTATGTATTTTACATATTAAATATGAGCATAATGTGAGTAAATATAATAGGTTGACGATCCAAAAGTTTAAATTTAAAAATATAATAAAACAAAAATAGTTTGAAATTTTGATAAATTTATTGTTTTGCTGTCAACTACTATTGCTCCGGTTGGAAATGGAAATTATTTTATTTATATGGCTGCCTCACAATTATAGCTGCCAAATTTGACGAGTTATCGTCATTTTATGCATATACTCATGTATTATTTTAATAATATTACTATATTATTTATTTTGTATGAAGAAAACTAATAAAAAAAAATAATATTAATTGTAAAACACCATACATGTAGCTATTAAAAGTATACCTAACCTCTATTCCATTAAAAAGAATATTGTTCCTGTTCCGAATAATTGAAATATTTACAATCCTTGAATAAATGCAAAATTATGAACGAAAACACGTAATATTCTTAGTCTTTAAATAAGAGTTGGTATGTATCAGAGATCAGCAATGAGTATTCAAAAAGATGAGTAGAATCGAATCATATTCATAATATTTGATACTTATACGCATTCTTACTTATTTTAATATCATACTCATACTACTCATATTCGTACTCATACTTAACAATACGCATGTTGTTGATTTCGACTCTCCTCAACATTTACAAGAATCACGAAATAAGTATGACTCGCGTACTACACTACAATACTCAGAAGAAGGTTGTGGGTTTACTTTTTCTTTATTCCTTCTTTGTAAATGTAACAATAACTAAGACTGTAAATTTTGATAAATGATTCGAATCACTCGAATCATTTATGAGTATTATAAGTATTTTTCTAAATTTATGAATCGGAATGAGTAGGCGTATGAATCAAACATATTTCGAATGCTATGAGTTTGATGTCATACTCATTGCAACCTGTACTTATAAATCAATGTTGTAGGGAGTACGAATGAATCAGAGTAGTTAAATTTCAATACTGTTGACTCACCCATACTCAAAATTTCATGAGCACTTATGAATGGCGAAAAAACGATTTATTGCTGAGCTCTGGTATGTACATGCTAATAAAAAAAATTTAAATAATTTTAACAAGCATATATTATCACAGTTTATTTCAAGCACTTACTTTAAACAAACAAATTTTGGGTATAACATAGTCTATATTTTTCTTGGGAGTACCTGTACGTTTGCAGTGCAAAAATTGTTCCTTATTTTTCTGTTGGTTTACAGAAAACATCAAAAATTGTATTGCGGTGCCTAGACTTTTGCTGTCCATTGTATATAATATCAGTGGTATTTTAAAATATTAATAATCTCGCATATTCCTTTGCTTTTATTTACAAAATTTGCTTTTTTAAGTCATCCGACGGCTACCAGTGATCCTGAAGTCCGTTTAAGTCATTCATATTGATTCCTATCACGTGTTTTATTGTTTGACTAAACAAATGCTTTCACAGATGATCAAACGGGTTTTGTTTTTACGTTACATAATAACCATTTCTAAACAGTAGGTTGGGTTAAGCTGGCAGCAGCCAGCACAGCTTACTAGAGTCCTATAAGGACCGGTTGTAACACCTACATATATATACTGTATATATATATATATACTGTATATTCAAAGCTACCAGATTTGACGATTTATCGGCATTTTGGCTACTTTGAGCTCCAAAAATAGCATATTGACGATTTGACGATTTATGCCCTTATTTTGAAGATTTTTGGAAATTAAAAATTTACGTCAAATCAGTTACTTTAAGCCACTTTATTCTTTGTATATGCTTTTCATTTGTTACTATTGCAAACTTATGTTAGTAATAATGAGGAGTAAAATATTATATTTTTAAGTTACTTTCGAATACTTGTGATGATTTTTCTGTATTTTATTCACCTCATAGTTGAGAATACTTTATTACTTGCCGTTGCAGTCAATTTTAAAAATTTGAGTATAGCATCTAATATTGCCATCGGAATAACAAAGGCAAGCGCTTTTTTTTATACGAGTGGATGACATTGAGTTTGGAACTATGTTATGAAAAGAAGGAAAGAGAGTTTATAGACATTAGGCTTGTATATTTTTATACCATAAGTAACAGGAAAGATCTCTGCAGGAATCGAGTTCTGCATACGGATAGTCCGACTAAAAACCGTATTTTTACTGTAATGCAGTGTGCCAATCGACCACATACGGATGTGCTGGCAGAGAAAGACGAGCGTTTTGTAGGAGTATATGATTTTCGGGAATAAGTCCGCTTATTTCGTTCGAGGAAAATCCTTGCATAGTAGCGACAGAACTGTGAAACACAAACCACATTGCAAAGATGCTCCAATGAAACAATGGAGTCCGATACAATACCGTCATTAACGAGATATTGTGGCCTCTTCATGGTCGAGAAACCGCAAAATAGACGTTGAGACACCAACCCATACATGAGAGTTGTATTCCATTCTCTGTCGGTTATAAACGGTGTAAATAGTAAGATAAGATGATAAGAACTTAAGAAGGAACAGAAAAATGTGTCTGCATTACACTGAATTTTCATGCTCAGAACATCAAAAGCTTCTGACTCCCTAAACCCTACACCGCCCATAGATATATATAATGTAATATTACTGCTGCGCTTATATTTTAATAAACAGCGCTGGAATAGATTGTTCAAACCTTAAACAAATGTTTCCTGAAAACGATATAAAATTTCTCCATTTTTGGAAAAAAAATTAATTGCAGTGTGCGATCCACTGGCCAATCGACCACATATATGATTTTCGGGAACAAGTCTCCTTATTTCGTTCGAGCAAAATCCTTTAATAGTAGCGACAGAACAGTGAAACACAAACCACATTGCAAAGATGTTCCAATGAAATAATAGGGTTCGATACCATACCGTCATTAACGAGCAACTTCACCCTCTCCTGTACGCGGGTAAGATGTCTCAAAATAGACGTTGTGTCACCGATCCATACATGAGACTTGTATTATATTCTCGGTGGGATATATAAAGTGAATTATTTCTTGTGTCGTCTTAAGACGCCAAAGAACTGAAAAATATGTCGGTTCCAGCCAACATTACGCTGAATTTTCATGCTCAGAACATCAAAAGCTTTTGACTCCCTAATACCCACACCGCCCATAGATATAGACGATATAATGTTATTGCTGCGCTTATGTGTCAATAAACAACGCTGGGATATATTGTTTAATTCTTCAACAATTTTTTCCTGAAAATGACACAAAATTACTCCATTTTTGGAAAAAAAAAATTAATTAATGAAAATGAGGGACGCCAGCTTTTAATTTCCAATAAATTCTTTGTAAAATGTTTTATTTTCGAACTCATATATGTACATACGATGACTTTATATGTTTTAATACAATAGAAATAATTTTGGTTTTTAAATAATTTTAATTTATTTATTTATTTTTTCTGACGATTGTTTTACGATTTCAATAAACGTCTTTGACGATATTGACGATTTTTTCTCAAATATTTGACGATTTGGTGCTTCATTTATCTCGCAGCTTTTCTCACAATACCTAATTCGATCGGACCCATGCAATTTTTTCGAGTGTATGAGGTCGTATCTCGTCAATGGCATCACGAAAGTGGTCTTTAAAGACTCAATTGTCTTTGGTTAATCGGCATAACACTTTTCCTTAATGGCGTCCCACAGAAAATAGTCCAACAGTTTCAAATTACAGCTTCTTTGCAGCCTATTGACATTACAATTTCGCCTAATTAAACAGCCATCAAACGATTAATCGATTGGGGCATGGGAAATGTGGCAAGTTGCACCATCCTTTTGAAGCCAAACACCTTTCACATCAATACCATGAAGAGCGGTACAAAAGAAACCGTTTTGGTTGCGCTGTCCTTATTTTCAAAGAAATATCCGTTCCACAATCCGTACCAAAAAGTCACCCGTAATGTGGGTTTTCAGAGTCACAAATACGGCAATTTTGATTATAAACGCACTTTCAGGGATGAAAAAATATTTTTTTTTTTTGAGAATAACACTCTATTGGAATATGTATGAATACAGAAAAGATATTGGTAATCACTAGCAATCTTGGTTCCTTATACTAATTTTGCAATTAATGATGATGGAAGATTTTAAAAAGACACAAACGAGGATTAGGTCGTAAACAGATATCCTCGTTGCGAAACAGTAAAAACAAACATGTTGTTTACATTATTGCAGTTTGTGTATTTTGTTTACATTTGTTCTTGCAGTGTTGTTGTTGGCATATTTTCGTTTACTTGTTTATCATGTAAACAAGTTCATTGTTTTTGTAGCTTTTGTTTACAATTTAAACGATGTAAAAACAAAACACCATTTCCATTTACGTAACAATATGTATGTGACAGTATACAATCAAATAATCAGAATTGTGTTTTAGGTATTCTAAGCTTTTCCGTCTATGAAAAGCCTAGAACAGAATACAGTAGTTATAGTAGAAGCTAAAGCTTACGACGTAATGAGTAGATTTTCAAGAAAAAATTCGAACCGAATAGTGAAGCTCTCTTCTAATATTCCAAAGCAAACAGCCTAGGACCACCAACTAAATCTACATCGGAGTGGAAAAAGGTTTATTGTTGTATAAAAAGCAATAACATGAAATGTGTATTGATCAGAAACGTAAAACCATTACAATCTCATTCCTTTCCTTAGGAGACGGCCACACAATCGACTGAGGACATACAACTCTTTCAAATGTTGTTAATACTTCTGAAAGCACTTCGTTGAATGAAGACTGCGCCAAACCGACATTTATTTGCTTACCTACTCTCTTTTGGTAGCTTTCTTCCGCCAAAAATCTCAAAGTGCCTGCGAGTTTCACTATGGGGGTATGCCAAATATCTTACCTCTGAGGAGGCAAATTTTCCATCAACACATTCAGCAGGTATTTGAATCCTTCTTTGTTCACTCTTTTATATTGCCAATATAACCCATGCCATCATTAAACTTGGCCTGATATCATGAAAAATTACACGTTTTGTATGTGATCCACCCAGACAAAAGTTTGTCATAGACTTTTAAACGACATTATATTCCACACATAATTGCTATTTCAAATGAATAAAACATATCGGTGATATCCAACACACACTTTCCTTTATTTAAACTAAATAGGAAGCGTTTAGAAATGAGACTTTAAAGCTTTGTGAATGAATATACATTAGATTTTAAAATGGATAGTCACCGGCAGCATATTCACTTCTGACATGATACTATTAGACCCGCTGTGCCATTTAAAAGTTTATATTTAAAAATGCAGTAAGATAAAAACGGTTTGAAATTTTTCCAAATTAATTTTTTTGTTGTGAAGATGTTCAAAATACAGACTATGAAGATACAGGATACATGATGTATTACCTACTAGAATATAGTCTAGAATAGCATGGAATCGAAAAATTAAACATTTTTAAAAATCCATCAGAATTGTCATATCATGTAACTTAATTCCAAATTAATCCCAAATTTATGGGGTATACCTTCTTTTTAATTGTATTTGAAATATATTACTCATACGCATCATATTACATGCGCTGGAATAGTTACTCTGAAAAGTATGCAATAAAAAAAACTTCGATTTTGTCATGTATGAAATGAATGTAATTAAATATCACTCATACGTCACATATGTTCTCTGCATTATGTATTTTACATATTAAATATGAGCATAATGTGAGTAAATATAATAGGTTGACGATCCAAAAGTTTAAATTTAAAAATATAATAAAACAAAAATAGTTTGAAATTTTGATAAATTTATTGTTTTGCTGTGAACTACAACTGCTCCGGTTGGAAATGGATTTTTATTTTAATTATATGCCTGCCGCGGTTGGCCTCACAATCATAGCTGCCAAATTTGACGAGTTATCGTCATTATATATTGCACTCATGTATAATTTTAATAATATTACTATATTATTTATTTTGTATGAAGAAAATTGAAAAAAGAATATTAATTGTAAAACACCATACATGTAGCTATTAAAAGTATACCTAACCTTTATTCTATTAAAAAAAATATTGTCCTTGTTCCGAATAATTGGAATATTTAAAATCCTTGAGTAAATGCAAAATTATGAACGAAAACACGTAATATTCTTAGTCTTTAAATAAGAGTTGGTATGTATCAGATATCAGCAATGAGTATTCAAAAAGATAAGTAGAATCATATTCATAATATCTGATACTTATACGCATTCATACTTATTTTAATATCATACTCTTACTACTCATATTCGTACTCATGCTTAACAATACGCATGTTGTTGATTTCGACTCTCCTCAACATTTACAAGAATCACGAAATAAATATGACTCGCGTACAACACTACAATAGTCACAAGCAAGTTGTAGGTTTACTTTGCTTGCTGCCTTTGTCTTTTTCTTTCTTCTTTCTTTCTAAATGCAACAATAACTAAGACTGTAAATTTTGATAAATGATTCGAATCACTCGAATCATTTATGAGTATTATAAGTATTTTTCTAAAGTTATGAATCTGAATGAGTAGGCGTATGAATTAAACATATTTCGAATGGTATGAGTTTGATGTCAACGTTGTATTCATGCTCATTGCAATCTGTACTTATAAATCAATGTTGTAATGAGTACGAATGAATCAGAGCATGTAGTTCAATTTCACTACAGTTGAGTAGCGAAAAAACGATTCATTGCTGATTTCTGGTATGTGCACGCTGATAAAACAAACGGACAATGACAGAAAAATTGTTATGTGGTGTCCTTTTGTCCTTCTTGGTGTCCTTGTCATTGTAGCTTCTAAATAATTCATTATAGTATTTCAAGAACCCTGTGTTCAACATCATTTATCATATTGATATGTTTAATGCAAATTCCGTTCTATATACATGCATGCATGTCGGGCCCGATCTGTCTAGTGTCTCCACAAGTAGGTTCATAATCCTGTCTTGCCTTCGCCAATGAATGGCGAATTTGTAAGACTCTTTGTTTGCGCCTCTGTAGAGAAACGCAAATGTCATGTAGGAATTCGTTTCAATTTTCCGTGGTGCAGGCTTCAGAAATTGCTTCGGCATTGTTATTACCTCCGATGTCACCGGGTTAAGGAACCCAAATGAGGGTAACCGTCGAATATCTCGCAATATCCTCCAAAGATATCCGGCATTCTTGAATAATCTTAGATCAGGTGTATACTTTCTTTAGGGATCTAATGACCGCTTTACGGTCGATAAATATGAGTAAATCGATATTTGCTGATAACGAATTTGCATGGCAGCAATTTTTATAGTCGTTATATCAGCCTACAGCCTAGCTTACATCAGCCTAGGTACTACATCAATCATGTACTAAATTCAGCTGATTTGAAAAGATTCCATCTCTGACTTTGTAGTGTAGTGTGACTTAGTCCCATGGCCGAAAAAATCCTCATACAATCAATGGTAAACAAATGCATCCACAACGAAAAACTGTCTACTGCTGATTTTGGTCAGGTGACGTCTTTTTTTACTTTACGGGGATTTAAGCTTTTCCGATCGGATAGGAGAATCCTAGTTGATGGAATTGAGACCAGGGCTAGAGGTGGTGGAGTTGCGATTTATGTTCGTGACGGTATACTATGCAGGCGAAAATTATTAACACACATCGGGAGTGAAATTGAATATTTATTTCTTGATATTTCAACTGGCGATAGACACAAGCTTCTTCTAGGTAGTGTATATAGACCGAATTGTAGTTTGAATTTTGAACCTTTTATTTCCATTCATGAGGATATTACCATTCAATATGACGACATAGTTATCGTAGGTGATTTCAATAATAACCTTCTATTTGATAATCCGCTAATTGGGCCAATGCTATCACTTCATCTGAATCCTGTGAATGTTTCGACACCTACACACTTTCATTCAACGTCCAGTAGCCTGATTGACCTGATATTTGTAAATCATAATGAGAGGGTACTGTTATATGACCAAATTTCTGCTTCCGGTTTCTCTAACCCTGATCTTTTCTTCCTGGATTATAATATGTCTGTAACTTGTGCTGTGGGCAGATATGTCACTTATCGTGATTTTAAGAATTTAGATTATGTAACTCTGAATCATGAACTGGATAACATACATTGGGACCAGGTCTATACACTGGGTAATGCTAATGACCAATTATTGTTTATTCAGGAAAATGTGCGTCAGCTTTATGACAGATGCGTTCCTGTCAAAACCAAGCTCATTAAACCCAAACAACAACCGTGGTTTACTACTGAAATAAAAGCACTAATTGGAAGAGGGATAGTGCCTACAAGCGGTGGAAGAGGTACAGGACTGATGACTTGAAAGCTCTTCATAAATCCGCACGGTCGGAGGTTACTAGGCGCATAAGAATTGCGAAAACATTGTATTATGGTAGAAGGTTTTACAATGCGATGGACAATAAATCTAAATGGAATGTGATTCGTGAAATAGGAATTGGTGGTAGGTGTCTTAAAACTGATTTTGATGTGGATGTGAATAAACTTAATGACCAGTTTGTACATTCAAGTGTTCCGGCGGCAATCGGTGATATGTATGATGACCTTTGTTGTGTCCCTCCACAGTATTCCTTCAGTTTTCGTTGCGTTGATCAGTTCGAAGTTTTGGAATGTATTTCAGCGGTGAAATCGAACGCAATTGGCTCTGATGATGTAGATCCTTTGTTTTTGAAAGTTTTAACACCTAGACTTTTGCCGTATTATACCCACTTATTCAATACAGTGCTGATTAAATCTACTTTTCCTGATGAATGGAAACTGGCTAAGATCATTCCCATTCCCAAATCGAACAATGAGTTTAGACCAATTGCTATTCTTCCCTTTTCGTCGAAGGTAATGGAAAACATTATAGCCAGACAGATCAATGGTTATCTGGAATGTCACAATTATTTATCAGTCAGTCAGTCGGGTTTCATGAAAGGTAGGAGTTGTACTACCGCTCTTTTGAATGTAGTTGAGGATCTTAGGTTGGAGCTAGATGTAAATAGTGTAGCGTTTTTAGTTTTTCTCGACCACACCAAGACATTCGATACAGTCAATCATAAAATTTTATTGAATAAACTCCATAAACTGTTTAATATTTCTAATTCTGCCGCTAGTCTAATATTTTCTTATTTGTTGAACAGATGTCAGAGGGTTCATTTAAATGGGAGTATTTCAGATTCCCTAAATATTTGTAGAGGTGATCCCCAGGGATCAATACTGGGGCCACTGTTGTTCTGTATGTATGTTAATGATCTACCGTGTGTTTTGGTTGACTGCCGTGCTCATATGTATGCTGATGATGTGCAGATTTATGCCAGTACTCGTAAGAAGAATATTGATTCTTGTTTACACTCTGTTAACCGTGATTTGGATAGAATTGACAGTTGGGCTTCGGCGAATGGACTACGCATTAATCCCTCAAAGTCCAAATGTGTAATACTTTCGAAGACCAATGTTTCGTTTGCCTTACTTAGATTGAGTATCAGGGGAAATAAAATTGACTTTGTCAAGTCTGCTACCAATCTGGGTATTGTATTTAATGACAGATTATCATGGTCTGGCCATATAAGTGTCGTTGTTGGCAGAATATATGGCATGCTTCGGAATCTATGGGCGGTCATTGATTCAACTCCTTTTGAAATTCGTATGCAACTTGCTAAAACTTATTTAATTCCTGTGCTATTGTACGGGTGCGAAATTTTTGCAAACTGCGATAGTAATGACAATCGGAAACTGAATTTGGCATACAATAATATAGCAAGATACGTCTTTCTTAAGGGTCGCCGGGATCATATTTCTCATTTAGCGTACCAGATATTTAGTGTGAAATTTGATAATCTTCTGAAAATTAAATGCCTCATTCTATTCCATAAAATTATTAATACGGGACAGCCGGAATATTTATTAGGCCGAATTAAGTTTGCTAGGTCATGCCAGGGCATGAAGATTATTCAACAAAGTTACAGGACTCTTTTGTCACAGCGACAGTTATTTATACACACCACTAGTCTCTGTAATTCCCTACCAAATTACATCCAAAAGATAGGCAATGCAAATGCGTTCAAAAAGGAGTTATTTAAATTTTTCTCTTAATGAAATGTTTGGTTATTATATCGGTTACATATTTATCCTTACTTTCTATATCGTTTTTTGCAAATATTTCCCTTTTATATTATTGGAATTCTTTATTTTTTTAACTTTTTATTTTCTTTTTATTTCTGTAGTATTGTTAGTTTTCCTATATTATTTTAAATTATATTTCTACTTAAATTTTATATTTTAATCAATTTTTTTTTTATATTAATTTGTTATTTTGCTTAACTTCTTATATTTCTTATATTTCACAATTTTTATTATTCTTTTATGTTTTATATCTTATTGATCCTAAACATAGCACTATAACTTATAAGGTTAAAATCTTGTTGTGTTATGTTAATTATAATAAATAAATAAAATAAAAAAATAACATCGCGATTGTTACGTTGAATTTGTTAAAGAACATAATGTTGGCATATTAAACATGAGGCCACAGTTCAAACCTTAGATCCGAGATCTCTAACAAAATAAAATATGAAAAATACTACTTCGGCAACATCCTCTCAGTAAATTTCTGGCAATAACTCTGAGATTAAATGAAATATCCAAAAATCTATCATTCGGAGTCGACTTCAGATTATAAGTGCCGAAACTCATATATAAATTGAACACTCACACAATATGTGGGGTGAGAATCTAGTCGTACTTCTGGCGAGTTTTTTATGTTCTGTTCTGTTTTTATTCAAATATTGATCCCCGTCATCGCAGACATAGCGGTCATTTGATGTATATATTGTTACGAAAATGGAAAAGGTGTAGTATCATTTCACATTAAACCAATAAACAAAAGCCACACAAAGGCATACACCGAATTTGTTACAAGTAAACCAACAAAGAACGTGAGTAAGAGAAAGAACGGGATAGATAACGAATCGCAACGTAAGCGAGTGCAACAACAAGCAGTGTGAACAAAATACACAAACAACAAAGCAGTCGCTATAGAACCCTCGAGAAGGCGAGAACAAGAACCTTTTGCTTCAAGAACGTTCATCAAACTGATTCTGTGGACATATAAAAGGGCAAGACAAAGCAAACAACAGTCAGTAAGAATTCAGTCAACCTTGTGTGAAGACGCATTGCGTGTAAAGAAAACAGTCGTGGTTTGAAGATCGCTACTATACAGATCTAACGAGCAAAACAAATTAAAACAAAAGTGGCACAAAAGTAATTGTACGACCAATAAAGAATTTTAATTGAAACGAAACACCAATTTATTTTTATTTTGTTTGCAATCAACGAACACATATTCTAAACGTTTTTAAAAAGGTAAAAACGTAACAATATTATTTCATGATTATTCGAAACATGTCTTCCTTAGGTTGGAGTGGTAACAAAAGCTCACTTAAGCATGCATAGTAGCCCGTTGTTATGCCACAAGTAAGCGCAGTCCCAGTACTGATACAATCCAATATAAAAAAATCAAAACTATCTCGAAAAAAGACGTATTATTATTCTAAAATAAAAACTGCATCCTCACTGAGAATAAAAATTTTTCTTCATAACAACGCTACAGAGATAAAGTGAAAAAGTTTTCAAACAAATTGTTACTTTTGTTTCGCACAATACTGTGTATACGTAGCATGTAAAATAAAAGTTATTCTGAAATTTGTCCATTTCATATTCATATTTTTTATAATAGTCCAGGTACCATGTGCATTTGTGTAATTTTTTATGAATAATGTTAAGTTGTGATTTGTAATAAATGTTGTAAATTGCTTTTGTTGTTCTTTCTCTTCGTTGTTTTTATTATAAGAATTTGCTATGCATAGTATGCACCTTTATAACTGCAATAAACTGCTATAAAGTGTTTTTCAGCCTATTGATGAATAATGAACACTATACGAGTACATTAAAATTTTAAAAATAGTTTTTATTAGGTCATATGAATGAGAAACATGGAGGGAAGTTAGTTTTTTCTCACATCATTTTACATACATACTATGAACATAAGTTTTCAAATTTAAATTTAATTTTAAAGAAGCTATTTTCGATGATTGGTAGTTAATCAATGAAGAATTGCGTTTGAATTTGGTTCGCTGTATCTAAGATAGAATTTTTGAATTTGTAGAGAAAAAAATATACTAGGAGACTTCACTTATTATCAAATTAGTTTTATTTTGAGTTTGGGATTATTCATACGGATATATTTTATTTAGAACCAGCAAGCCATAAAATAGTAAATCACCATCATTTTTATTAAGTTATATCAGGTGTACTGGTATGAAGTGTGCGTCAAGATACAATTGTCTCCATACATACATAAATAATTGGACATTACAACCCTTCAGAAATTTGTCAGAAATCTGCTGAGAGGAAGTCGCCGAAGAGATACTTTTTTTTGGTATTTTATTTTGATGTCTGGCCTGGTGCTCGAACCCTGGCTTTACGTCTAATAAGCCAACACACTACCTATTAGACTGCGGCGACTTCATTTATTGTGAACGACCTTTAATTCTTATTTTTTTACGGCCGATGACATCCGTCAAACATATACATACTCTATTCATGAAATCAGCCAAAAAACAATATTTTCATCGTCTCAAAGATTTAGAATTTTGTACCACAATTAATTTTTTTGTTTTCATTTGAAGAAAAGTCCTAGAGAGTCGCATCGAATGTTTGGCTACGTATGATGTGACTATGCTCTATCAGCAGCAACATAGTTTCAACGGTTTAAAGATTTTAATGTGAGTAATGAAGAAGGTGGAAGACCATCAAAAAAGTTTCAAGATGCCGAATTTCAAACAATGTTGGATGAAGATAAAGAAATTGCCGTAGCCGTAGTAGTGTGTTGGCTTACTAAATGATGGCCACGGTTCAAACCTCAGGTCAGACATGTCCAACAAAACGAAATAGCAAAAAATATTTTTTTCGACAAATTGCTCTCAGCAGTTCTCTGACAAAAACTCTGACAATTGGCCATTACAACCCTTCAGTCAGGATTACGGGCTAGCTTCTCACACCACAAACAATCAAAGCACTAGGCTGCAAGCTGCTAAACTACCCGCAGTATTTAACAGATTAGGCTGCTTTCCCCTACTATGTATCTGTTTTCATCGCTTGAATACTTATTGTCTGAGCAGCACTTGAATTCCTACGAGAAAGTCGAAAATTACGGAAATAATTGGTGTGCTTCGAAAGGCGAACAGTTTTATTAGCATGGCATCAACAATTTGCCTGGAAAATGGAAAAACTTTGAAGTCAGCAATTGCCAATATTTTGAATAAAATGTTTTTTATATTCACAAAAAAACTATCATTTCACACCGGTACACTTGGTATGTATTTTTAATTTGCCAGCCGAATGTGATAACTTAATACGTACGTTTACTTTTCTTCTGTTTTCGCTAAAGTATTGTAAAGAAAAGATATGTGTCTATGGATATGAGACGTACCATTTATTTTCTATTATTTGCCATTACAACCATAGCTGCCAGATCAAGGAGGCACCAAATCGTCAAATATTTGAGAAAAAATCGTCAAAATCGTCAAAGACGTTTATTGAAATCGTAAAAAAACCGTCAGAAAAAATAAATAAATAAATTAAAATTATTTAAGAACCAAAATTATTTCTATTGTAGTAAAACATATAAAGTCATTGTATGTACATATCTGAGTTCAAAAATGAAACACTTAAAGAATTTATTGGAAATTAAAAGCTAGCGTCCGTCATTTTCAATTATTAATTTTTTTCCCAAAATTGGAGAAATTTTATATAATTTTCAGGAAAAAATTGTTGAAGGATTAAACAATCTATCCCAGCGTTGTTTATTGACACATAAGCGCAGCAATAATATAGCATCATCTACATATACATAAGTATATGGGCGGTGTAGATATTAGGGAGCTTTTGATGTTCTGAGCATGAAAATTCAGTGTAATGTTGGTTGGAACCGACGCAGTTTTTAGTGCCTTGGCTTCTTAAGACGGCGCCGGAAATACTTCACTTTATATATCCGTTCGAGAATATAATACAACTCTCATGTATGGATCGGTGACCCAACGTCTATTTTGAGGCAACTTGACCGCGTACAGGAGAAGGTGAAGTTGCTCGTTAATGACGATAAGATATCGAACTCTATTAATTCAGTGGAGCATCGTTGCAATGCGGCTTGTATTTCACTGCTCTATCGGTAGTACAACGGATTTTGGTCGAGCGAAATAAGGGGACTTGTTCCCAAGAATCATCTATTCGTATGTAAAACTCGTCTTTCTCGGCCACCACATCCTTATGTGGTCGATTGGCCAGTGGATCACACACTGCATTACAGACAAAATTCGTTTTTTAGTCGGACTATTTCTATGTGAAACTCAATTCCTGCAGAGGTCTTTTCTGTTACTTATGTTATAGATATACATATCTGTTACTTATTCAAACCTAGTGTCCATAACCACTGTTCTCTCTTTCCTCCTTCACATAACATATTTTCATAGTTCCAAACACAATGCCATCATCCCCTGAGCGTTGGTCATACGAAAAAATAACGGCATTTATATTCGAGTTTTTAAAATTGTCTGCAACGGTAAATGATAAATTATGGGCAACAACGAGATTATTTAGGAATTGTAATTTTTTAACTTTTAAGGGATTAAAAAGGCACAAAATATTGAAAAATCATCACAAGTATTCGAAAATAACTTAAAAATATAATACTTTACACCTTTTTTTTTACTAAAATAAATGTCCAATAGTAACAATTGCAAAGTAAATACAAAGATTAAATTGGCTTTTAATGTACTAAAGTAAAAAATATGATGTACAATTGTAATTTCAGAAGTCGTTAAATGGGAGCAGCATCCTTTCTGCCCTTTCCTTTGACCTGTAAGCATGGCCACGGCGATTGAGATGATGCTACGACCAAGTCCGAGTAACTGGTTGGTGCGCCTTCTATCCATCAAGCGCCAGCTAAGTCAAGTGATGGAGCAGGACTCCTCATTGACGCAGGATAGGTTGGAGTCTCGAATGGCCAACTTGACCGAGTCAAGTGGTATACCCAAGTCGATAGAAGAGGATTCCGGAAGGAGTGCACCAGCTTTGTCGAACTCGTCGGCCCTGCAGTTTCCCGGAATGTTACTGTGCCCGGGGACCCAGACCAGTGAGGAACTGAAGCTTTCAGAAAGAAGGTCAACAGAGTGGCGACATTCCCTATTGATCCTGGAGTTATTCACAACGCTCGTTAGAGATCTTATGGCGGTCTGACCATCAGAGAAGACCGAGACGCGGGTGAAAGGAGCACCGTTGACGCGGATCCATTGAGCGGTCAGGTGCAGTTTCCTAGAGTAGACTCCGTTACCAACCCCATTATCGAGTTTAGAGCCGTCGGTGTATATATCCAGGAGTTCCAGGGGGACGATCGTGTCAGGATCCCACTCGTATCTACTCGGAATCAGATTCTACTAAGCTGTACAGACAATTCTTTCAACTTATTTCTTTATTTCTTTGTTTTATTTAAATTTTTGTTGTCGTAATTCTTTATAGATGTTTTCCTGCCTCGAAAGAACTCGAAAGAAAGTTGAATGAAATCGAGTTTAATACAGAATACATTCACAAAACTATAAAATTAAGTATTTATAGGTACTTATTTTTAAATTTTAAATCAAATTCTGTTAATTTTTATTCGTTTTCTTTTTATCTTTCTATTTCTTTTATTTAAATAAAGAAAAGAAATCAAATTGCCATGTACATTATAAATAATGTAAATTGAGAATATAAAAATAACGAAATCAAATCCAATTTCAAGTATTCAATTTGTTACTCATAATTGTAAAGAAGTGAAATAAATAATTGAAAATTGAAATAAAATATTTATTGTTTTAAAAATACGTTTATATTGTATTTTCATAATATTTATTTATTTATTTATTTATTTGTTATTAGTCATAGCACAACAAGATAATAATCTTATAAATGAAAGTGCTATGAGAGTACATCAAAGAAAGAAAATAATAAAAAATCATTGATTATATATGTAATGAAATGTTTGAAATAATGTAGAAATAAAAATGAATAAGAACGTGTTAAAATCACGGGAAATAGCAATCGATACAAAAAATGATAAAAAAAATGAATATGTGTAAAAAATAAATTAGGAAAACTACAAAGAACAATATATACAAATATAAAGAAATATACAAAGTAAAAATATATACATATACTAAGATACAATGAAATGAAAGGAATGAAAGATATATTAATTAAAAAAATGAAAAATTAAAAATAATCATTAATAGAAATAGAGAGAAAAAAACTAAAAAAAAAATCAAGATATGCTAAAAACTACTTGAACAGATTGTATAACTCTTTTTGAACTTAACTGCATTGCCTATATTCTGAATATAATTAGGTAAAGTATTCCAAAGACTGATGGTGTATATAAAAAACTGGCGTTGTGACAAAAGAGTCCTATGTCTGTGTTGGATAATCTTCATACCGCGGTTGGATCTAGCAAATGTAATCCTACTAAATAAGTATATAGGCTGTTTTAGAGTAATAATCTTATGGAGGAGAATAAGGCATTTTATATTCAATAGGTTATCAAAATTAACTCCGAATATCCGGTATGAAAATTGTGATATATGGTCTCGACGTCCCCTAATAAAAACATATCTGGCTATATTATTATAAGCCAGGTTGAATTTCCGCTTATCATCAGTATCACAGTTCGCGAAAATTTCAGATCCGTATAAAAGGACAGGAATCAAATACGTTTTAGCCAGTTGCATACGTATGGCAAAGGGAGTCGAATCTATAACAGCCCACAAGTTCCTAAGCATACCATAAACTTTACCAACGATGACGTTAATGTTGTTAGACCACGTTAGCCGACCATTAAAGATAACACCCAGATTGGATGCTGATTCAACAAAGTCAATTTTATTCCCCCTGATAATAATATCCGGCACAACAAATGCTCTCTTAGTCCTGGAGAGCAATAAACATTTAGATTTAGAGGGATTTATACAAAGTCCATTGGCCTTGACCCAGATTTCAATTTTTCGTAAATCACGGTTGATGGTGTCTATACATAGTTGGATATCCTCTATACGCGTGCTTCTATAGAGCTGAACGTCATCAGCGTACTTATGTACGCTACAATTATCCAAAACATCAGGCAGGTCGTTAATGTATATACAGAACAAGAGAGGAACTAATATTGAACCCTGAGGAATACCTCTTCCAACGCTTAGCGAATTTGAGATCTTGCCGTTTAGATAAACTCGTTGTGATCTGTTCACAAGATAAGAACGTATGAGATTACAAGCTGAGTTAGAAAAATGAAAGAGGGTCTGTAGCTTCTTCAATAATATTTTGTGGTCAACCGTATCAAAAGCGTTGGTGTGATCCAAAAGAAATAAAAACGCTATGTAATTTTCATCTAGTTCCAACCTAAGGTCATCAACTACATTGACTAAAGCAGTAGTGCAGCTCCTAGCTTTCATAAATCCCGACTGCTTATCAGATATGAAGTTATTACTCACGAGATAACTATTTATTTGTTTAGCCATGAGATTTCCCATTACTTTAGACAGGAATGGAAGAATGGCAATTGGCCTGAATTCGAAATCATAATCGAAATCATAAATCGATCAAATTTTATGCTTTTCATATTGTAATGATTTATGCGGAATATTAAATTACAAAAATCAATCACACACATACTTCCCATATATATTTAAGACAAAAAAGAAAAATAACATAAAAGAAAAAATGCTGACGTTTTGTTTTCAAAGAAAAATTTTAACAAAAAACTTCATTCGTACAGCAAACCGTCTATCACTGTCATCGATGCTTGCGTACAAGACATACCATATATACCACATCTATGTAATGTACATGTTGTCAGTCTCTCAGGCATTTATTTACATAAAAAAACAATTTTTTTTTTATTAAAACAAACCCTTAAAACAAAGTTTTGCAATAACTTTTTATTAAAGAGTTCATACATTAAATAACTTGAAAAATTTAACCGAAATTCTTGAATTTTACTTGAATTTATGCCAATATAGTTAAAATTAGGGTGCGTTTTGATTTGCATTGATTTCTTAATACTCATTAATAGAGAATATTCCGTATTCACTTTTCTTTTAAAAATACCTTCTACTACTAGTACTTACTTAATTCGTCATTACAATCGTTTTGCAAGGACTACGACCTAGCTTCTAACATCGCTTATGTTGTGTGTGTTCATTTTATCCATAAAGTCGACTCCGATCGATACATTTTTTTAATAAATTATTTATGGCAGTTTTTTTATTCCCAACTTTTTTGCTAGAAATCTGTTGAGGAGATGTCGCCGAAGAAATATTTTTTTTTTATATATATTTTCTTTTGTCTAACCTTGGGTTTAAACCGTCGCCTCACGTCTAATAAATTATCACACTACTCATGCATCACTGCACGGTAACACATTTTGAGACACTTATGAAATTCGTGAATGAGTATAGGGCGATATTTTTTAGAAAAAATACAGAAATGTAGAACCTTCTTTCAGCTGTTCCTATCTCGATATTTAAAATTTTTTAAATAAAGTGTGTGTAAAATATCATTGAAATTTTTGCCCCTTTTGAAATGACTGTCCTAATGTCGAATACATACATACATAATTGGTTATGTTGCGTGCGTTAATTTTATACGTGAGGGGCGTGACCTACAGTTTTAAAGTCAACTCCGAACGATAGGTTTTTGAGAAGAGCTTCATGGCAATTTTATTTGCTCTCAGAGTATTTGCCAGAAATCTGTTGATAGGCAGTCGCCGAGGAAAAACTTTTTTCATACACCTGTCCCTCATTTTGCACGATAGATACGTTCTTGAGAAAATCGTGTAAAACGAATTCAAAAAAATGTGTATGGCAAATCGTGTACATATTTTCGTTTTACTGCGTGGCCTTCAAAAAAGGATGGAGTGTTGTCGAAGCCGTCCCAAAGTCTACACCAAAAATAATGACTTTTTCAGGATGAATTGGATACTCTTGGATATCATGTAAATTTGTATCGTCTCAAATTCGACAGTTTTGTTTGTACACGTACCCATTCATCCAGAAATAGACCACTTCACTAAAAATGATTTTTCGATTAAAATTAGGGTCAGTTGCCAACTACTCCAAAGCCCATCCAGCGAGCACATTTCGTTGTATACGATGGGTTACCTTCAGTTCATGGGTAAGTTGAATTTTGTACCAAATCACGATGCAAAATTCGCCAAGTTGTGGTCTGTGAAAGACCAATATCTTGTCAGCGATGCGAAATAGACTGGCTCGGATACTCCTTCATAGTCTCACGAACAGCAGTAAAGTTGTGTAAATCTTTTGTTTCGTCAACGTATGGGAGTTTGTTCATCGTTAAGTAAGGCATTGAACTAAATTTTTCCACAATATTGCAAATAGTCCTCTTGGTAGGACGATTTTAGCGGTTGTATAATGGAAGATGTGTGCGTTGCGCTTTATTCGAAAAGAACAGTGATTTTGATAAAAAAATTATTATTTGCACATTTTGTTAAATAACACAGCCCTGCAAATTTTGTTGTGCAAATAAGATGGCTCCAGGTGTTTCCGAAGGCATTTTTCGCAAAAGCTATTTTGCAGGGCTGTGTAATATATCCATTCATGGTGATTTAAATGACAATTAATTGCACAAATATAGCCCCTATAAGATGGTCGTCAGCAATTGTGAAAATATAAAAGTCCCTGTTGGAAGACCCTGTATAAATATATGATCCTGTACACTGTAAGAATGAAGCCTGTTATGCTGTCATTGAGTAAATAAGTAAACAATATTGATAAGAATTCTTAATTAAATATGTTTACATGGAATTTAAACTAAGTGAACATTTACACTTCCCAACAATTCATTTAATTCTTATATTCTTTGGTTAAATTTAACCAAGTTTACTCTGCTTAAATATAATTCTCTCCATAATTTGGTTTTATGATTGTCGTTCTTTATTTAAATGTTGTTTAATTTTGGTTAAATTTGCTCACCACACTTTAAACTTTAATAACAACTGAGCCGCGGTAAGAAATTGTAACCGCTAGAGTGTACATAGGAATAAACATTTCAACTACTAAAGACAAAAATCTTATTAAGTTGAAAAACTTTTCTGTCAGAATTTAAGTTGTTTTCTGTTTTTAATTTTTCTTCGTTAATCTTAAAACTCAATAACATGAATGAAAACTTCTTTTCGAAATTAAAATTGTCCTTGAGAAACTGAAAATAAAACCACAGGACTTCATAAACATTCATAGCAAAACTACAGTAAACAATTTTTATTTTTTGTTACAAAACTACAGCTGTTGTCACAGTAAAAAAACTTCTTAAATTCTTTTTAAATCATAATTTGTAGATTTGCATTCCTTTAAGAAACGTAGAAAAGTTTAATTAAAGTTTTGCTTTAACTTGATGCACAGTTTCAACACCTTAAAGGCATCGGACGACTCTGTTGCTTGAAAACATTGCCGGTTCGAAAGTATTACATGACAATAACGCATAGCACCCCTTTGGTAATACTTTTCCGGACGGTAAGGCTTTTAAAGAACAGCATCAAACGATAAATCAACACTAATTCTAAATGAATCGTACATTACTATATGAATGTTGAATGGTGGTCGCTAACAAATTCCAAATGCTACTTTAACGGACAAGTTTACGCTGACTGTAAGAAACGATCACGTTGTGCCTACATTCAACAGTAAAATATTATCTCTTCTTCAGTAAATTTATGGATGAAAGTTGAGAGTTCTTCGTTGCAGTAGATAATGTGCTTTCGTTTATTTTACTTAGGGTCATTATTACAACTTGTCGTTAGAGTTGGGTTTAGTTAAAGGTAACTTTGGCTAAAGTTAACTTTAAAGTCACCTTTAACATCTTTTCGTTATTACAACCTAATTATAAAATAAAGTTAACTTTTTCAAAAATATGGCAATGCCGGAGCAATATCGATAACACTGTTCAATTAAACAAGTTCTTTTTAAACGCAGAGACAACTGCGGGCTTCTTTTTGTTGTTGTATTTGCTCATTTTGTTAATATTTCAAGTTGCCATATTGAAAATAATATATAATATTGCAAGTTTAAAGATAGACTTAACTTTAAAAGCTAGAGGTAGGATGGTACTCCCTTTAGCTTAACGATTACTTCTACCCTTCTATTGTCCACTTATAAACAATTGAAAAAATATTATCTGGCCATTAAAATCCTCCTTTTAGTTAACGACAAGTTGTAATAATGGCCCTTAGACTATAAAGTTCATGAGGCGAAAAAGCTTCAGGAAAAATATATTTGCATTAAATTCAGCACAGAACTTTGGCTCTCTATTAACTAAAAATTTTCATTGAAAACCAAAATTAAAACTATCGCTTAGCAGAAAAAAATGAATAAAATATAATTTTTAAACTCCTTTGCATTAGATCCTCTTGATCCAATGTTACATAGTTTCTGTGGCGCCAAGAACTATCGTCTGGCCGCTCCTGATTCTAAAGGAATCTATTCAACACAAAAGCCATTAAAGAAGACTTATGTATTTTTATTCAGTGTAGTGTTATTCCTATATCTGTTCAGAAATAAACACTGTCGACTTTAAAATGTACTTACATTACTTAATTGATCATTACAACCCTTTAGTTAAAGTGATTAGCCTAGTAGACTTCGTTGATTTTGAACTTTAAACATATCATATGTTGGATACTATTCCACAACCTAGCCAGTGAGGGTACACCTCATAACTCAAGCCTAGAAGGCGATTTGTAGGTAGCAATTTTGAATTAGTTTAAAAGTAGTCTTTATATAACTTCATTTGACTCGGAGCTTTGACTTGAATTATCAGAAAATCAATGAATTTGCAATTTTCGATGTAGACGTTGGGTAAACGAATTTTTTGATTGTGATTAAACAATTTTCAGTAAATTTTATATATTTTTAAAGAAGTATTTGTATTATTTCCATGTGTTGCATACTTCTCAACTAACATAATTTTCTAATTGATTTTTATCGTCTTTTAGTCAAAATATTTCTTTTATTTAAATTTTATTGTTTTATAGTCTTTCAAAAATGTCAGGGATAAAAAACACCAACGAACAGATTGAAATAAGTTCGAATAGACAAAAAGCTATTTTTTAAACACATAAAGTTTTAATATGAAGTTTACCACTTCATTTTTAATTTTTTATTTGAAAAAAAAAACTTCAATTAAACTCTTTATTGTTCGCACTACTTTTGTGTGCAACTATTTACAACTTGACGTATGTAACAATAATTTGCTTGCACGTTATTCTTCTCTGCTCACACTCTTTGCATAAGCAACAACACTTGTTCATTAGATCTGTATAGCGAAGATCTTCAAACCACGATTGTTTTCTTCACACGCCACGCGTCTACTACAAGACTGACTGAATTCTAACTGCCCGTTGTCTGCTTTATCTTGCGTTTTTATATGTTGCTTTCTTTCTTACTTGTCTGTCTCCTTTTTCTCTCATATTGATTTTGTTGGTACATGAAAGCAAGTTCGTTGTATTTGTTTGTGTAGCATTTGTTTATCGTTTTAAAGTTAAACGATGGTACACCGTTTATATTTTCGTAACAATATTTAAATTGTCAAATCAACCAACTCTGTATCTGAGTCTTTGAACACTAGTGTATTCAAAATGCCATTCACAACGTCTATTTGTTAAATGATTTATGTAATTTCGATTTCGGTGTGGAAACAATGGTACTTAGAAATGTTCCTTTTCAAATGTAAAGTTGATGGAAAGAGTTTCATAATGGGTTTCATAAATCCAATCTAAAGATTATATTGTGAAGAAATGCCATAATACTGCGATACTATAATCCATTGTACTACTCTCAAATTTTATTTGGGTATCGCCATAGGTAGCAGGTAGTGTGTTGGCTTATTAGACGTAAGGCCAGGTTAGGCATCAAAACGAAATATGAAAAAATATTTCTTCTGCGACTTCCTCTCAGCAGATTTCTGCCAAAAACTCTGAGAGTAAATAAAAAAATTGGCATTAAAAGTTTCTCAAAAATCTATCGTTCGGAGTCGACTTTAAACTGTAAATCCCGCCAATCATGTATAAAATTAACACACATAACATGAGTTGTGTAAAAAGCTAGGCCATAATCCTGACTGAAGGGTTGTAATGGCCGATTATGTATGTATGTATGTATCTATTGGGGCTATTGCCACCACCTGATATGCTTCCAGGCATTTGCTTCTAGAATCTAGGGTTTGATAACCTCATACATTTGATTTGAAAAGAGATTTTACCTCTCTGTATGCTTTCTTGTTTCCACTCCACCAGCAGCTTGAGCTTGATATATTTTGGTCTGAGACTTGAGAAAAATAAGCGAAACTTTCTGGTGACTTTATATTTTTGTATCACAAAAGTGAACGTACACCCAAGAAGAACTGAAAGTAAATTTAAAACTCAAAGACGGAATATATTATGTTTTTCAGATACATAACTGATTTCGAAATATCATTAATTTATGTATCCGCTCTCGCTATTCCTGCACTGAAAAATGGCTTGCGTATAAACTTGCAGGCGGGAAAAAAACGTAAGTGACACTTGCGACACTAGATCGACTAGAAGTGAGTAGAATAGGGTTCAATTGGATACACATTGAAATTATCGATCACGTGATCTATTTACATCGAGTTGGTCAGCTTGGGATATTTTAGAGACAAAAAATTAAATCTATATCTGCCTGATGGATATTTTAATCTCGACTGGTAAGGGTGCCACGTAGCAATGAAATGCATTTTGGTGAACCATTTGTAAGATTTTAAAATTTCGCAAATTTCCTTATATTTAGTAGGATATCCTTTAAGGTGACGAATTCTATTTAATCTATTTGGCATGGAATGTACAAGTTACGGTTACCATTTTCTGTTGATATTGGCCACCATGAACTAATGAGCAAGTTTTTCAGTTGACTTTTGTTTGTAGTTTAGATACGGTTAGAACGGTTAGGTAACCGTTCTTCAAAATGATGTTCTAAATACTCTGTGGGAGCATAGCTGCCAGATTTGACGATTTATAGTCATTTTGACGATTTTGAGCTTCAAAAATATCATAATAACGATTTGACGATTTATGTCCTTATTTTGACGATTATTAAAATTTTACATCATATTCTTTACTTTAGTACATTCAAAGCCACTTTAAGTTTTGTATTTACTTTGCAATTGTTACTATTGCAAATTTATGTAAGTGTTAACGAGGAGTGAAGTATTATATTTTTAAGTTGCCTGTGATAATTTTTCTTTATCATATGCCTTTTTAAGCCCTTAAAAGTCAAAAATTTACAACTCCTAAATAACCTAACAATTATAAAAATTCAAGTATAGCTTATAATATTACCAACGGAAGAACAAAGGCAATCGCCGTTATTTTTTTTCGTACGACCAACACTCAGGGGATGGATGGCATTGTGTTTGGAACTATGAAAATATGTTATGGGAAGGAGGAAAGAGAGAACAATGTTTATGGACACTAGGTTTGAATAAGTAACAAATATATCTATAACATAAGTAACAGAAAAGACCTCTGCAAAAATATAAAGCGGTGTGCAATCAACTGGCCAATCGACCACATACGGATGTGCTCCAAAGGCGACCGTTACGTAAGGTTATATGATTTTCGGGAACAAGTTCCCTTATTTTGTTCGAACAAAATCCTTTTGTAGTAGCGATAGAACAGTGCCACACAAGCCACATTGCAACGATGCTCCAATGAATCAATGGAGTTGTGTACAATACCGTCATCAACGAGCTACTATAGCCTCTCCTGTACACGGTCCGGAAAACTCAAAATAAACGTTGAGGCACCGACCTATACTTGAGAGTTGTATTGCATACTCGGACGGTTATAAATGGTGTAAATAATAAGATCAGATTGTAAGGTCGTAAGAAGGAACAGAAAGAACTGAAAAATGTTGCGGTTCTAGCCAACATTACACTGAATTCACATGCTCAGAATGAGCTTCTGACTCCTTAGTATTTACACCATCCACAGATTAAGATGATGCATTATTATTGCTGCGCTTATGTGTCAATAAACAACACTGGGATAGATTGTTTAAACCTTAAACAATATTTTCCTGAAAATAAAAAAAAATTCTCCGTTTTTGGAAAAAAATTAATAAATGAAAATGAGGGACGCTAGCTTTTAATTTCCAATAAATTTTTTTGTTAAATGTTTTATTTTTGAACTTACATATGTACGTACATATGTATATTGACTTTATATGTTTTACTACAATATAAATAATTTTGGTTTTTAAAAACTATTAATTTATTTATTTATTTTTTCTGAAGATTTGTTGACGCTTTCAATAAACGTCTTTGACGATTTTTTCTCAAATATTTGACGATATGGTGTCTCATTCATCTGGCAGCTATGTGTGGGAGTCATATCGGGACGACTGTGAAGGCAATGGTAGGCAAATTACATCTTCACATTAGCAGCAGTATGATTGAGTTCATTGACTTGTTGGTTGCAATAACCGTGAAGAATTCTTAATTCTTTTGAACTTTTCTTGAATTTCTTATTTAGAATGTTTAAATACTCTCTCATATCCATTATTACCTCAAGAAATTCCAAACTGGCCACAAATTGTTTCGACGTGAATGGACAAAATATTAATTTTGCGAGTCAAATATGAAAAATGTTGACTAAATGTGTGAAATTTCTTACTTCACTTGCTTTAGTTTAAATTTCTATGAATTAAAAATACTATTCTTTTATTCAATTGAATAATTTACTACACAAATTTAATCAAATTAATTAATTTACCACATACAACGACAATTATTCTTAATAACAGAATTTTAATTCATTAACTTGTAGAGCACCATGCTTTCATTGGTATTTAAATTACAATATTCGATAGCATAAAACTCCATTGCAGTTCAATTGAAATGCATTCTCAAAGTGGTCAGGAGAACGAAGATGATGATAATTTTATCAATTTGTGTTATGTTATAATCAAGGAATAATTAATTTTGTGCTAATGAAAGACAAATTAAACAAAGTCGGAATGCTATACACCGAGCCACTCACAGTATCTTTTACGTAAATTAACATGTAGTCACATATTTTAAAGTTTATATGAACGTATGTATGTATGTAGGCCTATACATATAATTTAGTATGTTTTTTGTACACATAATGACATTGTAACCACACGTGCTGGTCTTGTGCTGTCATCCTAAATAAGAATCCAATAGTGCGTATGGGGAATTTCCATATTTAAATAGTCTTCATACGCAACATACTGCTATCATTACAACCCTTGAGCCAGCATTACCACCTAGCTTCTCACACCACTTATGTTGTACATAGTGAAGTATTTCATTATTTTCAAAAATTGCAAAATTATCAATAAAACTAATTTATAGTAAAATACATACGCTCTGTATTTGGGTAACAACCTAGAATATGAAAATCAGAAGCCACAACCCCAAACTAACAGAGTGTACCCTACCTTACGAGCGCATTCATATTTGGTTATAATTACGCATAAAATTTATGCAAATTAATAACGCACTTATTTGATTGTATTGAATTGTTTGCATTGTTTTCATTAGAATTACGAAAATAATAACAAATATAATGTTGATTTAAAGAATTTTATTTACATACATATGTTATATCTAAAATATAAATAAATCAAATAAATTAAATTTGTGAAATAAAAACAAAAATATTTTATATAGCAAAATTAAATTTCAATTCTAATTACACTGTGCGACAAAATAAAAAATTTTAATACAACCAGCTAATGACATAGTGTAGGTTGTGAGTTTTGTTGAATAGAACTCAAAAATATTTTTTTTATTATTTTTTTAGCCTCCAAATATCTTTTATTTGACAAAAACTGTTTTTTAAACTTTTCACACCAAATTATTGATTACCCAAATAATCTTTTCAACACAAACAAAAAGAAACTTTTAAAGATTGCTCGAAAAAATTCAATCACTTCTGCAATAAAAAAACTGTATTTATTAGAAATTAATTAGATGTTATATCTGCTGTTTTATCCTGCTATGGATTAACGTTTCAAAAAGTATTCTAGTCATATAAATAGCTTTCAATGCAAATAAAGTTTGTAAAAGTATAATCGTCATAGGCAGAATTTACTGCAAATAACTGCTAAATTGAATTCGCTGTAGTCCAATAGGCAGTGTGTTGGCTCATTGCATATGTGACCGTGGTTCGAACAAAAAATAATATTGTTACGTCTTTACCTTTTTAAAAACGTTTAGAATATGAGTTCGTTGATTCCAAACAAAGTACAATAATATGTGTTTAGTTTCAATTAAACTCTTTATTGTTCGCACAACTTTTATGTTCTACGGTTTACAACTTGATGAATCCGACAATAATTTGCTTTATTCGTGATTCTTCTTTACATTTCTGTTCTCGTACACACTAAAAAATGTTCGGTAGATTTTTACAATGATGATCTTTAAACCACCACTGTTGAATTGACTGACTGAATTCTTACTACTCGTTGCCTGCTTTGTCTTGCCGATAGCTGCCAGATAAATGAGGCACCAAATCGTCAAATATTTGAAAAAAAAAATCAAAGGCGTTTATTGAAATCGTCAAAAAATCGTCAGAAAAAAAATTAGTTAAAAGTTTTTAAAAACCAAAATTATTTCTATTGTAGCAAAACATGTAAAGTCAATATATGTATGTACATATCTGAGTTCAATAATAAAACATTTAAAAATTATTTTCATTTATTCATGTTTTTCCAAAAATGGAGAAATTTTATATCATTTTCAGGAAAAAATTGATTAAGGTTTTAACCATCTATCCCAGTGTTGTTTATTGATACATAAGCGCAGCAATAATGTTGCATCATCTTAATCTACGGGTGGTGTAAATATTAAGGAGTCAGAAGCTCTTGACATTCTGAGCATGAAAATTTAGTGTAATGTTGGCTGGAACCGATACATTTTTCAGTTCCTTCTTAAGATCTAATCATCTATTTACACCATTTATAACCGACCGAGAATGGAATACAACTCTCATGTATGGGTCGGTGCCTCAACATCTATTTTTAGGTTTATCGACAGTATACAGGAGAGGCCGTAGTAGCTCGTTTATGACGATAGTGTAACCCACTCCATTGAGTCAAAGGAGCATCGGCGCAATGTGGTTTGTGTTTCACTGTACTATAGCTACTACAGAAGGAATTTGTTCAAACGAAATAATGGAATTATTTCTGAAAATCATATATTCCTACGTAACGCTCGTTTCTCGCTCAGCACATCCATATGTGGTCGGTTGGCCAGTGATTAACATCACACTGCCTTACAGTAATAATACGTTATTTAGTCTAACTATTCGTATGTGCAACTCAATTCCTGCAGACGTCTTTCCTGTTACTTATGGTATAAAAATATACAAGCCTTTTAAATTGCAAACACAATGCAATCCTTCCCCTGAGTGTTGGTCGTAGGAAAAAATAACGGCGCTTGCCACTGTTCTTCCGATGCTAATATTAGAAGCTGTACTCGAATTTTTAAATTGTCTGCAACGACAAGTGATAAATTATTCTCAACTACAAGATTAAAAAGGAATAAAATACAGAAAAATCATCGCAGGTATTCGAAAATAACTTGAAATATAATACTTTACTCCTTGTTTTTACTAACATAAATTTCCAATAGTAACAATTGCAAAGTAAATACAAAGCTTAAAATGGCTTTTAATGTACTAAAGTAAAGAATATGAAGTAAATTTTTAATTTTTAAAAATCGTCAAAATAAGGGCATATATCGTCAATACGATATTTTTGGAGCTCAAAATCGTCAAAATGACGATAAATCGTCAAATCTGGCAGCTATGGTCTTGCCTTTTTATATGCCCACGTAATCAGTCCGATAAAGTCTCTTGAAGTCGAAGGTTCGGGCTTTCGCCTTCTCGAGAATTTAATTGTATTTTTTGCACCCAACTTTACACTTAAGCTGTATAATTTTTATATGATTTGATAGCTCATTAGTAAGGCTTGTGTGTGAAAAATTCCAATTAATTCTACGCAGTAGTTTTTGGTAGGTGCCCTATTAAATATTGAAAGCTATCAGCAGCATTTTCGACATATATTAATGTTCTACTGTTTTAGAAAGAGTAAAAATGCTGTTCAAGCCAGATGTGAATGGAGAAGGTGGTTTGACAGTACGCTAGTGCCAGAACTGATTCGCTAGATTTCGATCCGGCAATTTTAATGACGAACATGCATCACGTTCTGGAAGGCCGGTTGAAGCTGATAGAGACGTGATAAAGGCATTAGTTGATGCGAACCGACGAATAACAACACGTGAGATCAGATTGAGGTTAAATTTATCAAATTCAACAGTTTATGACCACTTGATTGATATTATAAGAAAGCTTTCTTTCATTTCCACAGAAACAAAAAAAAAAAACGATAAAAAACGAAATTACTTTCTGAACAACCGAATACAATTTAGGTTAAGAACAAACCCTTATTAATTAAAGTTCTATAGAATTTTTGTTTTTTTTTATCAAAACTCAAAATGCAATAAATTCATTTAAACTAACGGCAGTTTCGTTTGAATGATATTTGAATATTTGGGGATTAAATTTTGATGGGACTTTTTGATTCTTATTTTTTGATGAGATTCCCTTCCTCTTTGATAAGCTTCATATCACTTGTATCTACATATCTGGAAGGATATGTCCTTTTCAATACTCTTTTGTATTTCCATTAAAAAAACTTTATCGATGGGGATCATTGATACCCTCCAGACTGGTTGACCCTTAATAAATATTTTTCTTTTTTAGAAAGATTCTTTTGTTTTTGGATTTTCATTTCTATAGGAAATAAAACAGGCAAACAATGTTGTCGAAGGTATCCAAATAAATTCTTTAAAATATTTTAGATATTTCATTAATTTCTGAATACATATCCATGATACATTTAATGCGTAATAGGCAGAAATAATTTTCAACACTTTTCTTAGTTTTAGTTGTTTAGTCGCCGTAGTCTACTAAGTAGTGTTTGGCTTATTAGACGTAAGCAGTTAAATTTAATTGAATTTTTTAATATTTCTTTAAAGGGAGATCGATACAATTGAAAGACAACATACATACAAACATAATTGGTCATTACAACCCATCAATTAGGATTACGACCTGGCTTCTCACACCACTTATGTTGTGTATGTTAATTTTATGCATGAGTGACGAAACCTACAGTGTAAAGTCGACAACTAACGACAGATTTTTTTTTAACTTTTCATGTCAATTTCATTTCATACTCAGAATTTTTGCTTGAAGATTGCTGGGAGGAAGTCCACAAAGAAATATTTTTTCATATTTAATTTTGCTGACCCCAATTTTAATCCAAAAATTTTTGATTTCATTGCGATTCTGTATGAATGGGCACATGAGCAAACAAAATTGTAAAATTTGGAATGATACCCATTCCTATGAGACTTACAAGCGTTCAATGCATTCCGTAATAGTCACATGTTTGGTGTGGATTATGGGCGTCAGTCCATATTTCTTTAAGAACGACGTTAAACATGCCCGCACTGTCAACGGCGTGCTCAATATATCGATGATTTCCAACTTCTTTTGCTCCATCTTGAATGATCTAAACACCAATTATATGTACTTTTAACAGCATAGAGCTACGTGCTACATAACTCATGACACGTAGGATATTTGCACTAGCGATTCGAGGTCATGGTCACATTAAGTACTGGTGATTTGAACTGGCAAACGAGATCATGAGTTTTGATTCCTTATACTCTTTTTGTGGGATTTTCTGGTGTATGCGAATAAATATGGTAGTCAACATAACCCAATTAATCTCCCCCAAACCTATTACCATGACAAACTGCTCAATATCAATATGAATAAAACCCTGCCTGTTTTACATATGTTTGCTGTATTAATACTAGACGTGTGCACAAGACATCTTGCTAGCTTACACTTCACTAAATGCAATACTGAATTGTTCTCTTTTTTGTTGGTCTTGCTTATACGAGTACACTGAAATGTGTATTTCTCTTTTATTCAAAGTATACAACAGCACTCATTTATCTGTGAAGTAATGGAAATATGCTTTGTGTTGTAAGAGCATATTTCACTACTGAAACTAAATTTTCAGTATTGTCAAATGAATTTCAGTAGTGTCAACGTTGAAAAATATGCGTACATAAGTGTTTCTATACATTCTTTGCTTCTGCCATGAACTCTTCCAACAACAATCTCTCTTCAAATTGCTGTTAATATTCGTTGATGTTCGTGTCCTATATGTGTAAAAAGCCGAAGGCCCCCGGGGCTATTGATGCCGACGAAAATAAAATGCACGTTGCGACACTATGAAGTGTACAATATTTTTGCTGTACTCTTCACACAACTCTCTTTTGTATTGTTGTACAATGGTTTGTGAGTGCAGTTGTTTTTTGTTCTCTATCTTCACTCTTGTTTTACTCTTATTCACATTTTCACTCTTATTTATATTTGCAGCTACAGTAAATATTCGCTCATGAGAAAAATACAATACTGTACAATTATAATGTCTTGTGCACACCTTTAATTAATACATAATAACATGATATCTTTCTTAAATATAAATAGTCGTTATGTGAAATTGATTATGTTTCATTTCCATATTTTATAATACATTTCATTATATTTCATCATCATTATAATTATTCGCTATCATAACCCCGTGAATATTGTTACGCAAAGCGAAACGACCTAATATCGTTTAACAATGAAAACGATAAACAAAAGCTACCAGCTACACCAACACAAAGCTACACGATACAAACGCACGCTAACACTAAGTATACAATGAATGTGTTGGTTATCTAAAGCTGCACACACACATATGTATGACGAACCTGGTTGCGCCTAGTACGGCAACATAAGCAAAGTACACAAACAACAATGTACTAGCAATAGAGTTCTCGAGAAGGCGCGAGCGTGAACCTTCCACATAGAGAACGTTCATCATACTGATTGATACGCGTGTGTGCGGACTATAAAAGGGCTGGACAAAGCAAGCAGCAGTCAGAGTTAATTCAGTCAGCCTTGTGTGAAGTTGCGTGTGAACAAAACAAGTCGTGGTTGCAAAGCGAATAATTGTGTGAACTAATAAA
Source organism: Sarcophaga subvicina (assembly GCA_936449025.2). NCBI lineage: Eukaryota > Metazoa > Arthropoda > Insecta > Diptera > Sarcophagidae > Sarcophaga > Sarcophaga subvicina. The sequence goes on from OW388080.2 coordinate 36,489,013, forward strand.
GTGAATAAGCAGATTATTATTGTTGTATCGTTAAGTTCTATACGGTGGTACAAAAGTAGTGTAAATAATAAAGAGAGTTTAAGAAAAACTAAAGACATATTTGTTTTTACTTTGTTGCAATTAACGAACTCATATTTAAACGTTTTTAAAAAGGTAAAAACGTAACAATTGGTATCAGAAGTGGGATTGCAAAATCCAAAAGTAAAAATAAATAAATAATTAAGAAAAAAAAAGGAGAAAATCAAAATCAAGATGAAACTCTGCGATCTAAAAGTGGAACGGCTTAAACGGGAGTTGGGTAAACTCGAGCTGCCAACAATGGGCACGAAAAATGAACTGCAAAGGCGATTAAGGGAACATCTGCAGCTTCAGGACATCGACATCGATTCCTACGAGTTCGAGGATGAAGAGGAACGAGAGGTAAAGGCCCCTGCAACCCCTAGCGGTATCGACATAAATTCGTTGCTAGCCGCTTTGATGGAAAAGATGCAAGTATTAACGGATGCACAAGAAGATTCTAGAGCGGAGAATCAGAAGCTATTTGCTGATATACGAGAAGCTTCTAGAAGGGAAAATCAAAAACTTCTAGCTGAAGTACAAGAAGCTTCTAGAAGCGAAAATCAGAAACTTCTGGCTGAGTCGCGACAAGATAGCGAAAGAAGAATGGAAAGAATGCAATCAGCAATTATGGAACAAATGGAGCACAGAGAACAAAAGTTTTTGTCAAAAATCGAGAATAAACTTGAAGCGGCCACAGAGAAGCTGCACGAAATACATAAGTCAGTCAGCAAAAGGATTACCTGTGTCGAAGAGAAGGTGTCAGACTTGGAAAAGTCCGTTGACGGAAAACTATTCATAATGGAGGAGAAGATCAACAACCTCCAAAGCCAGCGACCGGAACCAGTGCGAGTAGTATCAGAAAGTACTGGCAGGATAAAACCACCTTCCTTTGATGGTAGCAGTAGTATGTTTATGGCGTTTCTAGCTCAATTATTTCATACAAATTTTGGAGCATGCATAGCTGTAAAAGAGTAAGAACATTGTAGAATTGTGAAATGAATTGTGTGCGATCGGTCTTTAGGTTTGTAACATGTATTATGAAAAGGTAATGCTTTTTAATGTGTATATGTGTGTTTGTGTGTGTTAAAATTTGGGAGAATGCATATCTGGAAAAGAATTAAATCATTATAATTTTCAATTTTTCCCTACAAATTTGGGATCATACCTGCTTTTTGTTGGTCCTTTCATTTGTATTGCTTTGCAAACGAATGACTGGACGGACAGAATGAGTGCGTGCACGTTTCCTCATTTACATCCCAGAGTATAAGTAGACTGTGAAAATGTATATACGTATGTATGAATGTTTGGACGGACAGAATGAGTGTGTGCGTAACATGTAATGTGGATCTACACCTATATAGTTGTTGTGTGTTTTTTATTTTTTTTTGTATATTTAATTAGAAGGATCTTTAATTTTAAATGTGATAAGAAAGAGTAGGTTGGTTGTGCGGTTGTTTTTTATTTTTTTGTGTGATTTAATTAGAAGGATCTGTAATTTTAAGATGATAACAAATTCTTGACACGCACTGCTCATGATCACAGGTAGAAGAAATAGAAATATAAACTAATAAGAAAGGGTAGGTTGGTTAAGCGGTTGTTTTTAATTTGATGAGAAAGAAATGTATAGTTGTGCCTGTGCGTTTTTTTTTCACGTAGTAATATCTGTTTTCACTAATTGAATTTACTGATTGATCTACAACACCCCAGAGTATAAATAGACTTGTTTTTAAGGATTTAGAATTTTTTAGTTTTACTGTTTTAAATAAATGAAATTATAGAATAAAGGGATTAATTAAAACAAATTAGTTTTTTATTTTTTGAAAATTTTATTAATTTCTTTTTTCAGATTTTTACAGATTCGAATTTAAAAATACGTTTATAAAGATTAAATAACTTAGGTGTTAACAAATATTGTGTATAGAATGTTTGACATCGACAAATGTTGAAATATTGTGAATAAGTATTTTCACAATAATACAAACGTATGACATATTAATACATACAAATGGATTACTTATTTTACTAATGTTACATATTCTTAGTTCATTTATAAGTTTCATAAATAAATCTATATGTCTTATTAATAGTTCTTCCAATACAGCTGATGTTACCATTTTTGTTCCCCTTCTTTAAAAATTTAATAGTAGGTTGTGTTAGTGCGGGACGATGTACTCTGAACAAAGAGTAATAATTAACTAAACAAAGATTTCAGATGTGGTTAAGTTTTTTTTTGTCATTTATTATATCATTTCTTCGTTTGAATTTATTGAAAATTACAATTTATTGAAAACACAGTTTTTACATTTAGTAAGATTATAAAAATTAATTATATTTTTAGCTTCAATTTCAGCTTGATATAGTCTATGTTTATAAAATATACAGGGGCAGGTGTCAGGACCGCATGTACTGTTTTCATTCGACCATTCGCAATCCTCGAAATGTTCACCATGTCTATTTCTTATTCTTTTCAGGTTGTCTACATACTCCAGTTGTGTTTGTATGTTGATGAGTTTAGTTTTATGTATGTCAGAAATTATGTGTGAGAATGATTTTAAAAAGTTGTATATTTCCTTTAAAATCATTGTGTGTTAATCCACTGCTACTGTAGGCTCATGTGTAGAGTTTTTGAATAATCTTTAATATTTATATGATTTCAGATCTGTTAATGGACGCTTAGGTAGGTTATCTAATAGTTTTTTGGAGCTGGACTATAGTAGAGACCATATCCAGTTTTATATGGCTTGAGGTACAACCCTTTACCCATTGCAATTGATTCCATATATCTATTATGACGGTTAGCTTCAGCCAATTGTTCTTTTCCATTTTTGATAGCATTTACTGCTTTGACAATAGCGGATCCTCCACTTGCCAAACCACCAAGCGCTGACAATGCTGTTAGTACGGGAATAAGTGGAAGAAATCCTCCAATTTTCGGTACAGGTATAACTCTCGGTATTATAATGTCTGCTCGATTTTTCCCTTTAAAATTTGAATGAATAGCCTTTTGAGCTATTTTAACAGCATCATTTATATCAAGGGGTTTCTGTTCTTTCAATTGTTTTAAAGTTTTTCTCACAGTAGCTGTGAATAATTTCTTATTACACTTATTCATTTTTCCTTTTCTTTTCTTATGTCTCTGCTCCTTCAAACCTAATCCAAATTTCACTTTAGCTTTCATAGCGTTTGTCACAAACCACGCGTTAGCACGTTCTTTAATATCACTATCTTTAGATTTAACTCGTTGCCAGGCTTTTTCAGCTAATATTTGATCTGCTTGATGTCTTGTGTCTATATCTTTTGATTGTGAATATGCAATATCGTGCTCTCTACAAGCTGCGTCTAATAAATTTATACCCTTATCTCCTCTTGCTAAACGTTTTCCAAGTTTTGTACCAGGTCCACAAAACTGATAACCAGGTAGATGTAATTCAACAGGTACTTTATTTATTAAGTTGTTTACAAATCCTCTTCTCATCTTACACTGGCTGGGGTTTTGTTTTGACTGTAGATTATAACAAATTTTTTCGTTACCAGGTTTTAGGTATACATGTTCTACCTCAATGTTTAAATTGTTTATTTGATCAGCTAGATCATCATGTATTTGTGTTATATGTTTTTCGATTACGATATTTTTGTTTTTATGGTTATATTTATTAAAACCTTCTCCAAATTTATTAATATAAGACATTTCTTTCACTCTTCTAATAAATTATGTTAGCTTCTTTAAGTTCTTCGATAATAGAGATTATTTCTAAGCTATATAGCTGCAAGCTATATAGCTGGTATAGCTGGAATAGCTGATATAGCTGGTATAGCTGATATAGCTGGTATAGCAGGTATAGCAGGTATAGCAGGTATAGCAGGTATAGCAGGTATAGCTGGTACAGCAGGTATAGCTGGAATAGCTGATATAGCTGGTATAGCTGATATAGCTGATATAGCTGATATAGCTGGTATAGCTGATATAGCTGATATAGCTGGTATAGCTGATATAGCTGATATAGCTGATATAGCTGGTATAGCAGGTATAGCAGGTATAGCAGGTATAGCTGATATAGCTACTACAGCTTGCTAGTATAGCTAGTACAGATCGTATAGCTTGCTAGTATAGCTAGTACAGATTGTATAGCTTGCTAGTATAGCTAGTACAGCTTGCTAGTATAGCTAGTACAGATTGTACAGCTTGCTAGTATAGCTGATATAGCTGGTATAGCTGGTATAGCAGGTATAGCTGGTGTAGTGTTTCATGCGAAGAGGTATGAAAGTAATGAAAAAAATTTTTATAAACTACAGTCAAAAGAAAAACACTTAATCAGTGTAAGATTGGAAGAAGATTTGTAGACAACTTAATAAACAAATTATATGTTGAATTACATCCACCTGTTTATCAGTTTTGTGGACCTGATACAAAACTTCAAAACGAATAGCAAGAATAAAGGAAATAAAGGAATAATTTATTGGATGTAGATTGTAGAAAGCACGATATAGCGTACTCAAAATCAATGGATATAGACACAAGCCATCAAGCAGATCGTGATCAGGTATAAATCAGATCGTGACCAGATAGCAAGCAGTTCGTGATCAGATATAAAGCAGATTGTAATCAGATACAAAGCAGATCATAATCAGATAGCGAGCAGATCATAACCAGATCAAATTCAATAAAAAAATTATTATAATGTCTAAAAATTACCATAATAAAGTGTTGGAAGATCTTGTAAAGACAAGGGCTGTTCTAAAGAAAAAGTTAAAAAATATTAAACTGAATCAAATAGATAGAGTTAATTTATTAGAAGATACCTTTCAACCAATAACAAAACCACTTAAAAAAATCATTGGAAAACTTAAAGATAAATATAAGGATATAGACAACACTATTAATGATGACGATGATCATGATGATGTAAATGATGATAATGAAAACATCCCAAAACTTGAATATAAGCATAAGGATGTAGACAACACTATAGACGATGACGAAGATTATTATGACGTAAATGGTGATAATGAAATCATTGGAAAACTCGAAGATAAGCATAAGGATACAGACAACACTATTGATGATGATGATGATTATTATGACGTAAATGGTGGTAATGAAATCATCGGAAAACTTGAAGATAAGCATAAAGATAAAGACAACACTATTGATGATGACGATGATTATGATGATGTAAACGGTGATAATAACGATTTTCAGTATGAAAATATTTCAACTGATGATAATGATGGTGAAAAAAACTATGACCATAATAGACCTGTATCAAGTACATGTATCAAGAACTTGGAAAGAAAACAATGTTTAAAGCTGACGAAAAGCTCTCCATTATTTGAAAATATACAAACCCTTATTAATAATAAGCAATTGGATAAAATTTATGGTTTTAATCAAGATGTAGACGGTAGTTGGATATATGACAAGGAAAAATTAATATTTAATAGAGATAATACTATGCAGATAGGGAATATGAAATTGAAAATGACGCCTGGATTATTTGAACTAGTATTTCATAAAAAACCTCTCCATTATTCTAAAAATGATTTGAAAAAATATAAAGAGATTTTAATTAATACCAATGCACATAAACGTCGCTATGAACCTAATGAACAAGTGAAAGGAACACGAGCCTTCAAATATATACGAATAATTAAACGTTTATTCGAAACAACAACAAACATTTTAACAAAAGGCAGTGGTTTAATGCTAAAATTACAAAATAATCTGAGATCAAATTACATACATTGGGATGATCCTAATGAACTAGTTGACAGACTACGTTTACTTGTTTCATCGGAAGGTTCTGGTCACAACAATCATCAAAACGAAATAATCTCTATTATCGAAGAACTTAAAGAAGCTAACATAATTTATTAGAAGAGTGAAAGAAATGTCTTATATTAATAAATTTGGAGAAGGTTTTAATAAATATAACCATAAAAACAAAAATATCGTAATCGAAAAACATATAACACAAATATATGATGATCTAGCTGATCAAATAAACAATTTAAACATTGAGGTAGAACATGTATACCTAAAACCTGGTAACGAAAAAATTTGTTATAATCTACAGTCAAAACAAAACCCCAGCCAGTGTAAGATGAGAAGAGGATTTGTAAACAACTTAATAAATAAAGTACCTGTTGAATTACATCTACCTGGTTATCAGTTTTGTGGACCTGGTACAAAACTTGAAAAACGTTTAGCAAGAGGAGATAAGGGTATAAATTTATTAGACGCAGCTTGTAGAGAGCACGATATTGCATATTCACAATCAAAAGATATAGACACAAGACATCAAGCAGATCAAATATTAGCTGAAAAAGCCTGGCAACGAGTTAAATCTAAAGATAGTGATATTAAAGAACGTGCTAACGCGTGGTTTGTGACAAACGCTATGAAAGCTAAAGTGAAATTTGGATTAGGTTTGAAGGAGCAGAGACATAAGAAAAGAAAAGGAAAAATGAATAAGTGTAATAAGAAATTATTCACAGCTACTGTGAGAAAAACTTTAAAACAATTGAAAGAACAGAAACCCCTTGATATAAATGATGCTGTTAAAATAGCTCAAAAGGCTATTCATTCAAATTTTAAAGGGAAAAAGCGAGCAGACATTATAATACCGAGAGTTATACCTGTACCGAAAATTGGAGGATTTCTTCCACTTATTCCCGTACTAACAGCATTGGCAGCGCTTGGTGGTTTGGCAAGTGGAGGATCCGCTATTGTCAAAGCAGTAAATGCTATCAAAAATGGAAAAGAACAATTGGCTGAAGCTAACCGTCATAATAGATATATGGAATCAATTGCAATGGGTAAAGGGTTGTACCTCAAGCCATATAAAACTGGATATGGTCTCTACTATAGTCCAGCTCCAAAAAGCTATTAGATAACCTACCTAAGCGTCCATTAACAGATCTGAAATCATATAAATATTAAAGATTATTCAAAAACTCTACACATGAGCCTACAGTAGCAGTGGATTAACACACAATGATTTTAAAGGAAATATACAACTTTTTAAAATCATTCTCACACATAATTTCTGGCGTACATAAAACTAAACTCATCAACATACAAACACAACTGGAGTATGTAGACAACCTGAAAAGAATAAGAAATAGACATGGTGAACATTTCGAGGATTGCGAATGGTCGAATGAAAACAGTGCATGCGGTCCTGACACCTGCCCCTGTATATTTTATAAACATAGACTATATCAAGCTGAAATTGAAGCTAAAAATATAATTAATTTTTATAATCTTGTTAAATGTAAAAACTGTGTTTTCAATAAATTGTAATTTTCAATAAATTCAAACGAAGAAATGATATAATAAATGACAAAAAAAAACTTAACCACATCTGAAATCTTTGTTTAGTTAATTATTACTCTTTGTTCAGAGTACATCGTCCCGCACTAACACAACCTACTATTAAATTTTTAAAGAAGGGGAACAAAAATGGTAACATCAGCTGTATTGGAAGAACTATTAATAAGACATATAGATTTATTTATGAAACTTATAAATGAACTAAGAATATGTAACATTAGTAAAATAAGTAATCCATTTGTATGTATTAATATGTCATACGTTTGTATTATTGTGAAAATACTTATTCACAATATTTCAACATTTGTCGATGTCAAACATTCTATACACAATATTTGTTAACACTTAAGTTATTTAATCTTTATAAACGTATTTTTAAATTCGAATCTGTAAAAATCTGAAAAAAGAAATTAATAAAATTTTCAAAAAATAAAAAACTAATTTGTTTTAATTAATCCCTTTATTCTATAATTTCATTTATTTAAAACAGTAAAACTAAAAAATTCTAAATCCTTAAAAACAAGTCTATTTATACTCTGGGGTGTTGTAGATCAATCAGTAAATTCAATTAGTGAAAACAGATATTACTACGTGAAAAAAAAAACGCACAGGCACAACTATACATTTCTTTCTCATCAAATTAAAAACAACCGCTTAACCAACCTACCCTTTCTTATTAGTTTATATTTCTATTTCTTCTACCTGTGATCATGAGCAGTGCGTGTCAAGAATTTGTTATCATCTTAAAATTACAGATCCTTCTAATTAAATCACGCAAAAAAATAAAAAACAACCGCACAACCAACCTACTCTTTCTTATCACATTTAAAATTAAAGATCCTTCTAATTAAATATACAAAAAAAAAATAAAAAACACACAACAACTATATAGGTGTAGATCCACATTACATGTTACGCACACACTCATTCTGTCCGTCCAAACATTCATACATACGTATATACATTTTCACAGTCTAATTATACTCTGGGATGTAAATGAGGAAACGTGCACGCACTCATTCTGTCCGTCCAGTCATTCGTTTGCAAAGTAATACAAATGAAAGGACCAACAAAAAGCAGGTATGATCCCAAATTTGTAGGGAAAAATTGAAAATTATAATGATTTAATTCTTTTCCAGATATGCATTCTCCCAAATTTTAACACACACAAACTCACATATACACATTAAAAAGCATTACCTTTTCATAATACACGTTACAAACCTAAAGACCGATCGCACACAATTCGTTTCACAATTCTACAATGTTCTTACTCTTTTACAGCTATGCATGCTCCAAAATTTGTATGAAATAATTGAGCTAGAAACGCCATAAACATACTACTGGTAGCTCACCCCTATCCGTATTCAAATTCCAATTTGAGACAGTAGCCAGCAGAAACGGATGGGACGATGGAGAGAAGGCTCTAGAACTAATTCTGGCGTTAAAAGGTTTCGCAGCCGAGATTCTAGAAACCATGTCAGCCAGCAGCAGAAACAACTACAACGACTTAATGGTGGCGTTGCAGCGTAAATTTGGCGATGAACACAAACGAGAACTATACCGCATGGAGTTGAGATGCCGGGCGCAAAAGGCAAATGAGTCATTACAAGCCTTTGCAATGGAGGTTAAGAGATTAGTGCAGCTCACATACCCCGGAGAAAACCACCCGCTGATAGACAACTTTAAGACCGAGGCGTTTGTTAATGGCATACGCGACCCTGACATTAAACTGGCGGTATGTTCTACACAGAAGACAACTTTTGCAGAGACCGTGGCCTTCGCACTAGCCCAGGAGACCGCTCGCACGATTTCTAGACCACAAGTCAGTAAAGTGCGAAAAATGGAAGTCGTGAAGGAGGCATGCCTTTTGGACAAATTTAAAGAGATGTTGAAGCAAGTTTTGGGAGAAAATGGAAAAAAGGCTAAACTTAAATGCTTCAACTGTGGAAAGGGTGGCCATTTCCAAGGAAACTGCAAAGCGCCACGCAAGAGATCAAGGTCCGCCTCACCATCAAGGAATAAGAAACGGGCGAACTACCAGCCATCTTCACAAGAGTCCCCGTTAAACTAAATCGAGCTAGCACTGAGGGGCAAGTGCTGGCTCCCACAAGCGAGGGCCCCACAATCTCAATATTAGTGATGCAACAGAACAACAACAATCTTACGGCGTGCGGATACATAAATGGCAGACCACATATCTTCACTATAGACACCGGGGCGACGCAGTCTATCATCAGACCAGATGTTGTGAAGGGAAAGTGTGAGGCACTTAGCAATGTAAGACTACGGACAGCTACGGGAGAATCTGCCACAGTGGCGAAGGTGACTATTGCCAACATTAGTGTAAGTCATATCTTTATTGTTGCCGATATTGTGGACGAGGTTATCATTGGTGCCGATTTTATGATAGATCATGGCATCAATTTGAATATGGGGCAACAAATTATGAGTTGGCGAAATGTAGAGATACCTCTAGACGTGGAGTACAAGCACCAAGTGCACGCCAGAAGGATAGTTGCGGTCGGACAACTTAAATTGCCACCTCAGAGTGAATCACTGATATGGGCGCGTATGGAGGGAGATTGTGTGGAAAACCGCTTGTGGGTTGTTGAACCAGCAGAAATACAGACCGATTTAATATCAGCAAAGGCCCTCGTCAAATCCACAGAGCAAAGAATAGTCCCGGTGAGAGTGCTAAATGTATCAGGCCATGAAAGAGTCGTCTGTAAAAACTCAGAGGTGGGCCAATGTGTTCCAGTAGAGGCGGTAATAAACAGCGAACAAACGCCGCAACCTGCCGATATGTCAGCCAAGGATCAAAAGGAATTTGGTGAAAATATGGAGAAATGGATAGCAGGTTTAGCAGCTGCAGAGAAAAACAAAGCCAAAAAGCTGCTAAAGAGGTATGCTTTCGCTTTCGCCACGAACAATAAAAGGCAAGGAAGAACAGCCATGGTCAAACATGAAATTGATACTGGTGAAGCGAGACCGATAAAGCAGGCACTCAGAAGCATACCGCTGGCGAAGCGTAATGAGGTTAAGGAGTTAGTCGATGAAATGAGGAAGAGCGGTGTAATCGAACCATCTTCGGGTCCGTGGAGCTTACCTGTAGTCTTAGTAAAGAAGAAAGATGGCAGTAAAAGATTCTGCGTAGACTACAGGAAGCTGAATGATGTCACCAAAAAGGATAGTTACCCGCTACCAAGAATTGACGACACACTCGACACGCTAGCCGGAACAAAATGGTTCTCCACATTGGATCTACAAAGCGGGTATTGGCAGGTGGAGATTGCAGACAAGTACAAAGAGAAAACCGCATTCAGTGCGAACGGCGGCTTATGGCAGTTTAAGGTTATGCAATTTGGACTCTGTAATGCTCCGGCCACATTCGAGCGGCTTATGGAACGTGTGCTAAAGGCACTGCATTGGAAGACTTGCCTGGTGTACGTCGACGACATAATAGTCATGGGCAGAACTTTCGACGAACACCTCAAGAACCTGGGAGAAGTTCTGCAACGAATAACAACGGTTGGACTAAAACTAAGCGTAAAGAAATGTGCATTTTTCCAAAAGCAGGTGAAATATTTGGGGCATCTTGTCACAGCAGATGGCATATCCACCGATGAAGATAAAATAGAGGAGTAAAGGACTGGCTTCGTCCCCAGAATCTTCATGAACTACGCAGCTTTTTGGGACTATGCACATACTACAGACGCTTTGTGCCTAACTTTGTCAGCGTGGTTGCAAGTTTACATGAGCTCACCAGGAAGTCAAAAATCTATCAATGGGGTGAGCCACAGGAGAAGGCGTTCCAGACACTAAAAGACCTATTGTGTGCTGCACCAGTTTTGGCGTATCCAGTCCCAGGAGAAAAATTCATCTTAGACAGTGATGCTAGCGGATATGGTATTGGTGGTGTACTTTCCCAAGTGGTCAATGGAACAGAGAAAGTCGTAGGCTACTATAGTCGCACATTGTCGAAGCCTGAACGGAATTATTGTGCGACCCGACGAGAGCTACTGGCAGTTCTGGAGTGCATCAAACATTACCATAAATACCTGTATGGCCAAAATTTTCTGCTAAGGACTAATCACTCCGCCTTGAGATAGCTGTTACAATTCAAGAACCCCGAAGGACAGTTAGCGTGTTGGATTGAACGCCTCCAGACTTACGACTTCAGCATTGAACACCGAAGGGGAATAAAACATGGAAATGCTGACGCTCTTTCACGCCGACCTTGTAATTTGGAGTGTAAACATTGCGTGAAAGAAGAAAAAGAATCCATCGTCGATATCCGGCTAACGCGGATTGAAGCCAACGAAGACTGGTCCCAAGCACAAAGGAGTGACCCAATATTGGCGAAGGTAATAGCAGCGAAGGAGGAGGACAAACGACCTACAAGAAATGAGATATCCGCAGAAGGTCCTCTTACAAAAGCATATTGGGCACTAAGGGACAGCTTAAAGATCATAAAAACTAAAACAACGCTTTTATTGGGTTAGATGTCAACAAGCAGTGGCGAATTGGATAGCAAACTGCACCCAGTGTATTGAAGCTAAAGGTCCAACAAGAAGAAGTCGAGGTCAGATGCAGCAGTATAACTCATGCGCACCTTTCGAGCGGATAGCGATGGACGTTGCAGGCCCTTTTCCAGTCAGCAATGCCGGAAACCGATATGTTCTCGTTGTGATGGACTACTTCAGCAAATGGCCGGAAGTATATGCCATACCCAATCAAGAGGCGAACACAATAGTTAACGTTTTTGTGAACAACTGGGTATGCCGCTACGGGGTTCCAATAGAACTACATTCCGATCAAGGCAGAAATTTTGAGTCAGCTGTATTCAAGGAAATGTGCGGAGTATATGGCATTAAGACTCGAACGACGCCTCTTTACCCACAGTCAGACGGAATGGTAGAGCGATTTAACCGAACCCTGGAGGAATACTTGCGAAAAGTAGTGAGCGAACAACGTAAAGACTGGGACGAACACATTCCGAGGTTTCTACTGGCGTACCGATCCGCGATCCATGATTCAACATCTAGATCACCCGCCAAGGTTATCTTTGGGACTGAGATAAAGCTGCCCGGTGACTTAGAGTTTGGTGTTAAGCCTGGCACAGAGAGGGATGCCACATACAGTGGAAAAGACGAAAGCCTAAATGAACTTCATGAATTTGTGCGCACCCGTATAAAAATGGTCAGTGATAGAATGAAAGCCAGGTATGATCGTGCGGCAAACACGGAGGGCTTCCATGAGGGACAAATGGTTCTACTATACAACCCAAAGCGGAAGAAGGGATTATCTCCCAAGCTACAAACCAGCTGGGATGGACCGTATAAAATAATAAAGCGGTTAAACGATGTCGTGTACAGGATACAGAAAGCTAACAGCCCCCGAGCAAAAATGAAGGTCGTACACATAGAGCGACTGGCAAAGTATGGGAAAAGAGATAATGAGCCTATTCGGGATGAACAGGCTTAAGTGGGCGGCAGTGTTACGCAAAGCGAAACGACCTAATATCGTTTAACAATGAAAACGATAAACAAAAGCTACCAGCTACACCAACACAAAGCCACACGATACAAACGCACGCTAACACTAAGTATACAATGAATGTGTTGGTTATCTAAAGCTGCACACACACATATGTATGACGAACCTGGTTGCGCCTAGTACGGCAACATAAGCAAAGTACACAAACAACAATGTACTAGCAATAGAGTTCTCGAGAAGGCGCGAGCATGAACCTTCCACATCGAGAACGTTCATCATACTGATTGATACGCGTGTGTGCGGACTATAAAAGGGCTGGACAAAGCAAGCAGCAGTCAGAGTTAATTCAGTCAGCCTTGTGTGAAGTTGCGTGTGAACAAAACAAGTCGTGGTTGCAAAGCGAATAATTGTGTGAACTAATAAAGTGAATAAGCAGATTATTATTGTTGTATCGTTAAGTTCTATACGGTGGCACACAAAAGTAGTGTAAATAATAAAGAGAGTTAAGCATACCTAAAGACATATTTGTTTTTACTTTGTTGCAATTAACGAACTTATATTTAAATGTTTTTAAAAAGGTAAAAAAGTAACAATATATTTTTTCTTTTTAAATTTTTTTTACTAACTTTAAATTAAACAATGCGGCCATAAATTTTTATAAATATGGATTATAATTGCGATTATAATAAATTCATATATTTTAATGACTTTTACGCTCTCACTCGGTAAGTCAAGAGTTTAACACAAACTAGGTGTGTGTGTATATAAAAATTGCTCACTTGCATTTGGATATGAATATTAATTTATAATGAATGACAAACAGTTTGTTATTAATTGATTAAAACAAATTTTAAGTGGTTATTTTGATAATAATGCTGCAAGTTATTTAAGGCAGTGGGTAGTGTGTTAGACTATTTGCGTGAGGGTCTGTTACTTTGCACCGAGCATATGGTCGAAGTTACTCAGCTCGTATATAATTAAAATATAATTTGTAATTGTATTGCAATTAATAAATAAATAAAACAAATAGTTTAGGCTTTAAAATAGTAAAACATGTTAAATTAAATTGGATTTGTGGAGTGTTGCAATTATTCTCTCTTATATCCTTTCATATCACTGCCCCTGTTCAATGGCGATCAATATAATTTGGCATACTGAAGTATAGCAGAAAGTATTTATTTTTATAAAATTTTTTACCACTGCTAATGGATATAGTTGTACTGAGGTCAATAATGTTAATATATAGTCGGTCCAATTCAGTTTATACTAATATACATACAACAGTTAGTCATTACAACACTTCAGCCAGGATTATGTCCACTTATATTGTGTGTTAGTTTTATACATGAGTGGCGCGATCTACAGTTTAAAGTCGATTCCGAACGACAGATTTTTGAGGAACTTTTCATGGCCTTTTAATTGAATTTTCGTCAAATTTTTGTCAGAAATTTGCTGAGAGGAAGTCACCGAAGGAATATTTTATCATATTTTCGTTATGTTGGAGATGTCTGACTAGGGGTATAAATCACGGCCTTTTGCCTAATAAGTCAACTAGACTACGGCGACTTGGAGCTATTCAAAATCACCGTCTTGATTAGGACGTTCTTTTTGGGTTTTTAATCACATCTTAATATCTTAGTTATTAGTGCCCCAAAGAAATTTCGGTTTTCTAAAGAAATTACTAAAATTTAAATACAGTTTCAAAAAAGTGTGCAGAAAGTGTTAAATTTATTTATTCTACATGCATACCTAGCTGGTCATTACAACATTTCAGTCAGAATTCCAATTTTATTCTAAAACTATAAATTATGAACTTAATTCTAATACAATGTTGCTTACTGTAAGTAACTAACAAAAATTAAACCACAAAACTTTAATTAATTGATCCCATATCTCATAAAGAAAGCAATTTAGCTCAGACGTTTTCGAAAATTTTTTATGATTTTGAAAGATATTCCCTTATGTGTCCTTTAAGAACTTATTTTACAAATGACTCTCAAACTTACAGTTTTTAGTGTTTTTATTTCCTTTACTTTATATTTTGATAAAGCCTATGTATGTAATTGAGTACATGTGGTTATAAGAAGACAGACAATTTCATTAAAAGACGTTTGTGAAAATATATGAAATTGAGTATGAATATAATAAATATTTTGATTACTTATGTCACTTACATGCCTTCACACGTAGTTAATTAAATATTATTAAAAAATTTAACTGAATTTAATCTCTTGTTTTGGCCCTTTCCCAACCATACGATTGCGAGAGGCAAAGTTATTATTTTGTCTATTTGGAATGTTTCATTAGATATTAAAAAGATATACTTTAAAACCAACTTAATAAAACCAATAATGGCTTGTCTGTTTTTTCATGGGACATATTATATATACATTTTTAGGAACTTTTTCTTTCGTTAAAATTAAGACATAAGTAATTGCTTTTAGTATTTTAGGAACTCATATGTATTTTTTAATAAAATGAAATATCTGCTACAGAAAAGTAATGTATACATATCGAATTCAGGTAATCAGCACTCATTACATGATGTCCCTTAAATTTTATCATGTGCTCATCGATAGATTGTTGTTTGCTGTTTATGAAAGCATCGGAACATTTTCATTGTTGCTTAACATCTGATATGCAGGGTATCCCATATCGATTTATGAAGACTAGCAATTTCTAAATTACGGCGAAATATGACAACCCATAGAGAATTCTCGAACATTTATATGAGAATATCGAATTTAGTTTTCTATAACCAACTGGCGTAGGCGCGCAAGAAGAGGTGCCGGGAAGGATGGGTTATGGCAGGCCGAAATCCGTTAATCGGGTTGTGAATGGCCAATTAAGTAAGTAAGTAAATTATGTTTGGAATGTCTTCTTCATACGCTTTTGGCGTGAGTCTGCAATATTTTTCCATCATCTTTTTAAAATATAGTTTCTCTTAAGCAATATAAAGTTTTAGTTTTTTACTTCCAATCGTTCGTTTTATTTCTCTTGTCAGTTATCAACTTTGAGTTTTAAATGGCAAAATACATCTTCAGCTGAAAGGTCGATCTATTTAAATTGTCCGCGATATCGTCAACCTTTTTAGTTACCATTTCTTAAATACAAAATTATTTGATAGAAAACGCTCAAAGCACTTTGTTGGTCTTCCACCAACGGCCCCATAAACTTTACAAATTTGTTCAACAGCCTGCTATGCATTCTAAATCGTTCTTCTAACAAAGTGGAAACATTGCTTTCAATCAAGGTTAAGCAATTTATATTTCCAATTAATATTCTTGAGATCACTATATTTTGAGAATAACCCTAAAGATATGCTTTAAATTTTGTAATTTGATTTTACTTATTCACTGCGTATGAGTGATATTTGTTTGGTTTTCCGTGCAAAACTAACTCATACGTCTGGTAAACGAAATGCAAGGTATGCAGAAAACATAACCGCTGTATTTCATAGTGTGCAAAAGAATTCAAGGCAGCTGTGTTTGTGCCGCTCACAAGAGCATGACCTTTTGCAGACAACAATTTGACGAATTCGCCACCGTGACTTAAGCAAGCAAACAAAACGAAATATGAAAAATATTAATTAGCTGACCTCCTCACAGCAGATTTGTGAAAAAGTTCTGAGAGTAAATAAAATTGCCATGAAAAATTTCTGAAAAAATCTGTCTTTCGAAGTCGACTATAAACTGCAGGTTCCGCCACTCATGTATAAATTAACACACACAACATAACTGTTGTGAAACGCTAGGTCGTAATCCTGACTGAAGCGTTGTAATTGCCAAAGTACATGTATCTTCCTTGTATTATATTGTTACGTTTTTACCTTTTAAAAGCTCATAGATTGCAATAAAAATAAAAATAAATTTGTGTTCAGTTTTAATTAATTTCTTTATTGTTCGCACAATTCTGTGTGCCGCTGTTCACAACTTGATGTAAACAACAATTTTGAATTCTTTCTGATCATGCTGCCTGCTTTGTCTTGCCTTTTATATCGCAGGGTAAACGGTCTCATGAATGCCGTTGAAGGAGAATGACTTTGCCTTCGCGAAACAACGAGCCACAATTAATGTAATTGAACTAATTTGACAGTAACAGCTGTTATAACAGTCAAATTTTGAAAGTCCCGCTTGGAAGACCATGTAGAACAAATATCCGTTTTGCGAATATAGAAAGTAGGGAAAAGAAAAACGCCAAAACTTTATAAACGAATTGTATCTACCCAAGTAAACTAAATTACCGTACATTTCCTGGTAAAGACACATTTGTTGCAAAGACAAGGGGGCAGAATCAAACTAATTAGTTAATGAATGTAATTTACATCGCTCTAAAGATGGTATTCCTTGTTTCCTTTTTTTGGAATCGCGGTCATTTGCTTGCTTTTATTTCTTTGAAATTGTTTGTAGTACGAATGTTTGTTGTTCACGCGTTCTCTTTACGTTCGTTTGTTTGAAAGCATTTGTAGAATTAAATTTTATTCGATTATGTACTGTTATTTTTGTTCACTCACCAAATGAGACTGTTACGACAATTAAAAGCATAATTTTAAATTAATTAAAATAATAATGGTAACAATAAATTTCCGTCAAGGTCTTGGCATCCAGCATTTATTGGGTAAAATTAAAGTCAGTGTTAATAAAAATTTGAAATTTAATACTTGACACTGTTTTGTTTACTGTAACAAGGTTAAACGGTTATTTTCAATTTCCATTTCAAATTATTACGTCAATCCCTTGTTAAATAAACGAAAAAAACTATTTCAATTATCAGCCCTACCATACCATCCCCTGGACCGGATGGTATTATTCCGGGTGACATCCAACATGGGGGAGAGATAATTCATCCCTGGCTGCTTGCCATATATAATGCTAGTCTCAGGCATTTTTATATCCCTTGGAGTTGGAAAATATCTAGGGTGATTTTCATCCCCAAGGCTGGGAAACCGTCCCACACTAAGGCAAATGAAGACACTGGAAAGAGCCCTATTAGAGCCTCGATTGATCCATCACTTCAATCCTCCTCCCAACATGACTACACGAGAGGCAAATTAGTGGAGACTGCACTGCACTCTCTTATCTCTTTGGTGGAAAAGTCTCTGCACCTTAAATCCTCTGGCAATTTTCCTACACATTGAAGGTGCATTCAATGACGTCAATCCGGACGCTATAGTAAGCGCTCTTAGTTCTCTCAATCTGTGGCCACTTTGAACAGCGATTATCTCCCTACGCAATATTGTCTTGACAGAGATTTTCACTCTCTGATTTCGAGTAAGAAGGACTGGGACCCTGAAATGATCGTCCCCCCGGAACTTCTGGATATAAACCGACAGCTCTGAACTCGATAATGGGGTTGGTAGTGGAGTCTACTCTGGGAAACTGGACCTAAACATTTCCCTCCGGCTGCCGGATTATTGTAGCGTGTTAAAGGAGGAGGTAATGGACATTTACCGGTCCGCTAAATGAATCATCGTCAACGGTTCTCCTTTTACTTACGTCTCGGTCTTTTCTGATAGTCAGCCCGCCATAAGATCTCTATCAAGCGTTGTGAATAACTCCAGGAATGTTGTCACCGATGTCTCGACTTTCTTTCCGGGCCCTTCAGTGTCTCACTGGTCTGGGTACCTGGACACAGTAACATGCCGGTGTAGCATGATTTTACGGTAGTCAATATGTACATGAACAACGTCATGTACATAAACAAAAGAATATCCAATTGCATATGAGCGGCGACCACTTGACTCAATGTTTCTGACCGTCGCTGCACCGTATAACGCCACAATAGTAATGCGCACATGCGACGATCATTTGATACTTTGTTGTCACGCCGCCGGTTGTATTGGTATGCATATAATATGCACAATGTGCGTTGTTGTTGTATTGCATTGCTAGTGATCATGTATGGCTCTTTTCACACTTTACCGTGGGAATTATTATTTTTATATGGGCAATGGGCGCGTGTCATATTGCACCCACTTGTCCTATGATTATTCCACACACAAACCAATGTAATATTATTTAATATAGAATATATATATAAACAATTGTTAAAGCATTAAGTAAATATAACAAATACATTAGAATTAAGGGGTTGATTTAGAAATGCTAAATCAGCCAAAAGTTAGTATAAAAGAAGGGACATTTTCCCACAAAAATCAATCATTGAATAAACGCAAAAGAGTGCGCACTATCCGCACCTAACAAAGAAAAAATCCTAATTTTTTCTATTCGATTATTCATCCTTTCTTACACCGGGAATCTGCATGGCCGACGCTGGTTCACTCCTTCCGGAATCCTCTTCAATCGACTTGGGTATGCCACTTGCCTCGGTCAAGTTGTCCATTGAGCGGCAATTCTTTCGAGACGCCAAACTATACGGGGCTACTGAGGATTACGGCTCCACCGCTAGACTCACCTGGCCCCTGATGGATAGAAGGCTTATAGGCCATTTACACTACACCGAAATCTAGTAGATTAGATTTCAAATCTTGCTCAAAATCTACATCGTTTACACTGGATTTATTTGACAGTAGCAAGATTTCATTTTAATAACAAAAACAGCTGACTGAAATTTAAAAGAAAATATTAATATTTTAGTTTAACCCTAAACAAGTCAGGAAAAATTTTTACAAATCCAGTCAAAATGTGTTTCAGAGGCACATACAAAGAATTTACGTATTAATTTTGTTAACTTATTTTTATTTTATTAAATTTTTTCTTTTTGGTTACATAAATGAAATATTATTTATTTATTTTCGCATTTTAAGCAAACTAGAACTTTTGAACAATGCTCGTTGCAAGTATTTTTGTGGTAAATACTGCAAGACTGCTTACACATTCTGCATATCTTCGGAGGGCACATATAACATCTACGTCGCATATCTGTCTACCTTGGCTGGTTTGAGAATTCATCCTCGTGTGGTATGGACCGAACATTGGACAAATTATTTTTATTTAATTTTAGAAGACTGCGGCAAATAATGGGTGCCAGAACTCTTCGTAACTCATTATAACTCATTATTATATTTAATTTTGTTGTTCACCAACAATAGAAGTAATAGTTAGCGTTCCCATATGTGCCTCATGGACACATTTTGACATGATTAAGAACATTTTTGATTGAAACAAAATAAAAAATAAAAAGAAATTAATTTATTACTTAAAATTTGTAAATTCTAAATAAAACAACTGAAAGTAGGAATTCAAGAAACAGTAGGAACTAGAACCTATATTTAAGGAAGTTACAACATGACCAAGTGAAATATGTGTCGGAGAGGCACATGTTGACTTGATTAGGGTTAAATTGAAATGTAATTGTTTTTCCTGCTCAGCGTTGTATTTTTAAGTACTATTTGGCAAAACACATAGTTGCGTTTGTATTTTTACTAGATTTTGAGTAGATTTAGCCGAAATCTACTAAATAAGTAGATTTTGTTTTGTATGTGAAATCTAGTTAAAATCAACTAGATTTGGCTCGAAATCTCATAAGTACTAGATTTCGCTGTAGTGTAAATGGCCTATTACCAACCAGTTATACATGACATCATCTCAATCACAGTCGCGATGCTTATAGGTCATTGTGTTATGGGTAGACACGTAGAAAGGATGCAGCTCCCGTTTAACGACTTTTTCCCTGGGTGAAGTCCCGCTGACGAAGAGGAGACTATCCAATTTTTTTTGACAATGCACGTTTCTTGTGAGGTAAAGATATGGGTTATTTGGTGCTCCATTTCTTGTCAAGGATATAGCTTCGCTTATCAAACTTTCGGACATTTAAAGAGGCATGAATCTAATGCTGTAACCAGAGCAAAGTATACGTAATTCTCTTTCTACTCGTCTTTTTTGCCCGAATTTTATTTGACATGACTTAATTTTTTAAATTTAAAAGTTTAAATTGTTTTGATTTGATACGATTTTCAATATTGTATGAATTTTAGTTTCGCCTCCAAGGGATATAACCATTCCCTCAAATCACTCCTGCAGAATGTCCAAGACATGTGTGGTATGTAGTGCAGTCGTGGTGAAACCACCACATTTGATGCAGATTGATATCGTCCCAAATTCGAAAATTTTGTTTGTTCACATACTCATACTTGCGGTAATGGTCCTTATCATAGAAGATGATTTATCGACGAATATAAGGTACTTGCAGCCAATGGCTGTGAATACATGACAAGTAATTTTACAGATAAGATTCAGCAAGTTGACCGTTATCAGGAGTCGAGGTTCGGAAATATTTGTTGAAAAACCCAACATTCCAGGATTATAGTATGATTAAAAGCAAAAATAGTTACGCAAATAATATAATACAATCATACTTAATTGATCGTTATAACCCCTCAGTCCGGTTTAATATCTAGCTTCTCACACCACTTCTGTAGTGTGTGTTAATTTTATACACGAGTGGCGGAACCTACAGTTTAAAGTCGACACCAAACGATAGGCTTTTAAGAAACTTTTCAAGGCAAACAGCTGAGATGCAGTCGCCGATTAAATATTTTGTTCATATTAAGTTTAAATTTTAAATACGTTATTAATTTAAAAAGATTAGAAGTCTCATACCAATTCAAATGTATCAAAAATAGTAAGGGCTTCAGAATGTTTATTTGGTACACAGATAACTTAAAAATCATTCATACATGTATTATATAAACGGCTGAATCATTTTCTATCCATATTCTTGTGTTTCGTAAGGAATATATTGAAACTATAAAGAAAGATCGTAACAAATTAAATAGTTTATGAAGATTGATATTCTACTTTTAGTTATAAAAAAATTTTTTTTTTACAAATCAAACATAAAATTGCAACAATATGTTACGTTATGTAATACAAACTTTACTCATACGCACGACTGGATTTTTATTAACGATTTCAACACAACCCCAGTTCCTACTGTCATACAACCGAAAGCAACAACGTAATTAAAAATTGTGGTTTCACACATAACGTGATGTTTTAAATTTATAAAAATTACAGTTCTCTTAAAAGCATGACAGCAAAAAATAATTACGTCGCAGCTTATTACTCATTCGATCAGAAAAGACAAAAAAAAAAAATTAAATAAAATTTATTTTCTCTTAGTCGTAAGAAATAAAATTAAAAATTTTTTTTTATTTCAAATAGTTTTTGTTTATTAGTCTCTTGAAACGACATAAAGCGCAAATTAAAATAAGTTCCTGGTAACAACAAATAAATAAAGAAAAAAGAGGTTTAACAAAAAATGCTCGAAAACGTCTGCATCGAATTTTAAAAGAAAACTCGTCTTGTGAGTATATTTGTCCATAAATAGTGGGACCTAGACTTTAATTTCGACTCCGAGCGACAGATTTGAGAAACTTTTCATGGAAATCATTTTATTCTCAGAGCTCTTAACTGTTTTTGCGATATGTTTTAGCCGGGGTTTGGAGCACGGGCTGTCGTCTAATAAGCCAATACACTGCCTACCAGACTACGCCCAGTTCAAATTCTTTGATTATATTCTTCAATTCATATTTTATTACCTCGTTTACATACATAATTTGTCATTACAACCCTTTAGTCAGGATTACGACCTAGTTTCTCACACCACTGTTGTTATGTGTACAACCATGAGTGGTGTCGTAATTTTATACATGTAAAGTCGATTCCCAACGACATATTTTTGAGAAACTTTTTATGGCAATTTTTTATTTACTCTCAGAGTTTTTACCAGAAATCTGCTGAGAGGAAGTCGCCGAAGTAATATATTTTTCTGATGTCTGATCTGAGGTTTGAACCGAGGCTTCATGTCTAATAAGCCAACTCACTACCTACTAGACTACGGCGACAACACCTCGTTTAGCTGACATTTTTAAGTTACTTCAAGGTTCCTAATTTCTTTCAATGATACTCTATGGAATTTAGGTCGGGTAGTTAAGAAGGCGTTCGCAGTTGTTTGGAGGTGTCATATGTTATGTTAGTTTGTAATTATGTTTATATATACGAAGGCTCATCTGTCCCCTTTTTAAAAAACTTTAGATTTTGAAAATAGGTTAAAAACTATTTGGGTAATCAATAATTTTGTGTGAAAAAATCAAAAATACTGTTTTTGTCAAATAAAAGAAATATAAAAAAAATATTTTTGAGTTCTACTCAACAAAACTCACAACTTACACTATGTCATTAGCTGGGTGTATTTAATTTTTTTCCTGCCGCATAGTGTAAATATAATTTCTAATTGTATTGTAATTAATAAATAAATAAAAGTAAATTAATATAATAACACATATTAGATGCTAGACAGAGAATTGTCCTTGTTGGCACAGATCAGTAACCTTAAGTTTGTAAGGGTGAATGGTTCACATTAGCCTTTATAGGGATAACCTATATAGAATGATGACAGTTAACTATATCGTTCGTTAACAAGGTTATAACACCTCTAC
Organism: Sarcophaga subvicina; assembly: GCA_936449025.2. NCBI lineage: Eukaryota > Metazoa > Arthropoda > Insecta > Diptera > Sarcophagidae > Sarcophaga > Sarcophaga subvicina. The sequence goes on from OW388080.2 coordinate 36,512,307, forward strand.
GCGACAATAACTATAATAATAGATTAAGCTAAATGAGTAAAAACAAAATTGCACCGAACATTGTCCTCTTGTTGCATTTAAACACTGTGCTTCAAAGTATACCGTGTTGGGTAACTTCATTGCTTAATTTTTCACAAATATTTTCACTCAATAGAGTCGCAAATAAAAATCGACTTTAATATTAAAAATTTCCAGCATTCTTCCACCAAATCGCTACAAGAACTTTTATTTTAAAATCTGTCATGAAGAAAATATGCCTCGTTTAAAACAGAAACTATCACTTTGAAATCCGTTTTCTTCTACATATTTGGGCATTTTCTTCCAAAGATGTTTTGTTTTTTTTATGCATATGCATACATATGTACATAGCCATATATATTTAGGTAATCAAGAAAATGCGTGGAACTCAGAAATCACATAAAGAAATGTTTTATTTCTTTTTTGATGCAGAATAGCGAAAAGAAAATGTCCTGAAAACCAAATACATGAATGCAGTCAAACGTGTCAAAGAAAATGTTATTTCATCATGTCTTTTTGGTATCTGCTGCGTAAAAAAATGAAAAGACTTACATGTTTGCTTTGAAATGCGGCAAATTTATGTCGTCTTTTATGTACTTACTTACTTAATTGGCCATAACAACCCGTTTATCGGATTTCGGCCTGCCGCAACACATCCTGCCGCCTCTTTTCATGTACAGAGTTTCTCAAATTTCAGTTATCTTTCCAAATATGTTGTATATTAAATTTGTCTCATAAATTAGAAACATTACTCGATTAAGATTCGAGTTAGACGCAAGAAGAACTTAGGCAATCCTTAGGCGTGACTCAAGTAGCCATTGCAAAGTGCTTAAAAGCCGAAAAATTTATTCAGAATGCCAAAGAACTGAAACTGAGATATATTAAGAAACGATTTTGCTTGCCTGAAATGCTGTTTGATCGCAACAAGCTAAATTTCTGGTCAAACAGAATATCGAAACCATACTAGTCTATCACTGAGGATAAGTACAGGAAACAATTAATTTGTTTGAATATGCAACCAGATTCGAGGCTGTAATTTTTCATCATAACAGTACTACAACCAGTTGTTGTTTCTTTGAAAATATAATTTTATATGAAAAAGGTTGTATCCATTAGACTACACACTTCAATGAAAATCAGAAGTTATGAACTGATAGGATAAACAGGATAATAAATTGTGATCAAAAATTGAAAACTGAAATAAATATAAAAACTCTAATGGACATGTTCCCCAGGTTTTAAATAAATGCTCGATAAACTACATATTTGGAAAGACTAAAAGCCGCTTACAATATTTATTGTGGAATACTTCTTTTTAAACACCTTAGAATCCAACCTTATCTCATTTGTTTCAAATGGTTCTATAATTCCTGTCTGTCTAAGTCCTGTACAATCGAAATAGTGACGGCCATACTCGGGGATTATAATTTTCTTTTTCTTTAATTTTCGACATTGTGATCAACTGAAGTCACCGTAGTCTAGTAGACAGTGTCATGGATTATTAGACGGCGCTGCAACGAAATATGAAAACATATTTCTTTCTACGACTTCCCCTCAGCAATCTGAGAGTAAAAAAATTGCTATGAAAAGTTTTTCAAATCTGTCGTTCGGAGTCGACATTAAACTAGAGGTCCTAACACTTATGAATATTAAAATCCTTAACATGAGAGGTGCGATGAACTACGTTGTAATCCTGACTAAAGGATCTTAAGGACAACTTAAGTATGTAAGTAAGTAAAATACGTTATTTGTTCACACCTGCTGTCTAATACTGTGGCGAAGTAGAATAAAGAAATCATTGAACAAATTGAATATTTGACAGAAACTGAATTCCATGATAAATTTGTCACAGAAATAATCGAGTCAAACCTAACCCGGTTTGAGTTGAATTGAATATTATCAACAGGAACAGAATCATTCATAAATTTTGACACTAAAAATCAATTGATATTCATATTTAATTTCCATTAAAAAGTAGCATTTAAAAAATAAGCTCGAATTTAAAATACCCTGTAATATCTCGAATATTTCTTTGTGATTTAATATATGTGGGGTATACTATAATGATTTTATATTTTTCTTGGTGCCTTACTAACCCAAATAGTACATTCACATGCATATTGTATATTCACTTTTACAACATCTCCTTTTTCGATGCAGATTCTGTTGACCGTATATATATAGAACGTGGAAAGTGCTTTCAGTGTTACTCAAAAAAAAAAATAAAAATATGTGCAAGTATTGACGTGTATAAATACAACATTTAAAGTTAATAGAAATAAAAATTCATGAACTATTAATTGCCGTCCATGTTTTTGATATTAAATGCAAATTGAACCTTAGAAAAATAAAATCAAATAAGCAACAACAAAATGCCTACGCGTAAAAACCAAAAAATCTACAATTAAATTAAATTATTTAACTAATTAGCTTGCATTAATACTTACTTACTTAATTGGCCATTAACAACCCGATTAATGGACTTCGATCTGCCTTAAAACATCCTTCGTCTTTGCTACTTGGGCGCCTTCGCCGGTTGGTCACACTAATTGATGACAGGGCTTCCTCGATCAGGTCCTTCCAACGCAAACAAAATCGGCCTCTTCGCCGACTTCCTCAAATTCCTACATCAAATACTCGCCTCGCCCGAGCATCCTCTTTAATTCGAACGACATGGCCGAGCTAACGCAGCCTCTGGATATTAATACGCTGCACAACGTCCATGTCGTTGAGCAGCTCATACAGCTCACTGTTGCATCGGGTGCGGAAATCATCGCCAACTCGCACTGGACCGAAGATCTCTCGTAGGACTCTTCTCTCGAATATTCTCAAGGTCCTTTTAATACGGCTGTTTGGGTTCAATAATTTTTTTTTAGTTTTTTTAGTAATGTTTACCTTATTACTAAATTAAAAGTAATTTAATTTTAACTTATAATTCATTCCTTTTAAACAGAGAACTGTTAATTTGCCATTTCTGTAAGCATTTCAAGCTTAATACTTACGATATAAAGAGAATATTATGCTTCTTCAAATGCCAGTTACTTGTCGTGCACATGTATGAATATGGACTACAACTATTTTTTTATTTTGCCGAATCTGCTTAATATACGTAATATGAATGTATGTATGCTGAAGAAAATGGCAAATAAAGTCCTTGTAAATATGTTCGTATGCTCATATGCATATTTGGTTTTGTGTGAATGTTTATCCGCATTGCAGTTTTCATTACAACCCATTAAAAGGTTTCGGAAAAAACAACGACTTCGTGATAGCGAATGGCAAAAATTTATTTGGCTTGTAAACTAGTATACAACAGGAAATGTACGACTTATTGTTCATTTTTGTTATTTTTTTTTGCTCTTTTACAAGAATAGAAAGTACGATTAATAAAAGGGACTTAGAAAAAAAATGAATTCGCATATCGTACATTCGTAAAGTAGGGCAGCATATATCCGGTTTTCCCAAAGAGCGCCATATTATTTTAGAGTTAACTTGATAAGAGCAGAGTGCTCGGACTGACTGTCAGATAGTTATTGTACTTTCTGTCTAAGTTAAAATGAGCACATCTATCGATGGAATAGAGTTCCGCATACAATTTGTTCGTGAGTATCCTCTTGTGATTGAAACATTCTATTATGAGATCAATAACTCTATTCATTGTATCAATATCTGTTCCCGATTATCCTTTCATCACAGAATATCTCTCTTTTGAAAGTATATATGGCCACGAGCGTACTTAGTTCTGTTTTGTTACTAAGTTTCGTTGCAAAGCATTTCCCAAAATCATAGAGTCTAATGGTTAAGGAAGGAACTGTTCTTCACTCGATATATGTTATTATATAGGATTCAATTGCAAACCTTCTTCATATCATTATGGCTTGTCTGGTCTTTTTTTGAAATGATTTTAAGAGAAGCCTTCCATATCAACTCTATATATCTGTACTGGCTAAATAACTTTGTAATCAAACAAACTTTATATAGTGGGCCACTGTTTGGTGGTGGGCTTTAGAAAAAACATACATACATACATAATTGGTCATTACAACCCTTCAGCCAGGATTACGACCTAGTTTCTCACACCACTTATGTTGTGGGTGTTAATTTTATACATCAGTGGCGGGACCTACAGTTTAAAGCCGACTCCGAACGACAGATTTTTGAGAAACTTTTCATAGCAATTTTATTTACTCTCAGAGTTTTTGCCAGAAATCTGCTGAGACGAAGTCGCCGAAGAAATACTTTTTGTATTTTATTTTGATGTCTGGCCTGGGGCTCGAACCCTGGCTTTTCGTCTAATAAGCCAACACACTACCTACTAGACCACGGCGACATAAGAAAAAGGAATCATTAAATCCGGTTTGAGCGGTTTATAAGAATGGAATGGACTGGGTCGTGTTACAGCTGACCTTAGGCCTTAGGACATCATACAAGGTATTGTTTAGTATCCTTAACATCCATCAAATATGTAGCGGAAACAAGTGGCTGTGAACACGGCAATGAGACAGAGTGTCATAAGAGCATAGAAATACCGAAGATATGGTCATGTCAAAAACTTGAATATAATTGGTCTAAATATCCATATCTACTACACGATACCTGAACCTCCTTTCGATCCTAGTTTTCGAGCTAGATACTGGATAGATCCTTTTATGAAAACAGTTTCCACCTGCGTTTGAATTAGAACATTTGAATCAGAACAGCGGAATCTTGTACCTTCAGGCTATAATAATGGCTATTAAAATTGCTGCCATGTCAATTCGGTATCAGAGTATATCGTATTGCGATACACGCATATTTACCGGCAGTGAAGCGGATATTAGATCCTTGGAGAATGTGTACGCCACATCTGAGATTGTCCAAAAATGTCGGGTGTCTCTAAAAGAGAAAGAGTAACATTCGGCGGTTATCCTCGTTTGGGTTGCTGTACACGGGAACATCGAATGTAATAATAAGGTCGACGCACATGATTAAGCTGGCACTACGGTAAATTCAATTGAATTCCTACATGAGAATGGCGTTCCTCTGCAGAAAGTCAAACAAATGGCCACATAAAAACTCCAGTCTTTGGCAAAGGTCGTACATTGAACCCTAGATTAGAATTTGCATAGAACTTCTGGGAGTTCAAGCCAGTAGGTTGGGAATAATAATTTCTGCAGAAGCTGCAATGACAAAAAAGAAGAAAAAACCACACAATATCTTAGCTGTCATTGTCCGGCGCTTAGGAACTTAAGAAAAATACTTGTGCAACCAGAATTTAGTGACAAAATATGTCTAGCGAAAGGCGATTTGAGAATAATAAGAATTATAAGCTTCATAAGTCTTTCATGAAGTCGCCGTAGTCTAGTTGGTAATGTGTTGGCTTATTAGACGTCAAGCTACTGTTTAAACCACAAGTCAGACATCTCGAACACAACGAAATATGAAAAAATATTTTTTTGAAGACTTCCTCTCAACAGATTTCTGCCAAAAACTCTAAGAGTAAATAAAATTGTCATAAAAACTACGTTGTAATCCTGACTAAAGGATTGTAATGACCTGTTACCTTATGTATGTATTTTATAAGTATTGTGAACACTATTCACATATTTCTGTTCTATTTTGAGATGAAATTATTTATACTTTGCAGAGGCATTCAAATTTGTTAACAACTTTAGTTTAATTTATTCTGTATAATAAAATGCTATTAATTCCGACAATTTGATTACGCATTTCACAAATCAATAATTTTAATTAAAGTAAACGATACGATTTAATGACAGTATGTTATTTACACAACAGAACGTGTTCTCCAATGAACCAGAGTGGTGACAGGTAAATACTGATTAAAAATGATACTTGACAACAAAAGTTTATTTGTTTTTGTTATGAGGAACTAAAATTTATATTTAGATTATTATGACATGAAAAGGCAGTTTAAACAATAAGGGCACTAAGTACAACCCACTAGCACACTGTTTATGAGCCTACCGAGGCATGGAACATATTACACTTGTTTTCGTATTAAGAATGGTTTTGAATTAGATAGTAATTTAAGATCGCTACGGATAACATGCATTGAGCGAATGAATGATCAGCATTGATCGAAAAACGACAAGAATGGACCACAAGACACGGCAAGATGGAAAAATATGTAGCATTCAATGCCCAATAGAACGAATTAGGTGTTTTTACATTCCCATTAAACATTAGTGTTCTATTTTCACAAAAAATGAGCATTTCATAGCAGTACTATACAAATTTGAGATTTATTGTTATTGTTATTAGAAATTAATATATTGTTACGAAAGTGGAAATGGTGTTTTGCTTTTACATCGTTTAACATAAAACAAAACAATGCAGAAAATAAACCTGATTACTAATTATCGTTCTGCTTAATACAATAACAAGCACCAGCATAAAATATAGTATACAACTAAACAAAAATATACCAACAACACAACAATAATAAATGTAACAACGATGTTTACATTTATGGAGATTTTGAAAAGGCGAAGTCATGAACATTCGCCTTCAAGAACACTCATCAGATTGTTTACTTTGCCATATAAAAGGCAAGGCAAAGCAGGCGACTGAGTTAGTAAAGTTCAGATCTCCGTTATAAAAATCTGTAGAATAATTGCCTAGTAATTGCTATTGTTTATGCAAATGAATAACAAACATAGCAATTGTTGTTGTTTACATAAAGTTGTGAACAGTGGCACACAGAATTGTTCGAATAATAAAGAATTTTAATTAAAATTAAGCAGAAATTTATTTTATTTTATTTGCAATGTACAAGCTCATATTTTAAACGTTTTAAAAAAGTAAAAACGTAACAGTATACATATATTACCATAGTTACGTTTATTTTTTAGTTCAAGGATTTTTTAAATGAAATTTTTTTTTAGCTTCATGTTGTGTAATTAGTTAAATTAACCATTTCAGCACTTTGGTTTTTTACATATAATTCTTGTCATTTGCATAAACAATACTGTACTGAATATAATAAAAAATGTACAACTTTTTAGCTTTATTATCGGCTTGAAGCCACAAAATAACGAAAATCAGATAAATTTAATTTGTTCACAAAAGATAATTTTTTTTTTGTTTACATGTTTTCGTTAAACATTAAATGCTTCGAAAATTACGTAACCATTATTAAGTTAAATTATTTGAAAAACGTATTAAAAGGACATATAATTTTAAACAATTTTTTATTTTAGTGTTTATAATTTTTATTTATTATAGTGTTTATAATTGACATAATGACTTATGGAATGCAAAAGAAATTTAAAAAAGTTATGATCATGTGTGTATTGAATTACATACATAAATGGTCAGTACAACCATTTTAGTAAGGATTACGACCAAGTTTCTCACACCACTTATATTGTGTGTGTTAATTTTATACATGTGTGGCGGGACCTACAGTTTAAAGTTGACTCCGAACGACAGATTTTTGAGAAGCTCTTCATGGCAACTTTATTACCTCTCAGAGTTTCTCCAGAGATCTGCTGAGAGGAAGTCGCCGCAGAAATATTATTTGTATTTTGTTTTGATGTCTGGCCTGAGGCTCGAACCCTCGCTTTACATCTAATAAGCCAACTAGACTACGGCGACTTCTTATTTTATTTATATTTCATATAATACAAGATTTCTTTTATAATCATAAAAATGCTGCTAAAATAAAAGCCATTAAATTCTCTCTGAAATGCCTTGAGTTTTTGTTGGCGTTTAAACAATTCCAATGCACTTAGATTAACAATGAAACAACATTTTGTTATCACAACGTCGCAACAATTTACAAAAAAAAGAAAACAAAACCCAACATAACTTAAAAAACAAAAATATCACCCCCTAACAAAATTATTGAAAAGTGAACAGAAACAAAGAACAAAAACGCAATGCTTTGGAAAAAGTTTTCAAAAAAAATGGACTTTAAATTTTTACAATATGTCCTGATTTTTTGCAATAAGTTTGTTAAAGAATATTGTTACGTTTTTAACTTTTCAAAAACTTTTGAAATGTAAGCTCGTAGATTGCAAATAAAATAAAATTAATTAAATTCTTTATTACTCGCACAATTCTGTGTGCCACTATGGACAACTTGATGTAAACAACAATAATTACTTGCTATTCTTCTTTACACTCTTTTACGTAAACAATAACAATTGTTCGATAGATCTTTGTAACGGAGATCTTCAAACCATGATTATTCTCTTCAAACCCACACCGTCTTCAAGCAAAACTGACCGAATTTTTACTAACCCCGTTGCCTGCTTTGTCTTGCCTTTTATATGCCAACATAAACAGTTCGAAGTCGAATGTTCGTGTCTTCGCCTTGTCGAGGTCTCTATAAATCAGGGTTTACCAAAAAATTGTTGGTTATGTATTAGTGAGTAGGAGAAAGAAAACAAATTGAGAGAATTTATTTATTTACAGCCATATACATAGCCAAGTGTTAGTAATATACGCTATTTTTATTTTCATTTTATCAACATACGTATGTAAAGCTATCTATCTTTGGCTTAATAATTTTAGATAAATAAAAATAAAATAAAAAATCAATTTTTTATTAAAAGAACATAACGCTATCCATCTTTGGCTTAAAAATTAGGCCATGTTTTTTAGATAAATAAAAATAAAAGGAATAAAAAACCCATTTTTTATTAATAGAAAAAAGCGAGCATTCCAACGTATTTAAAAAAACTATACTATGCGATAAAATAAAAAAATATGGAATACGCCCAGCTAATGGACTAGACCATTTTCAACATAAAATATTTTTGAGTGTTATTCTGAAATAAAATGATAAAGCATCCGCCGCACATGTGTTCTTGTCGCAGTCTGATCGACAAATAAATCAAAGAACACAAGAATGCATGTGAGTTATCTCTACACAATTGTGCTATGAAATGGTAATCATTGCCATAAATGTAAACATCGTTGTTTCATTATTGTGGTGTGTGTATTTTTGTTTATATTTATTCTTGCAGTGTTTGTTGTTGCATTTTTGTTTACTTGTTTATCTCCTTTTTTATACTGGTGTTTTGTTCGTATATTTTTGTTTACTTGTTTATTATGTTAACAAGTTCATTGTTTGTTTGTTTAATATTAGGGATTTACAATCCTATTTAATTGCTCATTACTAACCTTCATTCAGGATTGCCACTTATTTTCATAACTGGCGAAACCTACAGTTTATAGTCGACTCAGAGCGGGAGATATTTGAGAAACTTTTAATAACAATGCTTATTTACTCTCAGAATTTTTGGCAGAAAACTTCAGAGAGGAAGTCGCCGTAAGAAATATTTTTTTAAATTTCGTTTTGTTCGAGATGTAAGGGCTGAGGTTTGCATCACTGACTCTCGCCTAATGTCTAAGGATCCACCACACTACCTACTAGACTACGTCGACTTTAAGAAGTTTCTTCAAAAGATATTTCTATTGGTATTGCTTTTCGAAGTTTTTCATATTGTCTTCATTATTTTCTTATATGAAACTTAAAATGCACCAATAGGTCTCTGGGTGAAAACGTTGGTCTTGGTATGTAGTGAAATACAATCCTTCTAACCTAACTTTTTTAAATTCTGTTAAAAGTGTTGTTTAAAAGAAGCAATTGATATAATATTTCAAACAATGGTTTAACTTTAATAAACTGTTTAGCTTTTTTCGTCTCGATTTTTTTGTCATAAATTATGTTGAATAGAAAAGAAAATCAATTACACTTTCCTACTTACCAAGCCGAATTCATTCTAGGAGGTGACCTTATTTCTACAATAAATCCAACAATGCAAAAACAACAAGTATTTTGTTTTTGTTGAAGAGTAATCATATTGTCAAAAAAAATTAACCCTCAAACCTTCATAGAAAATTAATTAAAGCAATTAAAACAATTTAGATAAATTTTATGTATTAAAAATTCTTGTAATTTTTATGTCATGCTAAATTACACAATAGTGCAGCACCTATGTATAAATTAAAAAAAAATTAATTCCTGCAGTTAATAACATTTCCACTTTACGTAAGGAACATGTTTTAATATGGCCATCAAGAAAAATATTAGCTGCAAACGTTATTTCTTATTTGCCGTAGTATAAGCACCTAGCTGGAGAGACCGAATTCTTTTTTTTTGGTAATTTATTACTCTCGTCTAAATAAATATACATATATACAGTAAATCTAGGTCGTAGCTTAAAAGATATATGTATTTAGTTTTAAAGGCTTAAATATAGTTAATCATCTTGTAAAGATTTTAATATAATTGGCTTTAAATAGTAATCCTGAAGATTTTCTAGGGTGCGTATCTTTAAGTATACATGCGGTACATATGAGGGTTTATGACTAATATAAATACGAAATTGATTATCGAAACAAAATACACAAAAAACAAAATTTTTTTTGAAAACGACGATATTCAACAGCTGGTAACTTAAGGCTACCTAATATGAATGTGCCTTGCAAATAACATTTAAAAAAATTGATGGCATTTCGTTAACAAAGTAGAACAAATAAAGGAAAACCAAAAACAAAATACACTTAACCCCCGACTCACACGGTACTTTTTTTACACGATTTCGCTTTTACACGGACGAACAACTAGATGAGAACGACTTAGTTAACATGGTAAACGAAACAAAATAATCCGGAGGAGGAGGAGTCTGAATCAGTTGTGTTCACCGCAAAAGTCATTCGCGAAGGACTTGAATTTGGGCGAAAATTGGGAAATCATTTTTTACAAAATGATCCGAATGTAGAACGAGCTCTCGAATTCCAGCGAGATATTAATAAATGCTGATAATATGAGGAGGTCTATAAGGATTTAAACAAAAACCGAAAGTAAATGTTAATTACGGATTTAATTTCAAAGTCTCGCCATTATAAAATCGTTCCTAATCCATCTAGCCCCGAAACAGAATCGCATAAAGTATAATCGAGTGAAGAAAGTGACATCATACCAATCAGGAAGAAAAGATTATACATAACATATACATAGTGATAACAGTACACAATTAAATTATTGGTAAAATTTTTTAAATATTTATATTTCTGGTTTCTCTATGTAAAATGAATAACATATCTATATACTGGAGTACACCTTTATATACATATTTGTATTTTAATGAATAGATAACTACTTTTATGTCTTTCAAAATAAACATACATACATATGTGCTGGTTACTTTTATTTTACGTTGAAATAAATGACTGAGTTATGCCTCTTTTAGTTTGTTTTCGATTTTGACGGTTTTACATAGCGAAATCTACGATTTCAGTTTACACGTTTTTCTAAGGAACCTATGCTCAGTGTAAATCGCTTCTAAAAGCGAATGTTTTAAGGCCAAAAGCGAAAAATTGGAATCCACAAATCATAGCAAAACAGACCGCAGAAACACAAGTTTTCGATATCATTGATACAAAGTATCTGTTAGAAAAAAATATTAGAAAAGACACAATGAACAATAACAAAAAATCTAATTGCTGTAAAAAAAAGAAAAAAAAAAAACAATTTGGAGTGGAAAAAGAGAGAAAATATGGAAGTAAATTAAAGCACGACTGTTAAAAATAATTTTAAGTTGACTGTAAGTACAGGAGACATTATAATTACCTAATTACTTGGTACGCTAAATAACAATTCACATCTTTTTTATATATAGGTTAACACACGCACACACACGTTCTTTTCAGAACACGTTCTATTTACATATGCCTGTAAGGACCCATAGACAACAATGTCCTTTGAGTTATGTAATGTAATACATTCACTCTTAACTGTTTTTGGTTCTATTAGAAATTGTTATTACGGAAAATGAATTTTTATAATATTGACATTGTTGTTGTCATTTCAAATAAACTTTTATGGCACGAGAATAAGGTGTAGTAAAATTAAAGTGGAATCTGTTGTTGATGTATGAAATTAAAGGTTATATTTCGCATCGTTATCATGTTCCATTCAGGTCAACTACAGCATTCTGTTTAAAAATCTAGAGGAATATGTGACATATTGACAATTGATTTCAATATAAGTACGAACTATGTAACACATACATACATACGTAATTGGTCATGATAAATCTTCCACCAGGTTTACAAACAACCTTCTCACACCACATAATTTTTATTCATGAGTGGCGGAAAGTCGACTCCGAACGACAGATTTTTTGAGGAACTTTTCATTGCAAGTAGCCGATGAAATATTTTCTCATATTTTGTTTTGTTCCTGATGTCTGACATGGGATTTGAACCGTCGCCTCACGTCTAATAAGCCAACACTCTACCTACTATACTACGGCGATTTAAATCTCATTTTACGAGCTTCTACCCAGAGGGCACAGCAAAACTTGGCGAATTTATGTCGTGATTGTAGCCAGCATCCGTTCAAAATTCAACTGAAACAGAAACTGAAGGTAAACGAGTAGTGGACACAATTTGGTTAACGGTTGGTTAAAATTGTCGAATTTGGGAAAATACCAATAAAAAATCAGTGTTTGGTAATAATTTTCTGCGTAATTCTTTGAGAACGACTTTACCCAGGCCAACGGCTTTAAGCGCTTCTCACCTTTAAATTTAAAAAAATAATAAACTATATATGAGTGAGATATCACTGACATTTGTATTCATTTGAAGTACTTATTGAAGTCATTATGTGTAGAATATAAAATCGTTCTAATTTCCACCATTGCTTCTCTGGATGAAGCACGTTCAAAATGTCTTTCCATTACTCTGGCGCATAAATCAGGCTGAATTTGGCCGATGGCATGGGTTATGTTGGCGTTGAGATACGCTGCAGTTTGTCGTTACATCTGCGACTTCAAAAAAGTCTAAGAGAGTTAAAAGGCAGCATCTCGGTGGCCAGTTCACATGATCTCCATACAATTCGGACCATAAGCCGTTGGTAATCGTAGATCTAAATATAATGCTCGTCGTTGACATTGATGGCCTGTCCAAAGTCACTCACAAGGTATATAGACCAATGACGTCGCCAGTCAAAAATTCATTCCAAACAAAGACTTTTTCGAGATGCCATTGGATGCAGTTCCGCCTTATGTGGATCGTTATAGTCCGAAATTTGCCACTTTTGTTTGTTCACGTGCCTATTCATGCAGAAAACGGACGTATCTTTCAGCGGAAATTTTACCAGTTGCTTGCCTAAGTCACGGTTGCAAATTCGTCATACTGTGTCCTCTTATGAGCAAAATCGACTGTTTTGAATTCTCGTTCACCCTCAAACAACGCCTACTAAGTTTTCAGCGGATTTTTTATTTCGTCTACTAGTCGTATAAGTTATTTGCCATGAGAAACATGAACAAAATATCACTCATACGCAGCGACTGAATAAGTGAATAAGTGAAGTTAAATTAAAAAAATTAAAGCATATTCTTAGGTCTATTCTCAATATAGTACTAACTCAAGAATATTAATGATTGAAAGCAATTTTTTTCTACATTTTTAGAAGACAATAAAAAACTTCACATTGTTTTGTGAAAAGTGATCGCGTATCAAAAATGTGTGAAAATTCTTAACAATACTGGCATATTGTGCTTTTCTATTAAAGAAAAATTAAGAATATATAGCAGGGTGGTGAACAAACTTGTAAGGCCTGTGGAGCCTTTATTGTAAAAGCAGCGAGTGCTTTGATTGGTTTCGATCAAATAATTTTTTATTTTAGAAATGGTCACCAAAAAGCTTGTTGAAGGCATGAACGATTTAAAAAGACCGACCCTTAAGCTGAAAAAATGTTGTGATTTAAAACCCAAAAAAATTCGGTGTTTCGTTGACACATGCCCAATTGCGATTTTGAAACTAAGCGAAATCAAACAATTCCTGGAGCAAAAGTTTACATAACATACATACATAATTAGACATTACTTCAGTCAGGATTACTACTGCTGTTGGGACCAACAGTTTAAATTCGTCTCGGAATGATACTTTTTTTGAGCAACTTTTCATGACAATTATATTTTCTCTCAGAGCTTTCGCCAGAAGTCGCCGAAGATGTGAATTTAAATATTATCTGACTAGGCTGTGCTAATTAAAAAGAATGCCACCAAATTGTATGTGGAGGTGGCGCTCTAAGTTTCGTATAGTAATTAACCACATTGAAAATAAAAACAAACTTAAATCTATTTTAAAACTTTTAGGGCAATTATTACTTGCCGTTAAAGTTGGGTTTAGTTAACTCAGTGGCAACGACGGGCATCTTTTATTTATGTTGTATTTGCTCATTTTGTTTATATTTGAACTCGCCATGTTGCAAATAATATATAACATGACAAGTTCATAAAGTGAACTTTAAAATTTAAAGGTAGGGTGATCCTCCCTTTAGCTTAACGCTCACTTCTACCTTATTGTCCATTTTTAATAATGAAAAACAATTTATCTGCCCATTAAAATCATCCCTTTAGTTAACGGCAAATTGTAATAATGGCCCTTACCAGTTAAACTTAAACTTCTATTTCTTTCGAAATTAAGGCATAGTCAGGATAGAAACTAAATAAGTTAAATCACAAACATAACAAAAATCAAATCAGCAAGACGAACAAACCCAAAACAATACACAACAGCACAAAGTTACTAAGGAATTTAAAGTAAATAAGTTTGAAACTGTTCATTTACAATCCTTTACATTTACCTGCGTAGGTGTGTAAACAAAAACAAAAATACATAATGAATTGAAAAAAGAAACATGACCAAAAATTCTGCCTTCACACCTCATCTCTCCATGATTTATTGTGGTATTATTTTGAATTTAATCACATTGAAAAGCTTATCCAAATATTTTACCACCTTCGGGTTGTTGATATCGTTTTACTTTACTTTTTCCCTTACTCATTTCATTTTAATCCCCCATATCATTAACGGCCTAAAATAGTCAGGTAAGAGTGGTTATGAAAAGTAATGTAAATGTAATCGTTATTTCTATAAAAGTGCGTTTAATTCTAACAAGTTACTTAGCAAATACAATGTCCAATAAATAAATAAAGCAAACGGACTGGTATTTTCATACATATAGTCGTTGTTTACTATTATTATGCATTATACACATAGACCACAGCAGGCTACAATTTGTCAAAAATACACCGCAAACTTGGGTATTGTTACGAAAATGGAAATGGTGTTTTTCTTTTACATCGTTTAACATTAAAAATATAAACAAAATCTACAAAAGCAAAAATAATGAACATGTTTATATGATATATGTAACCAAAACTATACCAACAAAAACCAGTATAAAAAAGGGATAAACAAGTAAACAAAAATGCAACAACAACACTGCAAGAACAATCGTTAATAAAATACATAAACAACAATAATGTAAACAACATGTTTACATTTATAAAGATTTCGAGAAGGCAGAGTCATTCGCCATCAAGAGCATTCATCAGACTGTTTACCCTGCGATGTAAAAGGCAAGACAAAGCGGAGTCAGTAAAAATTCAGTCAGTCTCGTGTGAAGACGCGCTGTGTTTGAAGAGAATAATTGTGGTTTTAAGATCTCAAAAGAGTGTAAAGAAGAATAACAAACAAAGCAAAATGTTATTGTTTACATCAAGTTGTGAACAGTGGCATATGGAATTGTGCGAACAATGAAAAGTTTATCTAAAACTAAGCACAAATTTATTTTTATTTGAAAAAATTCATTTTTATTTTGAAAAATTAATTGAAAAAAATCAGAGTTTTTAAATATTTTCATCTGTTAGAGACCGGAGTATAAAAATACTAGACATATGTATTTGTCAAATTTTTAAAAGCATCTTCTATTTAAAAGAATGTTTATGTCTTGTATACAAAGTAAACTATCATATGTAAAAGCTAGAATCTCATCTACATGCAAATAGTTCGGTTGTCAGATAAAACACAACAGTTTTGACTGGATTGTTCAAATGCTCCACTCATACCTATTTGTATAAATGGATGAGCGGTATTAAGATGCGAAAGGGAATTGTATCATATTATTCATACATACATAGTTGGTCATTACAACCCTTCAGTGAGGATTACATGAGTGGCGGGACCTACAGTTAAAAGTCGACTCCGAACGACAGATTTTTGATAAACTTTTCTCAGAATTTTTGCTAGAAATCTGCTGAGAGGAAGTCGCCATAGAAATACTTTTTGTATTTTGTTTTGATGGCTGGCCTGGAGTCGAACCCTGGCTTTTCGTCTAATAAGCCAACACACTACCTGCTAGACTACAGCGACTCATGTATCATATCATAGTTTATTTAAATCGGTATAACTTATAATACAAATTAAATATACTCTTAAAAATGTAAATACAAACACATTTTTATGGTGAATTGGTGAATTGGTGAATTGGAATTAATATTAATAAATATTACAAAGATAATTAGAATTGAAATTTAATTTTGTTATTTAAAATATTTTTTTTTATTTCACAAAACTAATTTATTTTATTTATTTATGTTTTAGATATAACACAAAAATAAAATAAATAAAATTCTTTAAATCAACATAATTTTTGTTTTTATTTTTGTAATTCTGATGAAAACAATGCAAACAATTCAATACAATCAAATAACTGGGTTATTAATTTGCATACATTTTATGCGAAGTTATATTTTTATTTATAATCAAATATGTATGCGTTCGTAAGGTAGACGATAATCTGTTAGAATGGGGTTGTGGCTTCGATTTTCATTCTATACCCTATTACCCAAATAAAGAGCGTACGTATTCAACTATAAATTAGTTTTATTCATAATTTTGCATTTTTTGAAAATAATGAAGTACATACTTCATAATGTCTTTATGCACAACATAAGTGGTGTGAGAACCTAGGTCGTAATGCTGTCTGAAGGGTTGTAATGATAGCAGTATTTTGCGTATAAAGACTATTTAAATACAGAAATTACTCATACGCACTGTTGGATGCTTATTTAGTTTTTTGCTCATAAATATAAGGAGATGACAAATGTCACAGTAAGAAATTTTATTATATTTTTCATAAGTTACTTTTATTATACGTACTCGGTGAGAGTAATGTTAATGTTTTGTTCATCATGGTTTTCATATTTTTTTTTATAATTATTTGCACTCAAGGCACCTAGTATGACAAGGAGTACATGACAAGTACATTCCAACTGCATCAACTAAATAAAAAGTCGTACTAAGAACTTAACTAACTTTACCCAAGCTCTAAAGCCATTTAAAGTTAATACTTAAAAACAAGAAACTTTATTTTTCCAACTATTTTTCAGTCTTCTTGTGGTTTTTGAAAAGATCTTTCAACAGCCTTTAAGAAAATAGTACAGTAATTGAGTTTTCAGTCATATTTGGTACGCTTTAATGATTTTTACTTATTATGAGCAAAATGTCTTCCAAATGATATGTCGTAAAAGCTAAAGATTTCTTCCATTTCGAGTTTAATTTTTTTTTCCGAAAATATTTCCATTCAGTGTATATGCATAGGCAATTTACAAAGGATGAAAATTTTTACTGCCTGTACAAAAAGAAAACTTAATAATAAAAGAACGGAAGGCAAGGGAAATTTATCCAAAAAACAAAATTATATTGTATCAGACATGCATTGTAATGAGGAAAAAAGGGAATGAGATTGAAAAAAATTATATACTAAAACATCGAGAATGAATCATCATTTTCTTAAAAATTAAATACGTAAAAAATTATTATCTTTGAAATTTCAATTTAAAACAAAATTATGCCACAAAATTCTTTACATTTTAAAAGCGTTTAAATATAAGCTCGTAGATGGCACATACAATAAAAATAAATTTGTGTTCAGTTGTAATTAATTTCTTTATTGTTCGCACAATACTGTGTGCCACTGTAAACAACAACAATTGCTTTGTTTCTTATTCTGCTTTAAACTATGTTCAGATATGCACTTTTATTGAGTGAATATTCAGTTTATTGAGTACAATATTTTAAGTGTTCAGATATAATAATATACGCAGCTCAGCTGCTTATTCAATATTCATTGGACAGCTGGTAAACAAAACAGCTGGTTGTTTCAACAACATTGTTTTTTTTCTTTTGTTTTTTTTTTATTTGTCGTTGTTGACATTTGAGTCGTCAAATATAATTGTAATATGCGCACTGAACATACTTATGACTGTGCTGCATTTTAAGTTTTACTCAATATTATAACAATTTGCGTATTTATTGCGCAATAATTAATTGAAATTAATTGAAATATTGAGCTCAATAATGGCGTTTATTGCGATTTACGCAATAATAATAAAAATTAAAATTAGCTTTAATTTCAGTAAGTAAAAAATATAAGTAAAAAATGCAAACAGCACTTTTGCTCGAAATATTTATATTTGAAAGAGAAAGATATAAAGATGTTACCATGATGAAAACACAATAGAATCAATAAGTTTTGCTCTATAGATTGTATTTTTGTGGCAAAAATGGCGAAATCTGAGTAAAAAAAATGGTAAATAACAACTTCTTTTCTTAAATGTATGTGTTTTACGTCTTGAAAAAATTAAAAAGATTTATCACATAAAAATAATAAGAAATCTCTACGAAAAAATCTTCGTTTTTTACTGCTGTAACACCCCTCACTCCAAAAACGTTTCGTAGAGAAAATCTTCTTGATTTTATTAGGCAGTTTTCGCTTTGTGTAGACACGTTCAAAACGAAACATATGTCAACGAAGAATGTAAATAAAAACGAAACAGAACACAAAGCAATACACAAACGAACACAACACAATGCAAACAGCATTATGCTGTAGTTACCTACACGTAACGTAACGTACCGTAGAAAACGTTCTCTTTTTACCATATGGAGAACAATGTAAACGACTACCGAAACGTCTTCTCTCGTTAGCAAAACGGAACGATCTGTATAAAACAGAATTCTCCCACGTTTTTACGTGATAGTTGAACATGAGAGATGATGAGCAGTGTTGCCACGAAAAAAAAAACATTGTAACCAACATTTGTAAAAAAATCACCAAATAAGGAAAAATATGTCCAAAATTAAATTCGCAGTTTTTTATTTTTATAATTGAAAAAAGAAGAAACAAAAAATAAGAAAACAAAATTATAGTCTCATAATTAATTAATTTTAACAAACAAAACAAAAGCTATTTTTATAAGAAAAATCATAACCAAATCCGGAAAAATCTACACATTGAACAAAAAAATGGCAACACTGATGATGTCCGTATACCAAATTCTTAGGATTGTGTTGTGTTCATTGGTGTGTTGGCTTTGTATTCTGTTTAGTTTTTATTTACATTCTTCGTTGACATATGTCCCGTTTTGAACGTTTCTATAACTACACAAACGTTTTTAAGGCTACGTATATTACGATTTTACGTTTCTTACGCTTGGGTAACCAAGGCATTACACTCGTTTGTGTAAACAATAACTATTGTACGACCGATCTTTATAGCGGAGATGTTCAAACCACAATTATTATCTTCACAAGCGACACATCTTCACACAAGACTAACTGAATTTTTACTGGCCGCGTTGCCTGCTTTGTCTTACCTTTTATATCACAGAGTAAACAGTCTGAAGGATGCTCTTGAAGGAGAATGACTTCTCTGTAAATGTAAACATCGTTGTTTGTATATTTTGTTTACATTTATTCTGGTAATGTTTGTTGTTGGTTCTTATTTACTTGTTTATCCCCTTTTTTATACTGATGTTGTTGCTCTATTTTTGTTTATTCGTTGATGTAACAATTCCATTGTTTTTGTAGCTTTTGTTTATCATTTTAATGTTAAACTATGTAACACCATTTCCATTTTCATAACAATATAACAACACGAAAATACAGGAACTTCTAAATGTATACCTGAAACTATATAAAGGTATATAATACTAGATAATCATAATCATAATCATAATCATAATCATAATCATACAGTGGCAAGCATAAGCGGCTACATAATATTTAAAAATATTTTAAATCCAATAATTAAGAAATTGTTATTAATATAACTTCTCACAGGAATTAACTATAGACTTACTAACTGTAAAACAACAAAGAAAAATACTATTCGCAAATAATTAAAAGAAAAAATTGTAATCAATTGTTCATTTATCAAGTTTTGCAAGTTCCGTTTCTCTGCTTTTAAAATGCCTTTACTTAAGGTTTTTTTTGGATTCTTTTCACAAAATTATTTTTGCGTTCAAGCTCTAAAGGTAAGGAAAACTTTTTCGAATTTCATGTAAAAAGTTTTCTTGCAATTTGTGAAAAGAAAATTAAAATGAAGAAAATTTCAATTGAAGTTGAAAACAACATAGTCGCTCTAGCTGAAAAAGGTTATTCTACAAGAAAAATTATTGGAAAAGTTGTCGATTACAGTACTTTCAAACATTCAAAAAGAAATGCAAAGCAATCTCTAAATCCCTAAATGATGATGACTACGGGAGCGATTGTTACGAAAATATGAAGTGAGCACAAAGAAATCCACACTAAATGCTATAAACAAGAGGATGAGTGAACGGAATGCACGGCGTTTATTAGGAGAAATCGGCTTAGTTTCAACAGTTAAACAGGAATGAAAAGCGAGCAAAACTGGATAAATGCTGTTAAATAACATTCAAGCTGTCTTTTATATTTAAAAGCAAATAATTTTACTTAAAAGTTTGTTTAATTAGAGAATAGTTTCAGTTAATATTTAACACATGTATAGATTCTTTTTTATTTTAATAAACGATATACAAATAAAAGGTTTTTATTTTTTCAATATTATGCATTTACTTTTTCTCACCAGTGTACATATAAAAAAGATTATTTTACTCTCTACACTCCTGAAACAAAAAAATTAAAAAGTCAGAACAATTTGATGTAAAACAAACATTTTAATTTAAAAATTGAATTACGAAACTATTTGTAGAGTATTTTAAATAAAATATTTTCTTTAAAATACATCGGCACTAAATTAAATTTGTTGTGGACAACAGGTATATAAAGTCATTAATTGACAAACAATAAAACAAAAAAGAGAGAGTGCTTATTGCTTTACGAAAGGAAAGAGCACGCTTATTCCTTTATTGTCACCCCAATTATGCCATGATTTGTACTTTTTTGTTGGCAATATTTGCTTTGAATTTTAAATTTCCTTCATTTAATACATTGTTATCAACACTCACACTACTCCTACCAAACCAGTGATGATTGGAAACTTGATAATAATGTTGTGATAATATCAACAGAAATCACAAATGTCAAGAAAAGAAAAATGTGTTTTTAAACATCGTTTAAAATGACCAATAAATCGTTTTTTCTTTTTTGTTTTGTAAAAGACAATAAAAATAGCCTTGAGTTAAGATAAGTCAAAAAATATCTTAACACTTTGAGAACCAAATTAAGCGATTGTGTAATATGCTTTACAGAACCCTCAAAAGAAAAGATGTTATTTAAGTACAAAAGCATTGTTAGTATTACGATGTCTCACTTTTCTTTTCTTATCTTAATGGGATAAGACGCACGCCAGATGGTAAGCAAAAGTATGTTTGAAATTGTAGATTGGTAGGTTGGTAGGTAGAAGTGTTAGCTTTGATTACTAAAGCTCACTTGAGCACGAATAGCGGCCGATTTCCATACTTATCGAATAAGTTATTCAGCGCAGGGGCTGCATATACATAGGTGGGTATATTGAAGGAGTTGAGACCCACCAAGTGTCCCATGCCTATCGGTTTACATTTAATCCATACAATTGTTATTCTGAGCGTCCCCTATTTATGCTATCAACAATACTTTCTATATGATATATGCAACCTACACAAACTTCCTTATCTTCTCCCAATCCATTCCTCTGGCATAGCGTCTTTCTCAAAATGTTGGTATCTTGAGTTTACAAAAGCTGGCCTATTATCAAACAAGAAACAAATGATTGGAAATCAAGAAAGAAAAATAACGAACTTATACATGTTTGTGATGGATAACGAATGAAAATCCTTCCAAAATTGAAAAAAGTTGTGCTGGTAACTTAAGTTTCGTTCGCGTACAAAGTTTCGTTTCACATCTATTTCATTGCAATTTTATTTACTCCCAGATTTTTTGGCAGAAATCTGCTGAGAGGAAGTCGCCAAAGAAATATTTTTTCGTATTTTCGTTTTGATGTCTGATCTGGGGTTTGAACCGAGGCCTCAAGTCTAATATGCCAACAAACTACGTACTAGACCAGGCGACTGCACTCTCTCTTTATAAATAAGAATAATAAACATGTTTTAAGTTTAAAGTGCAATTCAACAGAAGTTTTCTTTAAACCAAAATTATTTTTATAAATACGGCTGTTTTTGTTATAATTTTTTTTTAATATTTGTTTTAGCACTACATTCTGTTCTTTTTGAATTTTCTGTTTTTTCGATCTCTTAATAATTTATCCTTTTAAACATACAAAAGTTTTAATATATTATCAAGTATTTATTACAGCCCATTTTTCTAGTCTAGTGCTATAGGAATATATGTACATGTGGCAGTAATTATTACATTATATAACAGAGTCATCTATCTTAGTTCAAGTATGTCATGTGCCATCATGTCATTTAAAAATGTTGTAACCGTTGACTGTCATTATAACATTGAAGTTCGGTTTTTAAAAACCATTTTCTATTTAAAGCATATGAATATTTTAGTTGCATTCATACTGTATATTTTTTTTTTTGTAAAAGTAATGTGTCCCTGCAAAATTTATTTTTATTTTGCAAAAGTCAGTGTTAAGTGGTAAACAATGCAAAATATACTTTGTCATTTCCTTTACAGTCTGACTGCCATCAAATGCACACAATGTTAATTGAGAAAGAGAAAAGGGCAAAAAATAATAAAAATAAAATAAGTATTTCAGTACTGTGTGACAAGTATTAGGTTAGGATTTCATTGAGGAAATGATGAATAAGAGAGAGTATTTAAACATTCTAAAGAACATATTTGCACAGAGTTTGGAAGAATTGAGAACTCGTAATGCTTATTACTTTCAAAAAGTCAATGAACTCAAACATACTGCTGCTAATGTGAAGATGTGGTTTGACTATCAAAATCCTCATAGGCTTAATAGTCTGACTCGAAAAGAGTATTTAGGAGACCATTTGGCACAATGGCTAGGTAGGTATGAAAAACTATTTTCTTGAGTGAATGGCGGCAAATATCAGCGGAAAATCTTAAACAAAACTGGTACATTTAATGTAATTTAATTTAATTAAATGTTGGGAATAATAGTTTAACATATTGGGCTTTTGAATTTTTAATCCATTCTGAGTTTTTCTTGATGGTATCTACATTTTTGCGCAGCAACGTCACGAAAAAGTTTCCCTAATTTTTTTTTTTTGGTTTGTGCAAAACATTACAAATTTTTTGTTTCATTATAAGATATAAATAATTAAATAAAATAAATATAAAAAAATGAATTATATTTACATATTATTGCTTCAAATTCATGAAATTACAAAAATATATTGTGCCTAGACTTTTGTCCACTGTATATGGAAACAAATATTGTGTTTAAAATGTTTAGTAGTAAATGTTAGCTTTCATATCTCTACGATTTATTTGTACAAAACTTTTTCGGATTATACCATACATACATATGTATATAATTACATATCATTCATTTAGCTAGTCAAGTAGGTGTCTGCACCCTGTTTTGTTTTGTTGGTGGTGAAAGTTATTGCACTTGTTAATTATTCATTCCATTTTCTTATTTAGTAAAAGAGAATACGATGATAATAATATTGTTAATGGGGTTGACTCCATACGACAGTAGTAAAATTCAGTCTGCAAGTACAGCGCAATAAGGGTAAAGCTTTGTTTTATTCCAATATTGCAATGTTCTAGTTCCTTGTTATCTTTTAAATGGCAAAAGACAAAATTTTGCCGGCAGCAATTTATTTATGCAAGCAGATTATGGTGGAAAGTTATTGTCTTATTGTCTACGTTCATACCATAATTTCCTTTCAAGTTTTTCTTTTTAGAAAAACAAAGCTTTAGTTAGATGATATGAACTCAAAGGAAAGTTTGAAAGCAAACTATAATGCATAAACTACTATAATGCATAAACTTGAGTCAATAATTGGTTATTCCGAAAGCGGTAGACTACGGCAATTTTTGCCCGTCTTGTCAAAGGAAGTTTCAATCTTTACAATAGCGATTGCACTCCAAGTTTATCAGCACTTATTTGCAATTTTTTAACAACGGAAAACATGACATTTCAAGTATACCCGATCAAATATTCATAATATATGTATTTCTTCGAACAATATGCATATGTACAGTGCAAGCTTGAGTATCGCAACTTAACAAAATCGAGGCTGCTACAATTACCGAGGAGTTTCCATAGTTTCTTTATATTGTTTTTTATATTGTTTATTACACTTATATACATACATACATAATTGGTTATTATAACCCTTCAGTCAGGATTACGACCTAGCTTCTCACACCACTTATGTAGTGTGCGTTAATTTTATACATGAGTGGTGGGACCTGCAGTTTAAAGTCGAGTTCGAACGACATATTTTTGAGAAACTTTCTTTGGCAGAAATCTGCTGAGAGGTACATTTATAACTATAACAAAACAAAAATCTAACTGTAAAATATCGGATTTAATATTTCAGCATAGGGGTAATACGCAAGTTTCCTACGCGTCTGTGTAAAGAACACACATAAACTGCTTGGCAGAAAACATATGTATGAAGTAAAACGTTATTAAGACATCATTGACGAATAATAATTTTTTCTGAAATGGTATTTTTTGTCTAGACAAGAAATACCCAAACGAAGAAAGTAATGTAAATGATTAAAAACAAATATTTTGCATATACTGAGACACGTTTTTAAAAGAACTTGCATTAATAATGACTGTGACATAAAAAATTTACGTGTCACGAATATCGCAATAATTGGAGATTGTGATAATAGAGATTGTACTGCATATCGTTTTAAATATGTATTCTACCCTTTCTATTATGAAAATTCTGTCCAAAAATGTCAATTTTTATTTAAAATTCATAAGAATAATTAGTGTTGCATTCTGTACAACGAAATTTACAACGCATTTAATTTTTTGTTTTTTTTCAGAGTGTAAAGTGGGGTACGGCATAGTCGCTGTAGTTTAACGTAACGAGTCAAAAGTTTAAAACAGTAATGGAAATTGGTGTTAAGAGAATACATACATATGCTACTTTATTGACTTTCATGACTGATGGATAAATAATCAATCAATGTTATCATTCAACTAAATCATACATCCACATATAATTAATCATCATTTGCAATTAATCATGAGAAGGTGGTCACCTAATGATTGATTTGAACTTATGATTGAAGCGAATACATAAACAGTGATTACAGACACTGACGCCGATGGATAAAAAGAAATATTAACGAAGACGAAAAAAATAAATATTAAGGCAGTGGTCTCTTAATAAACATTAAAAATTTATTAAGACTGAATCCATCAATTATTTGAATATTTTTTTCGACTTAATTTACTTTCTTTTTTGTTTGTCACTACAATAAAATATTATCAGTAATTGCTTGTGACATAATTGATAGAAATTCTTAAATATTTGGAATAAAGATTAATTATTAAATACTCTAATGACCAGGTTTATGAATGTGCTAATATGAAGATGATGTCATGGACATACTACATACTGCCGTAGTCTAGTAGGTAGTGTGTTGGCTAATTAAACTTAAAGTCAGTGTTCGAGCCCCAGGCCAGACATAAAAACAAAATACAAAAAGTATTTCTTAGCCGACTTCCTCTCAGCAGATTTCTGGCAAAAATTCTGAGAGTAAATAAAAATTGCCATGAAAAGTTTATCAAAAAGCTGTCGTTCGAAGTCGACTTTAAACTGCAGGTCGTGTATAAAAAATTAACACACACAACATAAGTGGTGTGAGAAACTAGGTCGTAATCCTGACTGAAGAATTGTAATAACCAATTATGTATGTATGCACATACACTATACACAAAAATATTTTTTCGGCGACTTATATATATATATATTTGTAGCAAATAAAATTGTCATGAAAATTTTGTTTTGCTTTTACATCTATTAACATTAAAATTATAAACAAAAGCTACAAAAACAATACAATGAACTTGTTTACAAATTATCTCACTGCCTAATATAATAACAAACACCACCAAACAAACAAAAAATGGTAAACAAATAAACAAAAATATACCAACAACACTACAATAATAAACGTAAAAAACGATGTTTACATTTATGGAAATTTCGACAAGGCGAAGTCATGAACGTTCGTTCGTTGTGTGAAGACGCGGTATGTTTGAAGAGACTAATCGTGGTTTGAAGATCTCCGTTACAAAGATCAGTCGAATAATTGTTTAGTAATTGTTATGGTTTATGTCAAGGGTGTAAACAGAGGAATAACAAACAAAGCAATTGTTGTTGTTTACATAAAGATGTAAACAGTGGCACACAGAATTGTGCGATTAATAAAGAATTGTAATTAAAGTAAATACAGTTTTATTTTTATACATATTCCTATAATAAACTTTTACAAACACAAATTCCGTTTTTATAAAAGTTTTGTTTTTCTGCCAGCGATTACAAAGCGAAACCACAGAAGCCAAGCCATCAGGAAAGTATTTAAAAGTTAAAAATCGTGTGCCAGTAAAGTAACTTAAACTTTGTTTAGCAGAAATAAATTTGTAAAGCTGCTCCAAGCCTGATGAATGAGAACGTCAAACGTTAATTTTTATCCACTTTACTGTAAAATTGGTATGAATTACATTTTTCGCCAGAAATTGTTCAGAATTAAATCTATTTTAATGGATTTGTGTCCATAAGATTGTAGC
Source organism: Sarcophaga subvicina (assembly GCA_936449025.2). Lineage (NCBI taxonomy): Eukaryota > Metazoa > Arthropoda > Insecta > Diptera > Sarcophagidae > Sarcophaga > Sarcophaga subvicina. The sequence continues at coordinate 36,539,086 of OW388080.2, forward strand.
AATGCTACTAGACCACTTCGACAACAATAGATATTCTTAATATATGAAGAATAGGACCACTTCGACAACAATAGATATTTTTAATATATGAAGAATAGGAAACGTTTGATAAGATGACCGCCTACTATTATAAAGTTCACTTGGAGCACAATAAGGTAAACTTGAAAAGATTAAATTCTCTTTCTAGGCTCATAATTTATTATTAATATTTATTATTAGTATTTATTACTAAAGCACCTCATACCCATTTTAACTCAATTGTTTTTAAATAAAATAAGCAAAGAAAGAAACCTACAAACATAAATTTTGACAGTTGATCAAGAGACTTGAACACGCTCAACAAAGTCAATTTGAAGTCTTACTAGTCAACTTAAAAAAAAACGAATTCTTTTGATTTTTCTTAAACCATCTGGACAATTGTCAAATAAAGCAATTGATAGAGCCATACACACCTTACTTTGGACAGCAACCGACTCTGTAGAATTGGCCGATGTTCCTTAGGTGATCTAATGACGACAGACAGCGACACACTAAAGTAATATGCTCCGGCTCTTAGGGCCTGACAATCACATAAAACATGTTTTATAGCTTTCTCATCTTTTTCATATGCAAATTCTGCAAACACCATAACACAGCAGCATAATGTTTAAATATCCGGTCTTTCATTGAGCGCTTGTTATCTTCAAAATTAAAAGTAAAACAAAGTATGTGTGAAAAACAATCGAAATCTTTTATTCGCCTAAAAGGCCTATTGATGCCATTATGAGTCGAATATAACATCGTCCACTAATGGAGAAAGCTTTTAGATCATCACAACTAACCTGGTTCTACTTGGTATACATAAAGATAAAAAAGTGGAATAATACACAGTAAGCTTGATATTCTATTTTTCCGGAATTTCAGAGACTATTTCAGACCATTCATTGAAATAATATATGAAAGAGGTGTAACGGTAATTTTCGATTTAATATTATATTTTTTTTCATTACACCTTTTGGGAGCATATGACTTCAAAAAAATATTTTTTTGCCTTGATTTCGCTCGTTTAATCGGTACTACAAGCTAAGCAAATGATTGGTCCGCTACAATAAGTCCTAGGATAATGTGGCTACCATCTATCGTTGCATAGACACAAAGCTCTCCAAGTATTTGGTGTGGAACATTTTTAATCGTTGATTCTTATCTTTTCTCCCACCAGGTGGCGGCACTGCCTGACCTTCTGGTGATCTTATCCTTTTTCTATTTCCAGGGGGTGAGGGGACTTCTTAACCGTAGGTCGAGCTCTGAATCAAAAATGATAAATTTCTATTTTTGAGACGATATAACTTTAATTCAGAAAAAGTTACATGCCTGATGTTTTTTTAATTCGTTAGTATTGTTATCGCCATTATTTTTAAGCTAAGAAAAAAGAAAATTTCAGACAGGACTTAAAAAATTCAAAAACTTTATAAGTTCATAAGTTTTATCGTAAATAATGGGTTATTTATGGTATTCGAGAAGGAATTGAAAGTTAATTGTAGGATGAAAGTGAAAAGGTTGAATTCTCTGTTCTTGATACATTCTTGATATTGATTGAAGTAGGATTGAAGTAGTATAGTATGTACTATGTTAGCTTATTAGACGTCAGACCAAGGTTCAAACCTCAGGTCAGACATTTCTAGTTTACAACAAAAATTTGTAATGACCGATTACATATGTACATACATATGTAATATTCTTGCTACTGAAGACTCTGAAGAAGAAGAAAACAGAAGCTCATCTTATGAACTGAAGCAAGTATTGACAGCCGCAAACATAACAATAGGATGTTAATCGCAAAAGGTGGTACTACTTGGAATAGAGAACCGTATGCCTTTAGTATTTTGGGAAGAGAAAATATTACAAATTTTCACGCAGATTGCCAGCAGCTGTTACATGAAATGTTGTAGTCTTTCTTACTGCTTTTCTCATGTTTATCTTCCGTGACAGACAAACATTAGAAACAAGTATTTCGTCCTATGTTTTATTTCATTGAAATTAAGTAAGGATAATATTTCGGTCACCTAGGTACGTATGAGATAACAGAATTATTCGCTTTGATTACGTGATACTCGGAAGTGATGATAGATTTACACCTATTACGCTTATTCGAAAACTGAGCTGAAAGTCTTTCAGCTTTTAATAATCCCAATAATTTTGTCCCTATAGATTAGTAACTAATTGAATTTTATGGTCGTTATAAATTTCGTGGTTCACCGGAATCGAATTGGCAGATTTGGATTCAGGTACATGCTACGTGCGTAGTATCGTACGTGTATCCGGGACACCAGAGAGCAATAAAAGAGAGAACATTGTTATTGACATAATCGATGTTCTATTGCAACAGAAAACTTTTTTAACTCACATTACGTCGACAAAACATGTTTCTAGCGAAATATAACAATGGTTTGTGCCATCAGGTTTCAGCTAGCTCTCGATTGGGAGCGTTACTGATGGGAGTGACAAGAAGCTGCCCCATCTAAACAATTGAAAATTTATAAATCGTGACAAAGCAAGATTGCTAGATGCCAAATTACTACCATTTAGAAAAAAATAAAACCAAGCTGACATGATTTTTACGTAAGAAACATGCTGCAATGTACATCATGTCAAAAATTTTGGCGTAAATTTCATAAAAGTGATAATAAAGTGTAATAATTTAAAATAGTTTTATTTAAATGAATTAAAATAAATCAACATATTTCAATTTTGTAACAAAAACTATCAATAATTGCGAGAATTCTATGTTACTACAAGTATGTATCACAAGTAATACATAAGCTAGAATTCTGAAGTTTTTTTAAGGATCGATCTACGGTTAAATGGATTTATACAAGAAAATTTCACTTATTTAGATCGGATTTTAAATCTTATGTTTGGGACTGTTTTTCAAAAGGAAGTGGTTTTGGTTATGTCCTCCCTTGCAAATACTTTTAGAATGCAATAGACAACTTTGGGGTACTTAAATGTGGATTTATCTTAATTTTCCCCACGGTCCAACGCTTTTTTCAAGACCTTTGAGTTATGTGTTGAAGTGTTGAGAAACTAAATGAAACAATTTCGGCGATCTTGGGTCGGGTGAATTACATCCTCACGCTTTTCAATAGAAGTTCGTTTTCCCATTTTAAAAAATTCTATGACCAAATACTTTAAATTTGAATTTTACTTTTTAACGAAAGCTTTCAAATAATCAGTCACACTGAATAATGGTAAAATTATGCCGCTCATTTATTCTCAGCTAACTCTTTCCTTTTTTGTATAATTCAAGCTGTGGCCACATTTTTAAAAGAAATTTGAATGTAATCTTAAAGGGAGTACCTTCTTGTCATGTTGTCTTTGCTATTGTGTTAATGAGAAATACGGTTCTATATGGAGTAAAAGTATTTGTTTCTAAATAGATTAAATAAGCTTGAAGGTATTGAATATAACTACGCTTGCTATAAACTATATCAAATTACACGATAGACGTAATGCAAATACTAGGCTTAAACTTGAATGTAGAAAGCGCTATGCAAAGGGTAACCTTGAGAAAACTTCGTCAATTAAAGAGGTTCGTTGAGAGTAAATCCAAACAGAGCAAAACTTTGGTTTTATGTCTTCCAGCAATGGTAATCGTAATAATTATACATGAAATCTAAAATAATGGAAAAAATATTTAATAAAATATGCGACAATATAAGCACATACAATTCACATACAGTGTATGTTCAGTGACCTTAATTCGCTTTATTTTAATTTTTTCCCCTTTGCATAATATTGCACTAGTTCTGTCGAGTTGAGTGAAAAAAGCAACGAAAATAAAGAAAATAGGTTGCACAGTTTTTGTGCAATTTTTTATGTGCCACTATTTGCAGGAGATTTGCTCGTGCATGAAAATTTGCTATCCGTAATAGCGTCGATAGAGTGCTCTAGTGAAACCATTTACTGTGCTATGTTCCGTGAAGTCAAACAATAAAAACATTTTCAAATATTTATAAACTATTCATATGCAATTGATTCACGTATGATGCAATTTCATACGTACATACATATGTATTTACATATGTACATACATATATATATTCCTCAACGTCCGTCACGTCATTTTTCCCCATTATCAATACAATTTTTTAGATCCAACTACGCTGGTGCTGATCCAATAAGGAGAATGTGTAAAGAATTTAATAAATTGTATATGCTAATAGATTTTTCGTCATCAAATAATGTTATAAAAAATAATGTAATTATATATTTAAATTCATAGTTTTTAAAATTGATATAAATTTAAATTTACAATTGTAACTTTAATAAATTGCCTGTAAGGAATATTTCCATAGGCAAATAAAATAAAATAAATAAATAAAATAAATAAATATATGCAGTGAAGAAGCTGCGGTTCCTATGCGTGCTTTGTGTGAAAGATTTCTTACATTACACTTCTGGCTGGAAAGCAATTATTTTTTGTATCGTTAACGATCTTGAGAAGCATTTGTTAGAAATATTTTTAGAACATCTTTGTAAAGAGGTGAAGAGGAACCTTATTACTACGGTCATACCAATTATTGCACTCCCCTCAAACTTTATAAGGTATTTTTATAATTTAATCTTTAAACCTATTACAATGACAAACTTCAGGATTGTCTGTACTTGAGACTCAAAGACATTTAGTTTAAGAAGAGTTTTTGGCCCTCCTTATCTTCGAAAGCGGGAATAAACCTTATTCTGTCTACTTATACCTCATAAGAGGGTAGTACTCGGATGGCAACTTAAATGTCAGATAGCATTGTTATGGTCCGTATTTTGTACCTCCTATTTAAATGCATCTTGGCATCCTTGATACCTACGAGTTTCCTTCTGCGCTCGGAATATTTCATTCTGAGATCAAAAACTCATGCTTCTGTTCCAATATCTGTTCTTTACCCATCCCTTGACTACATAGTCTCTCTTTTAAAAGAGTATGTAGCTTCCAGATTACTCCATACATTTCCGTGCAAAGCACTTTCCAAAATCATAGAGTCTACTGGAACTACTAAGGAGACAACCGTTTCCTTAGGTCCAATAATCCTTTTATGAATTTTATGTTAGACTTGTCTCCCATCAACTTAATTACAGACTCCAAAGCTTTGGTCTTCACTACCATGTGTAGTGAATTTAAATTTAACTGAGCCTCCAGTGCCATTGTAGGTCAGATTCTTATTGCCCATGTTATGCCGACACAAGCTAGTCTCTGTATCTTGTCCAATTCTGAACTGTTTTGAGATTGGTTCTATCTTAGCAGACAATTGTTACTAGCGGTTTGACCATCGTTGTATACATACAATGCATAATTCCTCGCTATACAAAAGTATAACAGGTTCTGGGTGACCTGTTCACAACACAGCTGCGTTCACATAATTCACTCAAATCGCTCTTGCAGAATATCCAATGTAACATGAGCTGTGTGTCCAGATTATTTAATTCGCCACCTGTGAAAAATCCACATCCAAATGATTCACTATGCGACAAAATACAAAAAATTAAATACACCCGAGTACGAGTAACTACTTAGCCTTATTTGTTCAGAACCCTCCAAACTTGTTTTATTTGACAAAAACGGTGTTTTCGATCTTTTCACACAAAATTATTGATTACACAAACATTTCTGAACCGATGTCCAAAACTTAAACCTTATTAGAAAGGCGAGGGATGGGCCTTTAGAGCGATATACATATATATATTATTTGACTTAATATTCTATGAGTTTTGATGAGGTAAACATGACAAAAGCGAATATATTTCATATTTTTTCAAGTATGGCAGTTCATAGAAGCAAACTTTAATTAAAAAATATGAAGTAAGTGATAACATTCTGGAAATACATTATCTTGTGAAGAGATTGACACTTTGTTTGATCAAATCGGACGAAAATTACCGTAGTTATTAGTTAAAGAATCTAACAGTCGAATTATATTTTTCATATATATATCCTTCCAAATGAACTTTTAGTTCAAAAATTTTCAGAATTTTTGACGGAATTTGATTTGTTATCGCAAAATGTGTCACGTTTGAGCGACCACCAGAAGTTGAACAATGTTTGCGCAAAGCACAAACATTAGCCGACTTCTGGTAGTCGTACAAAAATGCAATTGACACATTTTGCGATCAACAATCAAGATCCATCAAAACTTTTGAAAATTTTTGAACTGAAAGTTCGTTTGATAAGATGACATATATAAAAAATATAACACGACTGTTATACTATTTAAATAATAACTGCGGTCATTTTGGTCCGATTTGATCAAACGAAGTGTCAACCTCTTCCCAAGATAATGCGCTTTCAGAACGTCATCACTTATTTTATATTTTTTTAATTAAATTTTGCAATTAAGAATAGCTAAACTTGAAAAAAAGAAAAATAAATAATTTTTCCCAAGTTTACCCCATCAAAACTCATAACATATAAGTTTGAACAAAATGTTTATGTATATCGTTTTAAAGACTAATCTCTCCCCTTTCTAAAAAACTTTGTATTTTTAAAATAGGTTCAAACATACACACAGTTACTAAAGTATACATACGGTTAACAAATTACAAAAAAATTTTAACCAATGCGTTTTCGTTGAAAATCTTTATAGTTTCCTCGATTTTAAGACGGTCTTTTGCATTGGTTAAAAAATTTCCGAAATTGAACTGAATTGTGGCCCTGCACAGGCCCAGTATACATCCGATTAACAAATTTCACAAATTTTTTAACCAAAAAATTATTAAATTGTCAAAGCTTTTGACTCTGTGAACCATGATATACGTTGTAGGAAGATGGACGACAATTATTATTTTTCTTCGAGTACATCATCGCTAATGAAAACATATCTTGCTGATAGATACCAGTCTGTCTCTGCTGGTGGAACTGTATCTACTCCCTTGCCTGTGCCTAAAGGAGTACCGCAGGGCTCTATTACTTTATCTACTTTATCTACTTTATACATAAATGATTTACCTTATTGTCTTCTTCATAGTGATATCCACATTTATGCAGATGATGTACAAATATATATGAATTGTAGAAGAGACTCAATCGATGACTGTTGTGCAAGACTTAATGAGGATTTTGACAGAATACGCTACTGGGCGTCGTCGAATGTTTTATACCTGAACCCTACGAAGTCAAAAGGCCTGATCATAGCACGGCGAAATCAGGATATTGTCGTTGATATACCGATCACATTGGGAACTCGGAACATTTCGATAGTGGATTCAGCGAAAAACCTCGGTATAATTTTTAACAAATCCCTTCAATGGAATACCCATATAAATTCTGTCTGCGGGATAATTTTTTCTATGCTTAGAACGTTATATCCTATACAACACATTACACCTCTTAATATTCGTGTGTTTCTTGCGAAAACCTGTTTAGTGCCCAAGTTGTTATATGGCTGCGAAATCTTTGCTTATTGCGATTCGACAAGTAAAGCTAGATTAACTGTAGTGTATAACGTGATTCTTAGATATGTATAAGAAGATATGATAGTACTTCTCAGTATTCGAAATTGTTATATGGTGTTGAGTTAATGGACTTATTTAAAATTAGAGCATTGACCTTACTACACAAGGTTATCTACACGCAGGAACCGTCGTATCTATTTAATCATATTCAATTTGCAAGATCAAATAGAGGAAAGCAAATCATTCAATTAAGATATCGAACTTTGATATCCGAGTGACAGTTATTTACAAATACAATATGGCTGTGGAATTCGTTACCAAACTCATTACAAATCAATGGCAACGCTTTGCAGTTTAAAAATTTTTTTTTCTAAATTCTAATTTAAAATTATTACATATTTACATGCAAATTAAATTGTTTGTTTTAATTTTTATTAAAAAAATAAATTTTTATTTTCTTTATTTTTTATTTTTCACTTTTAATTCTGGTATTACATTTCCGTCCACCACTTACTGACTAACGCTTACTTAATTCTAAATCTTATACTTATAGCTAATGAGAAGCACAATTCGTTTAAACAAAACATAATAATGAACATAATCATTGTCATACGATATCATATTTTTCATATTCAGCGATTCCAATTTTAAACATTTTTTGTAAACATTCTATCAAGCGTCAGCAAATATTTTTTAGGGTTAATGAAACCTATTTAGCACAGTTTTTGTGTAAAAGCATTTTTATGCTGTTTCCATAACTCCCCCTTTTGTTAGATGAATCGTCCCGATTGAATCATTTTGGAGAATTTGTTTTAATGTTCTAATAACTTCTTTCCTATCAGGCGGATTCTCAGGATGTAAAGTTGTTTTCTTAGTTCCTTGATTATTGGTTGTAGAATTTACTTTGTCTTTTTGCTTCCATATAGTGTAAATAATAATTATGATTACTGTTATCGAAAGTATTATGTTAAAAGAAAACTCAATTCTTCCTTCGGTTGATAATGAGCTTAATTCTTGAACATTGTTCAACTGGACCTCTTTCATCATTTGAAGAGAAAGAATTTCTTCAACATCTGTTTTATTTGATGTTAATTGCAGAATGGGTGGAAGCGGTTTCCAATCATGTACTTCCACTGCAAGATAATCAATACCGTTTAAATTAATTGTGGTATTATGGAATTTTATTAAAAAGCTTTCCTTCCATGGTTTGGCGTCAGGGATTCTTACAGAACCATTGTATTGATTCAACAGGATTATTCCAGGTTTTATTTCTTCAATGGTTGGAACGTGCTGATTGTTTATAATTGTACAATTGTGATTCTCACTAGATAATAATTTTGGAATACAATTTGTGTTTGTAATATTTAAAAGATTTCTATTGTTACATATTGATAGCTTATTATAGGTTTTACAATCAGTTTTAATTTCAAAGATTTCATTCTTACATTTAACAATATTTTCATTTCCAATTTTTATTATAGTTTTTTGTCTTTTTAACGGTTTAATTACAATATTTTCACAAATTTGTTTATTAATAGTAGGCAAATTTACTATATAAATAATTGTTGTATTGCTTGAGGCAATTCTAATATCTGAAAATTCTAAAGCCTCATCGATATTGGAATATGGGAATTGTTCATAGTCCAATTGCCTTTTTATTTCGTCAATTTCTGGCTCGGACAAAATAAAGGTATTTATAACTCCTGCTTTGGCCCATTGTAGAGCATATTGAATGTTCAATATTTCTTCTTTTATTAATTTTAATCTATAAATCAAATTTTGTTCAAATTCCTCTCTAAAGTCGTCTTCAGTCTGAATTTTCTTTAAGATTGCATTTGTCACATTAGTCATTAGGTTTAGTCTTGTGACGGTATCCCTATTTATTATCCGTTGTCTGTTCGTGTTTTCTAACATATTATTTATTTTGTCAACTACTATCTTGTGATCGTCATGGTCTGGTGTTCCTGCCAACCATTTCCAAGCTGTCCCTATAATGTCTAGTGAACGTTTCTGTCTAGGTCTCATATTGTTTAGTTGCAGTCGCGTCTGTTCAATTTCATGGTCGAGTATTGGAAGTATGGAGTTGTTTGAAGGTATTTTCCTTCGAATTTCCTCTTTTAAATTCGTAATTACTTGTTCATATTTGTCCAAATCTATAGAATGTATCAATTTAAAATTTCCGTCCTGCAATCTTGTTAGTCCTGTGTGTATTGAAATTAATTGAGAATTTGAATAGTCTAGTATCTGGACCTCAGGTCTGCAGTTCGTGAGTGTGGCCAGCAAAATAAGCAACTTTAACATTTTCTGTAAGAAAAAATTAATTTTTTATATTTTCCTTATGAATAATTCTATTTCTACTATAAACTTTAACCTTATTTCCTAAGTCTTCTTTTATTTTCTGTTTATTATAACGTGGAAGTAATTTATCCCTTTGTCCTATTAATTTTTCATAAACTTCCTCATTTTCCTCAAATGTTCTGATCTGAGTAGGGTTATTTCTTCGTAGCATTCTAGCCTGAGCTTCCAATAATTTATTACGCAGGTCTTCATGATTAACTTTATTGTGAAACACTTCAAATGGTTTTTCGTTTGTAACTGAATGTATGGTGAGATTATACTGTTGAGCTGCTCTATGAAAAATCTCAACAGTGTCTAAAAGGTGATATTCTTGTTTTAAACATCTTGCTATTTCGATTAGGGTTGAGTGTGCTCTTTCTACCTGACCGTTAGTAGTACTGTGCCTAGGGTCAGCAAAATATAATTGAATTCTTAATCTTTGCATTAAGGATTGGAATGTAGGTGTTTTAAAGCCTGGTTCATTGTCTAACGTTATTTTCCTTGCTGCAGGAAAAGTCTGTAATATGTCCAATACTTTTTCGCCTAAATTTGTTTTGTCTTCTATTTGTTTTATTACGAGAAATTTTGAATAAGCGTCAATACATGTAAAGAATTTCAAATTTTGGGCAAAAAAAATGTCAATGTGAAGGAACTCTCCCTCCTTGCTAGGAATTGGAGCCTCTCCAATTGGAATCTTAGTTGGTTTCCTATCATATTTCGCTTTATTGCAAATATCACAATGCCTAATAAACTCCTTAAAATGATCTATCATCCTGGGACAATAATATTGTTTATAAACTTGTTTATGATTTTCTTTAGAACTTCTATGTGCCCTAGTGTGAGTTTCCTTAATAATGGCCTTTTGGTCATCAACATTAACAATATCGACTGCAAAGATTCTTGTAAAAACAAACTTGTTGGTAAATACTCCTTTTATTGTTTCCTAAAACTCATATAGATCTTCAAGACAACAATGTATCGCTGTCACCAAATTTGGTCGTAAGAATTCTTTCAATTTGTTCTTGAGATTCTCCCTCGTATCGAATTCTATAATGTGTCTAATTCTATTAAATTGAGTAAGTGATTCATAATATGTGAAATTGGCCCTGCTTAAGAGAATTTGTTGTTTAAATTCATTAAGTGGTTTGGAAGTTTCCTTAATAGTGAATTCTTCACTACTTTCGGCAGAATGTTGTGTACTATGTAAAGACTCATCGTCAGAAATATTATTCAAGACCTGACTAGAAAGTGCGTCCGCTACAACATTTGTCGCACCCGGCTTATAAACAAACTTCGGGGAATACTCCTCTATAAAAGACATCCACCTTTTAAGTTTTGCATTTGGATTCCTAGAAGATATGGCAAATGTTAATGGTTGATGGTCAGTATGTATTTCCAAATCTGCAACACCATACAAATAATTTCTCAAGGTCTTTAACGACCAAACTATAGCGAATAACTCTTTCTCATTTGCAGCGTAATTTTGTTCAGTAGAAGTCAGTGTTTTTGAGATAAAAATTATAGGTTTGCCCTCTTGGGTTAGGACGGCTCCAACTGCTGCGTTAGACGCGTCAGTTGTCAGTGTAAACTTTTTATTAAAGTCAGGTTGCGTTAAAGCAACCTGGTTAGTTAACAATTTTTTTAATTTATTGAAAGCGGTTTGTGCCTCTGAATCGAATTCTATTGCTGTCTTTTTGGACATATATTGTGAAATTCTTCCATTCTCTCCTGTAAGGTATTTTGTTAGTGGTTTTGAAATTTTAGCATAATCTTTTATAAATTTTCTGTAGTACCCAATTATACCAAGAAATCCTCTCAACTGTCTAAGAGTTTTAGGTTCAGGGTAGTTTACTATAGTCTCTATTTTACCTGGATCGGTTTTAATTATTCCATGGGCAACAATATAACCCAAAAATTCTACTTCTTTCTTAAAGAATTTCGATTTTTCCATGGAGATTTTCATATTAGAATCCTTAAGTCTTTGGACTACCATATTTAAATGTTTCTTATGTTCTTCTAAATTTTCAGAGTAAACTATTATATCATCTATATAGACGTGGCAAAATTTCCCTATATAGTCCCTTAAAATATTATCCATGGCGCTTTGGAAAATGCTTGGTGCATTTTTTAGTCCAAAAGGTAGTCTAACAAATTCATATTTTCCATTATTTATGGAAAATGCAGTTTTCTCAATATCCTCCGGTTTCATTAAGATTTGATGGAAGCCGGATTCGAGATCAATGGTGGAAAAGTACTTTACTTTTCCCAAATTAGACAGTATAACATTACAATCCGGTATCGGATATTTATATGATATAGTGTTTTCATTTAATTTTTTATAATCAATAAGCATTCGCATTTTATTTGTCCCATCTTCATTAATTCCTTTTTTTGGCACTACCCATATTGGGGAGTTGTAAGGGCTTTTACTAGGACGTATAATTCCGTTATTTAATAGCTCTTGTATTTCTTTATTTACTGTATTTACTGAGAGAGGATAGGGATATTGCTTACTCCATATAGGAGTTTCAGCAATTGTACGTATCTCAACTTTAATATCCGTTCTAAATGGTAATATTGTATTAATTTTTGAATGTAAATTATCTATTTTTTTGCGAATTTCACATTCCAATCTATCAATCGTATTTTTCTCACAATTGAAAGTATCATCTTCATAAGGTTTGTACTCAAGATTATTTCCTGAGTTGGTAATTTTATTTATAATATTTTCCTCATCTTCCTTTCTATTAATAGTCCTACTAGATACTAATGCAGGTTTATTAAAATTTAAAAATTTATCCGTTTTATTGCCACAAGTAATTGTGCCATTTTCAAAATCAAGTTTAATATTAGCTTTTTTCAAAAAATTATATCCTATTAACAAATCAGATTCTAAGTTGGGAATTTCATAGAATCTTTCAGTTATACCAAAAAGTCTTGCTTCATAGAAATGGTCAATAATAGTGAATCCATTTATAGTTTTAACTCTCTTTTTAACTACTAATTTTTTCCTCTAAGTAAGGACATTTGGGCTGCAATAACAACTAGTTGCCCCACTGTCAATTAAAATTCTGTAAGTTCTTCCGGATGCTCCTGTTCTGATGATATAGGGCAATCCGGGGTCACGTCTAAAAAAGCAGTTTCGTTTAAATTATTTATTCTTTGTGTCTTATTATTTGGTTGAGAACTAAACTGTCCACTTGGCTGTTGTCTTTTTAAGCCAGGATTAAATTGAGGTCTTTGAAAAAATTGATTGGAGTTTTGTGGTCGCTGTTGCCATTGACCGAATTGTGGTCCTCGAGCGTAATTTTGAGTATGTCCATTTTGTGGAATTTTATTTGTGTTTACAGCAAGATTTGCCGAACTACCGATTTCCATCGGCTCAGGCCTTGCCTGACGTACGTGTTGATTATTTCGGTACTGAAAATTGTTGTTTTGATTTCTGGGAGGAAAACGTAAAACATTTTGGTTATTTTTTGGACTTTGGTTATTGAATTGATTTCTGTTAAATTGTACCGCAAAATTAGCCCTAATATGATTAGATTCTAGTTCTTGAGCCTTGGCTAAGGCATTAGGTAAATCAGAAGGTGACAATGAAAATAGAATATTTGCTAATGGTGGGTTCAATCCAGTAATAAAAACCCTAAGAGCATATTGACGGTTTTTATTATTTAATTCATTTGTCAAATCAGAATTCGAACCGTGAGTCATTATCGTCTTATTTATTAATAAAGTCAGTTTTGTATTCACTTCGTTATAGTAATCTAATATAGTCAGGGAACCCTGTCTCATAACACTTAATTCCTGTTCAATAATATGAATTGGCCTTTTGTCGGCATAGGCAAAATCTAAACGAGCTATAATAGCATCAAAATTGAGTACCGTAGCATGATTTGTCAAAGTGTCATTTGCGTCGTCTAATATTTTATTGCGTAGAATAGTCAATGCCGCGAAGTACCTACGACTACCCCTAACATAAAGGCTCATTGAATTGTTTGCTGCTTCTCGCCAACTCACATATGAATTATCCTTCCCATTAAAACTTGGAAGGGATTTAATAATGTCCAAACTTTCGTCACATCTTTTGGTTTCGTTAATAATTTCCTGTCTGTATTCAGTAACAGTATTTGTGACTGTAAGTCTGTTAAAATTTTCCTCAGCAATTCCAGCTCCCTTAGAAGTGGTGCTGTAGACTGTGTAACTAGTCGTAAAACCTGTTCTGTGGCCATTCTGTTTGTTGTCATATTCCTAAACAGTCCAGTAATTTCGTCAACTGAGTCTTCTATACTATATTTTCTTTCTAGTTCTTCTAATTCCTCGTCAACTATATCTAGTGTCCTGTTACTAGTCAAATATTTCAATTCCTCGTCCGTTAAATTTTCCACTACACTTTCTACTAAATGAGCCAGTTTTTTGCCTCACAATCAATACAAAGAATACAAAATTATATGACTTAAATAATATTTTTTTTTTTACAGAAAAATTAATCTTAAAAACAAACATACAAATCTTACCAAATAATCTTACATTTAAAATTCTCGACTTCAGATGGCCTCTTAAATGATGATTTTCTTCCTCAGATGCGGATACCGTGTTGTTTAATTGCTGTTTATTAGGATGATATTGTTGCAGAGTTGTTTATTTGATGTTGTTCGTTTTTTATAGTTGCTGATTGCAGAATTTTCACTGTAGAATTTTTATTAGATTTTTTTATAAATTCCTTTTATTTAGAGTTTTGTTGCCGTTTTTTTTTTAAATTGATGATTGCAGGATTGTTATTGTTCACTGCATTATTTTTATTATTGTTCACTGTATTTTTTGTTATTGTTCACTGTATTTTTGTTATTGTTCACTGTTCATTTTTTTGTTATTGTTCACTGTTTATTTTTTGTTATTGTTCACTGTATTATTTTTTGTAATTGTCCACTATTTATTTTTTCTCCTTTTTTAAAAGGATACTTATTTAAAAAATATTTTCTCCTTTTTCTAAAGGATACTTATTGTTTTTTTCTGGACCCTTTTTTAAAGGATCCCGGTTGAGCCCCCAATTAAATTGTTTGTTTTAATTTTTATTAAAAAAATAAATTTTTATTTTCTTTATTTTTTATTTTTCACTTTTAATTCTGGTATTACATTTCCGTCCACCACTTACTGACTAACGCTTACTTAATTCTAAATCTTATACTTATAGCTAATGAGAAGCACAATTCATTTAAACAAAACATAATAATGAACATAATCATTGTCATACGATATCATATTTTTCATATTCAGCGATTCCAATTTTAAACATTTTTTGTAAACATTCTATCAAGCGTCAGCAAATATTTTTTAGGGTTAATGAAACCTATTTAGCACAGTTTTTGTGTAAAAGCATTTTTATGCTGTTTCCATAACTTGCATATATTTTCGTTGTTGTTTTTACATATTATCATTTCGATATTATTTACTTTTACTACTTTTAATTATTTGTCTTATATATATTTCATTATTTGTAATAATATATTATATAATCACATACTGTAATTTAAATGATTAATTTCTTGTTGTATGTGATATGCTATAAAATAAATAAATAAATATCATCACCTATTAAAGATATTTAAAATCTATGCCTTATTGTCTTACCTAATGATGTAAACGAATTTATTTCATGTTTACAGCATTAACACTAAATGTTAAGAAACTTAAACCCAATAGAGTTTGTTATTGTGCTCTTCTCATATCATACTCTTTAATATTCAAATATCATTTACCAACAATTTTTAGATTAAATCCTACCAATTGTTTGAAGCACTTGTTAAACAATATAGCCTTCAAAAAGTTTAGGAGAACTAATCTTTCAGAAAACTCACATTTATGCAGCTAAACACCATAAAATGAAATCAAGTTTTTAAAATTCACCGAAGGTATTTCAAATAAAAAAACAGTTTTGCAAAGAGTACGTTCTTTTTTCAACAAAATGGGCTTTTCTTGCTATTCTCTTTTGCTCTTAATATTTAAAACAAAAGTTTGACTCACTGTTAACTTTACTTAATTCAGTTCACGATAATTTCACTTTTCTAACTGTATATGGTATACACAACTTCTTCATTTTACCTTACTTTCTTACAGAAAGGAGACCACCTAAGACAATTTACAAAAAATGTAATTTCTTTAGTATGTGTAAAGTTTCGCCAAGCATATTAAGTACCGAGTGTAGTAATCTTTCTACTTGCCTACCACTTTCAGTATTTAAAACATTAGCAAAACATCTTAAGGAACTTTTTTGCACGTCTTCTGGAAAACCAAAAATTTTCTAAAGTAGAAAGTACCAAACAAATAAATATTTGAGTTAATAACTTAACATACTTGTTAAAGTACCAACCCCCAACTGGAGGGCTAATCTGGCTGCAAGGGCGCGAAAAGCGGCGTGTGGCGCTTATTGCTGCGGTAGGTCAGTCGGATCTAGATGGGGCGTTGGATCTACTCTGCGGTCATAGAACCCAACCTCCTATATAGTGTTACTTTCTGGTGTACTGCTCTGGACAAGCGTTACACTGTCAGACTCCTGGATGGAGTCAGAAGGTCCGCACCAATTCGTATCACTGGTGCTCTGCGCACCACCCCCACAAAGGACTTGTTCGCAATGCTTAACTGGCTTCCTACTGAGCTCCTCGCCAAGCAGGTGGCTAAGTTCACTGCGACAAGACTCAATGCCATGTCTCGTTGGCGCGTCGTTCCCTCTGGTTACTCCTCTATTCTGGAGATCAACCTGGTAGCCCCAATGGAAATCGATTATCTTGCTGTAGATTGCTGTTTTGACAGGGGTTTCAACTTCTCGATCCCGAGCAGAAGTGATTAGACCCCAGACACTACCGTCCCCCCGGAACTACTAGATGTATATACCGACGGCTCCCAACTCGATGGCGGGGTGGATAGCGGAGTCTACCACGGAAATTGGATTTGAACATTTCACTCCGGCTGCGGACTATTGCAGCGTGTTCCAGGCGGAAGTAATGGCCATCTACCGGGTCGCACAATGGATCCTCGCATACGGTGTTCCTTTCACCCGCATCTCAATCTTTTCATATAGCCAGGCTGCCATAAAGTCTCTGTCGAACATTGCGAATAATTCCAGGATCGTCAGGGAATGTCGCCGTTGCTTCAACCTTCTTTCTGGGTGCTTCAGTGTCATACTTGTCTGGGTTCCCGGACAGTGTGACATTCCGGGAAACTGCAGAGCCGACGAGCTAGCCAGAGCTGGCGAACTAATCCCGGAATCCTGTTCAATCGACTTAGGAATGCCACTTGCCTCGATCAAACTGGCCATCGCGCGGATATTTTTCCGATACGACAACCTATCCTGGATCAACGAGCAGTCCTGCTCTGCCATTAGACTCACCTGGCCCCGGATGGATAGAAGGCGTATCAACCAGTAACTTGGACTTGGTCGCGGAATCATCTCAATCGCAGTGGCCATGCTTACAGGTCACTGTGTTATGGGTGGACACGCTATCGTCCAACGAGCTATCGTCCATTAATGTCAAGGATATAGCCTCGTTTATCAAACTTTCTAGCTGGTTTTCCCACGCGGGGAAGTCGTGCTTGGGATATGCAGATCTTGCGCTGACCGACCACCCCCTCCTGGGTTCGGGTGAACTTGGTCAGTACAGGAACTGCCTTCACCTGTGGCATCACAACGGGCCGGTATGCGTGCTCAAGTGAGCTTTTGGTATGAAGCTACCACACTAACCTAACATAACCTGAGAATATTTTTTTTTTTTGGGTTGGCGATGATCAGACATACTCAGTACACCATAAATCAAATCAATGAACAAACAACATCAAATTTTTTCATCGTGGTGAATAAACACGACGAATGTTATACAAGAAAATTATGTGTTTTATTCTCATTCGAACAAAAGTGCTGCAGTCGTATCGTATGCATGTCAACAAACATGGCGATCGTGCTCTATCAGAAGCAACATGCAGATGATGGTTTTGACGGTTCAGAGATAACGATTTTGATGTGAGAAATGAAGAACGTGGAAAAAAACCAAAAACATTTGAAGACGCCGAATTGTATTTGTATACAATACTGGCTGAAGATGACAATTTGAATCAGAAACAAATGGCAGAAATTGTAAATGATGCACAACAAACAAAACCTGCCCGTTTAAAAACCATAAGAAAGATCCAAAAGTATGGAAAATGGTTGCCACCGGAATTGAAAAACCAAAAATTATGCTTCAAAGAAATCTAGAAATCAGTGTTACATCGAATTGTAACTGACGATGAAAAATGCCTTTATTTTCAGAATGCTAAACGAAAGAAATACGAGACAACCATCAACTTCGTTTGCAAAACCAGATAGATTCGGCAGGAAGGCAATCCAGAAGATGCTGAAATATATATCGCAACCGACAACAAACTACACGGTGCGACAGTCAAAATACACCCAACTAATAACATAGTGTAGGTTGTGAGTTTTGTTGAGCAGAACTCAAAACCACTTTTTTATATTTCTCGAACCCTCCAAACTTGTTATATTTGATAAAAACGGCATTTTTGATATTTTCACACAAAACTATTGATTACCTAAATATTTCTTAACCTATTTCCAATTCCAAAATTTTTTGAAAATGGTAAAGATGAGCCTTTAAAATGGTATACATAAACATATGGTTCAAACTTACATATTATGACTTTTGATCGGGAAAACTTGGAAAATATTTTATTTCTAATTTTTTAAAGTTTACCTATTCTTAATTACAAAATTTAATTAAAAAATATAAAATAAGTGATGGCATTCTGAAAGTTCATTATCTTGTGGAAATATTGATACTTCGTTTGATCAAATCGGACAAAAATTACCGTAGCTTTCATTTAAATAGTATAACAGTCGTGTTATATTTTTTATATTTTTTATATATGTTATATTTTCAAAAGACCTTTCAGTTCAAAAATTTTCAAAAGTTTTGATGGATCTTGATTGTTTATTGCAAAATGTGTTAATTTCACGTTTGCACATCTATCAGAACTCGACTAATATTTGTGTTTTTTGCAAATATTATTATTTCTCTTTGCGCCAACATAGGCCAACTTCTGGTGGTCGTTCAAATGTGAAATTGATACATTTTCCGATAAGCCGTCAAGATCTATTAAAAATTCTATAAATTTTTGAACTAAAAGTTCATTTAAAAAAATATATAAAAATATAACTCCACTGCTATACTATTTAAATAATAACTACGGTAATTTTTGTCCAATTTGACCAAGAGTAGTGTCAATCTCTTCACAAGATAATACACTTTCAGAACGTCATCACTTATTTCATATTTTAGAATTAAATTTTGCTAGTATGAACGGACAAATTTGAAAAAATATGAAAAAAATTAGCATTTCTCAAGTTTACCTCATCAGACCTCATAGAATGTTAATTCAAATAATACATATATGTATATCGTTTTAAAGACCCTTCCCTTTCCTTTCTAATAAGGTTTACATTTTGGACATCAGTTCAGAAATGTTTGGGTAATCAATAAATTTGTGCGTAAAGTCCAAAAAACAATTTTGTCGAATAAAACAAGTTTGGAGGGGTCAAGAAATATAAAAAAAAATATTTTTGAGTTCTACTCAATAAAACTCACAACTTACACTATGTCATTAGTTGGGTGCATTCCATTCCTTTTAATTTGTCGCATAGTGCTCTCAATTTGAACTATGCTTTGATCGAAAAATGGATTACAAGTAACGAATATTAAATTTGCTTATATTCTGTATTAATTTTTGTGTCGTTTATTTTAGCGCATAAAATGAAAACAAATTTAATAGGTGAAAGAAAAAAAGAACCTGGTACTTAAGTTATTCATCTAACAATGTAGTGTTCACTAGGCTAAGTATTAGAAATACTACAACAAGCCCAAATGTCAGCGTTAAAATTTCTACAGAAGATAGATGTATTCAAAAACCCCTTGGAACGGTTAAAGAAAGACACGTGCACTACGTCGTCAAAAACCCGGAAGAAGATCAAATTCTTCAAAAGTGATAACCACTCCTCAAATACTCAGGATTGATAGGCTTTTCTTTTATTCACATACTAATATCCTCAGCACTTCTAATTCGTACTGCCAGCATTTTTATTTAATACTAGCATTACACAAATGTCCAATTAATTTTGAATCATTCTATGGATTTTTTTTCCCGTTGTCCAGATGATTTATACGAACTGGCCTGAGTAGTACGCATTCGATCAGTTTCAAATCTCAATTGTCGTTGTTGAAGTGATTCATGCGAACGGGTCTCAGCGGCTTGTACTCGAAGATTTGCCAGCCTCAATGCTTCTTGAGGTGCAGGTACACCAATATCTTGTCGCTTTGGAGGCATGTGAAAAATGCGTTTAAATGTATTAGAATCTCACAATGTACCCAATCCAATTGAACCCAACAGCATTTTTAAAAATATTCCAAAATTACAATGTATCAAACTTGTGATTGACATTTTATGGGAATGAGTTATACTAAATGATATTAAAATCATAAATGATGATTCCTAAAATGTCTGGTATTTGCCCGATTAACACAAATGCATAGTTTACGATTCAATTCATTTTGAATAATTCTCAGTAGCGTTATCTATTGGAAATTGGTCAAACCAACTTAGGAACCTTCCCCGGCTCATGCTCAACAACTTTGCTAAAGATCATAACATGATCACATGCATAGTTTACGATTCCTTAAGGTACATACAAACAAACATGCATTTTTATATTTTTATATATGTAATATATAATATAATACATATATATATATATATATATATATATATATAATATACATATATACTAATATATAAACAGCTTATATATATATATATATATATATAATATACATATATACTAATATATAAACAGCTTATATATATATATATATATAATATACATATATACTAATATATGAACAGCTTATATATACATATATATATAATATATATATATAAAGTATACATACAGATAACAAATTTCAGAATTTTTTAACTAATCCGGTTTCGTTAAAAATCTTTGAAATTGTCTGACAACTTTCATTGATTTTAAGCCGGTCTTGGTTAAAAAATTTCTGAAATTTGTTAACTTTTGTGGGCCTGATGTTTAAACAGGCCGTATAACCTTAACTTGTTAGAGTATAAATCTACAAGTGGGATTCGTTCGACTCCGAACGGCAGATTTGTGAGAAACTTTTTCATGGCAATTTCTTTGCTCCCAGAGTTTTTGGCAGAAGGAGGTAGTCGAAAACATATTTTTTATTGCATTTTTCGTTTTGTTGGAGATGTCTGACATGATGTTTGAACCGTGGGCTCACGTCTAGTAAGCCAGCACACTACCTACTATACTATTTATTTATTTATATTCAATACTCGTACGGAATGGAATAGAAAAGCTAACGACTTATACGTATTCCTCATTTACAAAACAAAAACAGCTGATTCGGAACGTAACAAAAGCTAAAAGCCTCGTTTAGTAAAACATCGTCGGAACGTTATGGAACATACGTTCGTCTTCAGCATATGAACAACATTGCTTACTGCTTTGGTTTACCGAGGCTAAAGACTAATTCTACTTTTAGCATTACGTTGAACATGTTGCTAATGCATTAAGCAGTACGATAATTTGTAAACAGGTTCGTTCGCTGCATTGTTTTTTGTAGCTTTTGTTAATAATTTTAATGTTAAGCGATGTAAAACCAATACACCAGTATCTACATTTTTCATTTTCATGGGCAATATGTTATTCAATTTACATCGTTTATAGTTATGAAGCCATTTTTTGGAATCAATCGCGACGTAAATCGTGGTATTACTGTAATAATAATATCATTAGCATTTTACATTCCTTTTTTTCAGTATTATTTTTAAGTTTATGTTTTATACACAGTGTATCTTGGCAAGCGACTGTAAAGAAATAAAGCACACAACAATGTTAAGTAAAATTTGAAAACATATTTCATAGCTGACACTTACATAATGCCATTGTCATTGTCATTGCTAGTGTCAGTGCTGCTGTTGTGCATGTGTGCATGAAATATTACATAACATTCAATTTTTTTATCTTACTTTTCCTTTTCCGCCACCTTTGAACCTTACTTCTATTCATCATTTTTTCTTTTTAAAATTTCTGTCGTATAAAAGCTTTAACTTACCTTTTTTATTATAGTCTAGATATGTTGAAGGCAAATACTATCATAAAATGCAGCAAACATAAGTTTTCAATTTCAAAAGTTTTGTTGACTGGTGTACGAGAAAAATATAAAATATTTATATCATTAATATGTTCGTGCAGTCTTTATATTTTATCCGAAAGAAGAATTAAATTTTCCAAATATGAATAGTTTAAAGAGAATTTAATGGTAAAATTCCTTTATAAAATTCATCATATGATGTTTGCATATGGTATGATAAAGCGAACACGACCCAATCGAGAATTTTTTAATTTCTTCAATGATTTATTTTTATCGATAATGAGGAGGAATGTGGCATGCTAGCGTCTCAAAATTTGTTATTATCTCTCTTTTGTATGAGACTCAGTTCAAAGATTATAAGAACGAAAAATAACGGGTGGGCCATATAACGGTTAAATTGAAAAATGCGATAAAACCAAAGGGGTTTGAAATTTTCCCAAATTTATTTCTTTGTTGTGAAGTACAATTATTCCAGTTAGAATTGAAATATTATTTTATTCATTTCACAGTACCTCACTCGATCATGCATTTTTTTGAGTAGGTCGTATCTCGGCAATTACATCACGATTATTGGCTTTCAAATGCTCAATTGCCTCCGATTTATCTGTAAAACTATTCCTTAACATAGTCGCCGTAGTCTAGTAGGTAGTGTGTCGGCTTATTAGACATAAGGCCTCAAATCCCAGGTCAGACATCAAGACCTCTCAGCAGATTTCTGGCATTAACTCTGAGAGTAAATAAAATAGCCATGAAGAGTTTCTCATAAATCTGTCTTTCGGAGTCGACTTTATATTGTAGGTTCCGCCACTCATATATATAAAAAAATTAACACACACAACATAACTGGTGTGGGAAGCTAGGTCGTAATACTGACTGAAGGGTTGTAATGACCAATTATGTTATTTTAACTATTCTTTAAGGGCGCTCTAGAGAAAATAGTCCAACGGTGTCAAATCGCAGCTTTTGGCGGCCAATTGACGTTATCATTGCGGATAATTAAAAAAGCTGCACCATACTGTTGAAACCAAATATCGTTCACATCAACACCATGAAACAAAAAAATCGGTTATCATGGTGCAAAAGGTGTATCCATTAACCGTCATGTTTAAGTCGTCCTCATTTTGAAAGATATATGGGTCAATGATGCATCCGCTTTACAAGCTGTGTCAATCGGTGTTCTCGTAATGAGCGCATAGGTTTCTGTAGAACCACGTATGGGCTTTCTGAGCCCCAAATATGGCAATTTTTCTTATTAACGTACCCACCAAGATGAAAATTAGCTTCATCCGAAAAGATTATTGTTTTGGCAAAACCGACATCATCGCGCAGTTTCTAGTCTAGAAAAAGTTTAAAGCTCGAATAGAAAAGTTAATTGCGAATATAATGGTAGACAATACAGTTCTCATAGTACGGCCAACAGAGGTAACACAGAAGAAGAATAATGAAAGTCAAGAAGTGAGGCCACCTGCAATAGAAGAAATTGGAATCTGAAAAGACAGTCAGATAGATGATAAAAAAGGAATTTGAAAGAAAGTAAAGGCGTTGTAATAAGAGTTAAAATTACTGAAAAGGAAGCTGAATAGTCGTATTATATATTTACCGATTTTCAAATTTCGGTTTGGAACAATAGTTAGGAGAGACTGAATGGTAGAACGATCTAGTCTATGAAAGGTGGTAAGGGGACAATAAAAAGATTGGATAAGCAGATCAGTCAGCGAAGCACAATGCAACAACAAGAAAATCAGCCTAGATTATCATCGGCAAGAAATTAAGACTATTTGGTGATTTGAAATTTGGCGTCAACCAAAACATCATCTCCTTAGTCGGCAAAATTCAACCGAAATAAAGTAAAAAAATATAGAAGGAAAATGGAGGAGAAGACGCATTGACACAGCCCTATGTGAATAACAAGGGAATAAATTATACTTTAAAAATAAGCCTCCAGCTTTACTTATATGCAATCTTACACAATCTTAACCGTAATAGGATTAATAGGGTTCACTTGATTAATTGTTTGTGGTGAACTTTGTATCTTTATATGAGTGTGTTTATTTTAGGGTTCATTTGCAATAAAATCGTAAACTTTTCAGGTGAAATTATAGTTTATGATAATTTCGTACGTGTTAAGAATAAAACATACAAAATCCCAAATATTAATTACCCTCACAAAAATATTACGAAACATTATAAATAAGCATCTGCAATACTAAATATTCGTTGTAATTATAAAACAGAAAAGCAACGGCTCTTATTGTTTAGGAAAAGAAGATTTATTTATTGCTAGTGGTTAAATTTTGTTTTTTAATTATTAGTTTTCAGTGTTCGAATTGACTTCAAGCGAATTAACATTAAGCTACCGCACACTTTCGGCAAGAAAGAAAGAAGAAATCGTTGGGGAAGAATTTAACGCACAAATGTAAAATGTAAATACTCGAAGAATGTTTTCATTACATGTCATAAAATTGTGTATTACAATAATACTGATGTTGGCATTTCTTGCCGCATATTGAGAAATTAAACTTAAGAGCTTTATACTATGTTCAGGCATGACTTTTAATTGAGTCAATATTCGTTTAATTGACAAAATTGTTTTAAGTGTTCAGGCATACGCAAATCAGCTTATTCAATAATCATTCGACAGCTGGAAAACAACAAAATTTTTTTTATTTTTTTATAACAATTCATAAATTTAACACTAAACCTACCGTGACGGGAAAAATTACTCATTTAAGATTTTTTTTATCAGAATTTTTTCAATATAACATTATAACACCGCTATTTGCCTTTATGACTTCTATGAAAAAATACATCGAATATATTTTTGAAGATTTACTCTTATCTTGTATTTTTTTTACTGAGGTATGCATGTAATCTGCCCTAACCACTGCGGGAAGTTATTTGCCCTGAACACAGATTCTCTATATTGATTTTCACTGTGTTCACTGTTTTGGACATTTTAGGCATTGCCTGGTATGATTCGGTATATTGTTTGTTTTCAGGCAGATGGATCTACTCCTAGCGAGTATTACAGTAAAAATTTCTAGTGCTATTTTGTTAATAAAAATTCTTATTTCATTGTTTTGTTATAGTCCTTATCCCCAAAATTTCGAAACATTCAAAATATTTAAAATCATTAGATATTTTAAATAATATATAAAAGAAAGAGAGTGGAATAGGAATAGAAATACAAGAAGTATCGGTAGATTTAGTGTTAATATAAATAAACTTACCTTCCACCTCACTCCCCATTTTTATTTGACGTTGTTGATATTTGTATGTATTTTCAAATTTTAAAAAAAATTGTTCGCATAAGTTGTAACGTTCTCACTGAACATACTTATGACAGTGGTGCACTTTAAGTTTTATTCAATATTGTAACAATTTGCGTATTTATTGCGCAATTATTAATTGAAACTGTATATGAAATATTGAGCTCAAAATGCCGTTTATTGCGATTTACGCAATAAAGGTGCATATCTGAACACCGTATTACACATTTTGCTAAAAATAAAGACGTCCATTTGACATCAAACTACATCTCTTCCGAAATCTTTCTTCTTTTCGAAAATGGCTTTAACAAAAAGTGATGACAAATTAGAGATTTAAACGATACACTTACATATTACAGTGAACGCTCTTTTAATAAGTCAACACTAAATTAATTCGGCGAGAAAAATTAAAACTTGCAAGCAATTGGGAAAATTGTAGCATGATTTTACAGTTGTCAATACCAACACAACATTTCATGTGCATAAATTTTGACTCAATGTTGCTGACCGTCGCTGCTGCGTATAACGCCACAATAGTAATGCGCACATGAGACGATCATTTGACACTTTGTTGAGTGACCGCCGGCAGTATTGGTATGTATATAATATGCTCAATGTGTGTTGCTGTTGTATTACATTGCTCATTCACACTCTCTTCACACTTTACCGTGGGAATTATTATGGACAGCGGGCGCGTGTCATATGACATCCACTTGTCCCACGATTAACACACACACAAACCCTTTAAATATAGTCAAGTATTTAATGTACACACAAACATGTGTTATAGTATTAAGCTGATTTAAAAATTGTATTAGAAGTAATGGGTTGATTTGGAATTGTCAAATAAGCCAAAATTTTTGTATAAAGAAGGGACATTTTCCCTCAAGAATTTAATCACTAAAATCTAGCCAAACTACGTGCTTCAGAGTGCACTTGGTGAAAATAAATACAAATAGAAAATTTTGTTCTATTCCTTATTACAAAATATATGAAAGCGTTAATGCTGTATCATATTATTTGTAACTTTACTAATTATAAAGCTATATAATGTAGAATAACTGTAATGACGTAATTAAATTCTGTTCAGAAATAATTTTATTTGAAGATATTTGGAAATAGAAATTTTAATGTTAAATTTATTAAGTATACCCTCTGTGTAGGAGCAATTACTTTTTCAAACAAATAATATTTTTTCCTTCTGTTCTTTTTTAAGCTTCATAAAGTACAACTTGATTATATGTTTGTATGTAGATTTCGATTTCAATTTCCGTATATTCTCTATTTGCATTGCATTTGCATTTGCCAAGATTTTATTGCAGCAAGTCATTGATAATCTTCAGACTGGTTGTCCAACAGGCAAAACAATTTTGTTTTGATTTTTCTTTAACAATTTGTTAAATAAACTATTCTATCGAAGGTATTAATTACAAAGATATTTTTGAAAATATTTAATTAATTTCTGAATACATATCCTTGAGCATTTAAAAATTAATGATTCTTAAAATTAAATCTAAAAGAAGCAGAAAATAATTTTCTACTCTTTCCTAGATTTAATTGTTTCTTTTCAATTGTTTTGGATTCCTTTTAAAGAAAGAAGAAAATTTATTATAAAATTCAATTTACTATAAAATTAATTATAATATTTTAATTGTCTCTGTACATAAAATATTTTTATTAAATTGTCGACGGCGATCTATATCTTTTTCCTATTGTGAGTAATCATATATAATGTCAGACAATCACAAACAACCAGAGTCTCTGTTGCGAATCGAACCCACGGTTTCGGCACTTAAAGTTTAGCACACTACCAACTGGGCCATCGCGGCACCCAAATGGCCAGTTCCAACTGTTATCACTCCCATGTATATATATATATATATGTACATATCGACGCCTCCGTTCTATAACATTCTAAGTCGAAAAAGTGTGTTTTGAGTTATGAGCTCTCGAAGTTTTCACGTGATACACGACTATATGTATATTCTTAGTAGATTTTACCTATAACTTCGGAACGGATCGGCGCATCTTAACCAAATTTTGACAGTATTTAAGTTAGAGAACGTAGAATTTAAAAATAGAAGAACATTAAAAAAGTTCTAAGTACACTTAGAACGTTATAGAATGGAGGCGTCGATATAACAAGTATATAAATTGATTGAAAGTAGTATTAAAATATAATACCTTCCAGCCTCATGGTTTTCTTGTTCTTAATTTTTTAAAAGTATTCCATTTTGCACCTTTTTAGCGAACTCATTGATTTGGATGAAGTTGGAATAAATTATTTTACTTCACCAAGGTGTTGAAGCTATTTTTGCTAATATTTAAAAAGTTTTTTAATACTTCTTCTTTTACTTCTTTTTCTTACACTTGTAGGTTTTGAAAATGTACTTAAACAGACTAAAAAATAATGGTGTCGCGTCTTTACCTTACGTTTTTCTTTCCCAAACTAAATATGAAGAAATTATGCGTTAACAGTTTAAACTCGTGCATGTTATGTTTTGTGAAGACTTTCCGGTTGCAAGTAAAATTTAAAAAGAAAAAGTCGTGCCATAAAAACTTAAGAATTTCTGCAGTTTTTTTATTTCGATGCCATCATTTTGCATTGGCAAATGCCGTCACCTAGTGAACGCAGTCATTAAATTAAGAAAAAAAAAATGCACATGACTTTTAAACTTTTTGTGCAAAAAGAAAAATTTAAGGAAAATATTTAAGAGTGGAAAACACTATAAGGATGTGATACCCTGTCCAAAAAATCTGTCGTTCGGATTCGATTTTAAACTGTAGGTCCTGCCACTTATGTCTAAAATTAAAACAAACAATATAAGTCAGAAACTAGGTCATAAACCTGGATAAAGGATTGTAATGAGCAATTATGTATGTACTTATGTATATATTGTTATTATTATTAACATACGTTTTGATTTAAACCCCTTCGTAATTCTTCCACTTTCATACTCCACCGCCCATATACAGTGGA
The DNA here is from genome assembly GCA_936449025.2 of Sarcophaga subvicina. Taxonomy (NCBI): domain Eukaryota; kingdom Metazoa; phylum Arthropoda; class Insecta; order Diptera; family Sarcophagidae; genus Sarcophaga; species Sarcophaga subvicina. The sequence goes on from OW388080.2 coordinate 36,567,306, forward strand.
CACCAAAAGTCTTAGTACGGCAATATATTTTGACAAAAAAACAGTCCCCACAGGCTTAATACTCTAGCACAAAGTCCCGATATGACTTCAAGAGAGTATTTAGCAGATCATTTGAAAGAACGGTTACGTAATTGCTAACCCAAAAACAAAAATCAGCCGAAAAACTTGCTCATGGTGCTATCAGAAAACACTAAGCAAAACTTGTACATTCAATTTCAAATGGGTTAAATGGAGTGCTTGCTTGACCTTAAGGGATATTCTACTCAATACAAGGGATAACATTTTTATATATTAGGCGTTTGAATTTTAACTTTACTCAGGGTTCATCTGAAACTTTTCCTTATTTTTCTCTTGTTTTATGAAAAACATTAAAAAATTGTTTGTTTTATAATAAAACAGAAATAAATTAATAAAATAAATATATAAACTATAAAGTTTTATACAAACTATTGGCTAAAATTAATGAAATTACTAAAATATATTGCCGTACTAAGACTTTTGCTGTCCACTGTATATCTTCAGATATTTTGCTGTCCGGTTATTAGGTATTCTGTTAGATGAACCATCAAAAGATGCACCTTTTTCTCCTAGCAGTACTTAAATTCTATTCTTCCTTTTTTTCTAAAGAAATTTATAATTTCATAAAAAATCTGCGGGACGTTAGTTGCGCACCTAATAGTAACATAACTTTCTTTATCTCCTATTAACCCTGTATGGTTACTCGTTATTGTTGTACATTATTCTTAGTTGAATCGACGAACAATTTTTAAAAATGATTCTAGCGGAAAAGTTTTTAGAGTTAAATTTAAACAAAAATATTTTTAGTTAAGCATTTTATTCAAAAAATAAAAAAAATAGAATATAACATAAAAAATTTCTTTTCTTCCTTAATTTTTTTTTTTGATTTTAAAATTAATTATATTTTCTAGACAACAAAAACTTGAAACATAAAAACAAAAATGACTTATTTCATATACAGTCTTTAAAAATGTTGAGTAAAGTATTATTAAAGAAAACAATATTTGATTATTAGTCTTATTTTATGCATTGTTCAATTTTGTGTTCACCGCAGATACTTTTCATACATATATTGCATGCATTTTTCGTCATTCTGCGCTTGCTATACGGACAGATGTGAGAAATTTTACGCTTTTTTGGTCCTATATTAATATCTTCAACAGCTTCTTGCGTATTTGGTATTATATTTTGAATTTTTTCTTTAATTGAAGTCTGCAAACTAGGTGTCTCGAGTCTACTCTTCAAATAGGGAGTCACAAGGGTTTCATGCAGATCTTTCAGGTACTGCCGTCGGTTTTTTGGCTACTGTTCTTTAAGGAACATATCGTGGGTATATATAATGTAATGTTGACAAAAGTAATATTTAAAATTCTATTACTGTTCTATTCTATTAATATTATCTATTACACTGTAAACATAAAAAGTTACATTTAAGATACTCTTCGTCGTTGCGACGACTATAAACCTGCGAAAATCGATTTTAAAAATGGGTGGCTAGCGTCTACTCAACTAACGTTGTTGATAAAAAGATCAAAATTTGGTCAAACATAAAAGAGTTATACTATAGAGAGTAAATGAGATTCGACGAACAGTGACCATCCAGGTTAAACTTTAATAATAATTTTAAATCACCTGTTAAACCCTAAAAAGGAACATATTTTTCACCGCAAATAGAAACTGTAATTAAACAGTTGTGATAAATCTCACGGTTTTCGTTTAATTTTTTAGTACACAAAAGCAAAAGTAAATATCACGATGATAAAGTAATTATTCGAAACTCAAAATGTAATGCCAAAAAGAAAACAGTTTTTTACATTAAAAAAAAAATTAGATGATCTGGACACCAATAATATGTGATTTCAACAAAAGAGCAGGCCACTGGCCTCAGTGGATATTCTGCACGAGACATTTGAGTTCATTGTCATCTAACGTGGAAGTGTTGATAACCTACTACCGAGATCTTACTTTTTCTTGTGGTTGCCGCAGTTGTATGCCAATAATCTCCTAGACCAAATTCAGACTAATTTATGTATCAGACATGTAGAAAATTGAACATTTCGGATGACCCTCAACCCATATGTATATACATATGTACATACATAGTTGGTCATTACAGCTCTCCAGTCAGGACAACCTAGTTTCTCACTTATGTTGTGTGTGTTATTTTTATACATGAGTGGCGGAAACTTCAGCTTAAAGTCGACTCCGTATGACAGATTTTTGAAAAAATTTTCATGTCAATTTTATTTCCTCTCATAGTTTTTGCCAGAAATCTGCTGAGAGAATGTTGTTGGAGAAATCGGAACTGGGGATTCAACCATGGCCTCACGTCCAATAAGCCAACACACTACCCACTAGATTACGGCGTCTACAATTTCATATAGAAAACGACATGCTGTCATAATTACACTATGCGACAAAATACAAAAAATTAAATACACCCGAGTAACCACCTAGTCTCAGTTGTTCAATTAGTTGAGTAGAACTCAAAAATCTTTTTTTATTTTTCTCGAACCCTTCAAACTTCTTTTATTCCTTCCTCAATTCATTCATATACCGAAGCACAAACAACGCATTTCCTAGCTAGATCGTCATGTGGACAACTGTTTGTTGTTATTATCGTCGTTGCACGTGCGTCTTGAAATTGAAATGAAAAATGATATTCGAAACGCAAAGGTGATTTCAGTTTATTTAGGTGTTTTCACAGCATTTCGATGGTAAACTTAAAAGTATTTAAATTAACATCCCCCTTGGTGATTGTGTTAGGAACTCATGGAAATCATATCGTATTTGTTAATTAATTTAAGGAGTTTTATTAAATTTTGGTATAAATAGAGGAAATTAGGAAGAAACAATATCAGTGAAAAGGATCCAAGTGCAGTCAGTAGAATATATAAGAACTTTAATAGCTAAGACTAATTGGATATTGTCAGTGCGGCTCCAGATCTGGTAAGTCCACTATCGAACAGATATTGATATTACGTCAAATTCTGGAGCAAGAACAACTCGAAACACACCATCTTTTTGTTGAATCAAAGGCTGCCTTTGGTAGCCTTGTAAGCAATCGTGTATTTGCCCCAATGTTCCTGGAATGCAGATTGACGTTGACTGTCCAGGTAGGGATGAACCTCTCTGAACCTTTTGATGTCGTGCATAGTTTCAGACAAGGCGATCCCTTCAACTTCGTCATGCAGAGTATACCAAATGACATTATTTCCACACAGTGCACGATCATCGAACTGTCTAATGAATTCTCTACATTGGAAATGCCTTTGGTACCTGCAAGCTTATAATTGACAATGCAATCGTAGATCTTGTCAACAGTAGGTGAACAGCTTCGGACAAGGGCACAAACGGCGCAAAAAATCTGGCCAGGGCTGGATAGGAGGCGCATGGCGACTCTGCTTAAACTCAGCACTGTTATCGGGGTTACTACGGGGCATTGCGTTATAGGAACGCAGGTGAGGTTTATTGGTCTTGGACACCTTTCGAATGATTTCTGCGGAAGCTGTGGAGATGAGGAGGAGGATGAGACTATTCTTCACCTACTGTGCACATGCCCGGTACTTGATCGGAATAGAAAGAGACACCTGGGTGCCTACTACATGGAGAATCTAAATGAACTGTCATGCATGGATATTGGCAGTCTGAATCGCTTCATTGGAAGCTCCAAGTGGATCCTGGAATAGGGGAGAATGTAAAACTGTGGTATCACAATAGGCCCTGTGTGTTCGCGCATGACTCCATCGAGGGACAGCCACTTCTACCTACCTATCTACTTGTAGTTGCTTTGCGTACGCTGAAAACATTAATGTTACTATTGTCGTTAGCGCTATTGAAGAGCGTTAAATATCTGGAAGTCATTCTTGATCCCAATCTCTTATGGAAGAATAACAATATTTCTGGCAAAACCTCTGAGAATAAATTAAAATGCAATTTCTTAAAAATCTGTCGTTCGGAGCCGATTTTAAACTGCCCACCGCCCATGTACAAAAATTGACACACACACACAACATAAGTGGTGTGAGAATCTAGGCTGTAATAAAGACTGAAGGGTTGTTATCAGTACTTAGGAAATTATGAGCATGAGTAAGTCAACAGTATTGAAATTTAACTACTATGATTCATTCGTACTCCCTACAACATTGATGTTTAAGTACAGGTTGCAATGAGTATGAGTACAACGTTGACATCAAACTCACAACATTCAAAATATGTTTGATTCATATGCCTACTCATTTAGATTCATAAATTTAGAAAAATACTTATAATACTCATAAATAATTCGAGTGATTCGAATCACTCATCAAAATTTACAGTCTTAGTTATTGTTGCACTTACAAAAAAAGAGAAAGAAAAAGACAAAGACACCAAGCAAAGCGAACACACAACCTTTTAGTGAGTATTGTATTGTTCGTACGCGAATTATACTTATTTTGTGATTCTTGTAAATGTTGAGTGATAGAGAGTCAAAATCAACAACATCATGCATATTGTTAAGTATGAGTACAATGAGAATTTCAAACTTTGAATATGAGTAGTATGAGTATGATATTAAACTAAGTATGAATGCGTATAAGTATCAGAACTCATAATTTCTGATAATGATTCGAATCTACTCATCTTTTTGAATACTCTTTGCTGATCTCTGGTTGTAATGACGAATTATGTATGTATGTATGTATGTACATATGTGGTCTGGACATCTTTTATTCAAGAAGAATGTTGTAAACTAGTTGAAAATTAAAGTCCATGTTTTATTTTATTATATTTTTTTCTTTATTTCTTTTCCAAAAGTTGAAAATATTTATTTTCTGCACCTTATATACTTTGCCACAAATCTTAAAACTATAAATACATTTGGTGTCATACTGTATAAATGTGGTTGTATAGTTAATTAATTTGTAATACCTGTTGTCTTGTTTATTGTTGTGGATTTTCTTTTGTTTCTCTATGCAAGCATAACAAAATCGCCATGAATTCACAGTTGATCCATCACAAAATTTTTATTCTTTCCACAAAATTTGAAAAACGAAATATAAGTCTTTTGTTTTTTTCTAAAAGTTAAAATAATAAAAACAAACCATAGACCCAAGCAAGACAATACATTTTAAAATAATAAAACTTGAACGACTTTAAATTGAATAACAGTTTTTTTTTATAAATTTATAATCTTCTTGAATAAAATTTATGTTCAATACCCTCATAATTAAATAAGTCCTTTAAGAAAATACTTTGACTTTGTATTCATTTCTTATTTTTCAAATTTGGGCAATTTTTAAACAATAAATTTCAAGTAATTTAATTATTTAAACATTGGAAACATTTTCGAAAACCATAGACATTTTATTCAATTCTAATACAGTTTAATCACTCTTGGCACTGACGATGTACTTTAATGTAGAAATTTTTTTTTAAATAAAACCAACTATTCCTATAAAAGCTTGTATACACAGTGGACATCAAAAGTCTTAGTACTCCAACATGTTTTGATAAAAAAAGTTCCACAGGCTTAATACTCTTGCACAAGTCCCGATATGACTTCAAGAGAGTATTTAGGAAATAACGGTTACGTAATCGCTAAACCTCAAATAAAAGTCAACCAAAAAATTTGCACATTGTACCATAAGAAAACACTAAACAAAACTTGTACATTCAATTCCAAATGGGTTAAATGGAGTACTTGTCCTTAAGAGATATTCTACTAAATACAAAAGATAACATTTTCATATGTTAGGCCTTTGAATTTTAAATTTACACTGAGTTCTCGTTAGGGGTACCTACACTTTTGCTGTGCTTAAATAAGGAGTCACCAGAACATTTTTTGTTTTGTAAGAAGATTAAAATTTTTTTTGTTTTATAACAAAACCGAAATAAATTAATATAATACGTATAAAAACTTAAATTATTTATACGAACTTTTGCTACAAATTCATGAAATTGCTAACATGTTTTGCCGTACTAAGACTTTTGCTATCCACTGTATGTCATCTTATCAAATGAACTTTCAGTTAAAAATGTTCAAAAATTTTTATGGATTTTGATTGTATATCGCAAAAAGTCTCAGTTTGCACGACTACCAGAAGTCGGCTTATATTTGTGTTTTTTGCAAATATTATTATTTCCCTTTGCGCAAATATTGGCCAACTTCGGTGGTATGCACAGCCTGGCAATGTTGAATTTGCCGTTCACTGGCAAGTTTACACCATTAAAAATTCTAAAAATTTTTGAACTGAAAGTTCATTTGATAAGATGACATACATATATAAAAAATATAATACGACTGTTATACTATTTAAGTTATAACGATGGTAACTTTTGTCCGATTTGATCAAACAAAGTGCCAATCTATTAACAAGATAATGCGCTTTCAGAATGTAATCATTAAATTTTGCAAGTAAGAATAGCTAAACTTGAAAAAAATGAGAGAAAATCATATTTTACGGTAAACTTGTAAACTCATAACATATGAGTTTGAACAAAACGTTTATGAATATCGTTTTAAAGACTAATCTCATTAATCACTAATCATTTTTATTTACTCTCAGAGTTTTTGCCAGAAATCTGCTAAGAGGAAGTCGCCGAAGAAATATTTTTTAATATTTCGTTCTGACCTAGGGTTTGAAGCGTCGCCTTAGTAGACTATCTATTATACTATCTATATACTATAATATATTATCTCCTCTATCAAATTCAGACCAATTTAAGCGTCAGACACGTAGATAATTGAACATTTTTGATGCCCTCCACCCTTATGTATGTACATATATACATACAGTATGCGTCAAACTAAAGTAAACACCTTAAAATCTTGTAAAAACAGTTTTATTATATTTACTTTGATGACAAAGTTTTGGAAAAAATTTTACATAATTCATAAATAACTTAAGAAAAATAAAATTCATTAACAAGAAATTGAAAAACTAAGGAACATAACATATTAATTCATGTTTAGTGGAAATGTACCATATTTTTCGCATCAAAATAAAGTAAGCAGATACATTAAAATTGTCTAAAAAATTGTATTTAATATTTTGTTTGTAATCCTTTTGACTTTATCACATCTGATAATCTTCTAGGCATTGAATCAACAAGTTTTTTCGTAAAATCAGGTGGAATTTTATTCCATTCGTCCTGTAAAACTGCCTTCAGGTGATCCTTGCTAGAAATATTTCTATCTCAAATTTTTTTGTGGAGATATTCCCACAGGTGCTCAATAGTATTAAGATCTGGGAATTGTGGTGGATGACTCAGAGTTTTTGGACAATGATGGAGCAACAACTCTTTCACAATTTTGGAGTTATGCTTAGGATCATTGTCCTGTTGAAACATCCAGTTTTGTGGTAGTTGCTTTTATCAGTGATGAAATTATGAATGAATTATGTAAGATATTTTTTTAAACTCTATCATTAAAGCATATTTAATAAAACCTTTTTACAAGATTATGTGGTGTTTACTTTATTTTTGACAGTATATAGTTGGTCATTACAACTATTCAGTCAGGATTACAACCTACTTTCGCACACCACATATGTTGTGTATGTTGTTTTTATACATAACTGGCGGAAGCTTTAGATTAAAGTCGACTCCCTTTGATAGACTTTTGAGAAATTTTTCATGGCAATTTTATTTCCTCTCAGAGCTTTTGCTAGAAATCTGCTGAGATGATGTCGCTGGAGAAATCTGACATGGAAATTGAACCGTGGCCTCACTTCTAATAAGCCAACACACTACCACTAGACTTCGACGTTTACAGTTTAATATAGAAAGCGAAATGCTGTCATAGATCATTAAAAAAAGTTTGGTAAAATTATACTTTGTTTCGGACCAATGATGAAGCATTTTAATATTGGATAAAAGTGGTCATGTACTATAGATTTCTCCCGAAGAGCACATAATTTTATATACCATAATGCTGATTTCATTTATTAATGTTTTGTACGTACAAATACATTGTACATACAAAGTAGTATTAGTTTTTCTCTTTTATCTCTGTCGATATATGCATTCCATTTAGTAGGTACATCGCTTCACTCGATATTCTGCACTCCCAAACTACTGTAGAATCTGTGAAACATTTCACATTATTTAGCAAGTTTTTGAATACAAGAGATTTACGGTAATACTTTGCAATCCACTCAATCCACTTCCTTAATTATAACGGTCACACTAGAAACACTCTCTTACTATTTGTTAAACACACGTATATTCATTCATATACCGAAGCACAAACAACGCATTTCCTGGCTAGATTGTCATGTGGAAACTGTTTTGTTGTTATTGTCGTCGTTGTACGTGCGAGTTATGTAATTTAAATTACAAACAATTTATTTTAATTTCTTCAAAACAAAATTGACTTCATTCTTTAAGAGTTCTTATAAGACTAACTTAAATATAACAAAATATAAAAACAAAAACATAAAAATTGAAGATATTTTAAGAATATAAATCACCAGATTTAACGGTATCATTATGGAGTGATTTTGAGATGGTACTATATAACAGTGATGATAAGTACTATTACATTATCATAACTACTCCCCCACAAAGATAAGAAACTCTCCAGAGTTTATTGAAATATAGAAAAAAACTTAGTTATAATTGTTCTTAAATATTTAGAAATTAAAAGTTTGAATTATAATTATAATGATTTTTTTTTTACTATTTTAAGATAGCTACTTATATGTGTACTCGTACATGTTTTTAATTAAATAATTCAATATTTTTCATTAACTCTAAATAATAATACAAAAATTCAAAATATTATTATTATATTAAATGTTATTATTTACACAATTATTTCAAGATATTCTTAAATATTATTCATATTTATAACACCATTATACTTCGTTTCTCTTTTTATATTCGAGCTATGTACATTTTGTAATTCACTTAATCTAAATTTAGGTTGTTCTTTATGCCTTAATGACTGGTAATTTTTTATATATCCCTTATCTCTTTTTTCAGTATATTCTTCTCTATTACTATTTCTTTTACCTATATATTGATTTTTATTTTCAATTATTATTTCATAAATTTTGTTTTTATTACAATACCCTTGTTCAACTTTAATCGGTTTTTCTCTCAATATTGAATGATAACTATTGTTGTAATACTCAATTGATTTACTCATCTTATCTTTTATTCCCAGTAATGGTTCCTCAATAGTTAAAATTCTAATTTTCTCACAGAGAGTATTATGAAACCTCTCAATATCGGAGTTGCCTGTATGACTATTTGCTTTTACCAAATGTAATTCTATATTTTCATTAAATATTCCTTAATATTGACACTTTTAAACTCATTGTCCGTAATTAGTTTACCGAACTGACCTTTTAAAGACTTGTATAATCTTAACTTTTCGATTATAGTCTGGTTGGTTCTATCTTCTAAATAAAAGGCTGTTGCAAATTTTGAAAATTTATCTAAAAACGTTAGAAAGTTGAATTTGGAATTTGTATAAATATCCATATGAATTATCTGGTTAATATCATTTGGAGCTTTACTTAATTTGAATTTTGGCCTTATAGGATTACGATCAAATTTTGATCGATTACAAGTATCACAATTATCTACGTACTTTTGTATTAAGGTTTTAAGGTTTGGATAATATATGATTCTTTTTAGACCTTCATAGTTCTCACTGATACCAGTATGTCCTGTTTCATTTCTGTGATAATTGTGTATTTGTTTATATGTTTCGTCTTCAGAGGTCATATCCATGGCATTATAGGAACATCTTACAAATTTAATTGAGCTATTGCCATCAAATAAATCGATAATTTTCTATTGTAAAATATTGTATTTATTATCACTAAGTTCCGTAAAAATTCCAATTTTTCCTTTCTCTAAATTTCGCAACAATATACTTTCAAGGTCATTCTCTAAATCGGATGAACTAATGTAGATTTTTCTATTTCCGTGAACACTCATAACCTCTCTTGTTTTATTATCAGTTAAAATCAGCTGCGTTTTAAACCTGTTTACGACTGTATCCAAAATCGGTATATGATTTTGACTTTCCTCCAGTTGAGAATGAATGGTTGCACAGTCATCAATATTATTGTATAGAGAGGAAGATGGGGAAGTATTTAAAACATTAATATCACCAGAATTATTATCAATTCTGCTGAGAAAATCGGCAATCTGATTGTCTTTTCCCTTCAAATAATTAACAGTTAGATTAAAGTCGCTTAGTTTTATAATCCATCTATAAAGTCTAGGGTTTAATTCTTTACATTGTGACTTTACAAACAACCATCTTAAAGGTTGATGGTCGGAAAGGATTTCGAATTTAACTCCGTACAAATAAGGCCTAAAATAGTTAGTAGCCCAAAATCGCTCTGTTGCAGAGTAATTCCTTTCGTGGTCATTTAAAGTGCGGCTTGCAAAACAAATAGGATGACCGTTTTGTTGCAAAACAGCACCAAGAGCATTTAAACTTGCATCAGTTACTAGTTGGAACGTGTTTGTAAAGTCAGGAAATTTAAGCACAGGGGGTTCAGTTATTATCTTTTTTAATTTTTCGAAGGAATTAATAAAATTGGGGTCATTAGTGTCTAATTTGGCATCTTTTTTTAAATACTTAACCATAGGCTATGCAACTTTAGCATAATCCCTTATAAATTTTCGATAATATCCTGTGGCACCTAAAAATGATTTGATTGCCTTAACAGTATTAGGAAGCTTAAGCTTCAGGATCGAATCAACCGTTGAAGGATTAGGCTTAACACCCTGAGAAGTCAAAATATGTCCTAAATATAAAGTTTCTTTTGAGAAAAATTTACATTTATTAATTTGTATTTTAAGATTTGCTTCTCTTAACTTTTTAAACACTTTTCTTATATTAACAAGATGTTCTTGAAAACTTGTTGAAAATATCAGAATGTCGTCTAAATAAACAACACATATCTTGTTAATATGTTCACGAAGCACCGAGTTAATCAGCCTTTGAAAAGTTGCTGGTGCGTTCTTTAACCCAAAAGGCATTCGATTAAACTCGTAGTGACCGTAGAAAAGGCTGTTTTCGACCTGTCTTCTTCTTTCACAAGAATTTGGTGAAAACCCTTTGCCAAATCGATAGTGGAAAAGTGTTGTGCTCGACCTAATTTATCTAATATATTATCTATATTAGGAATAGGGAATTTGTCGTCTATTGTGATATTATTTAATTTCCGATAGTCTATAACTATCCTCCATTTCTTTTCACCAGAATTGTCCATTTTTTTGGTACGATCCATAAAGGATCATTATATGGCGAATTACTGTCCCTTATAATACCCTGTTTTAACATAAGGTCAATTTGTTTACAAATTTCCTTCTCATGCACACGTGGATACCTATACATTTTCATATACACCGGACGGTCATTAGCTGTTTTGATCTCATGTTGAATGACATTAGTAAAATCTAAATTCTGTTCATCCCAATATATTAGATCACTATTAGAAACTAAAATATTATCTAATGCTAACTTTTCCTCATTATTTAATCCATCAAACAAATTATCTAATACCTTTTTATTTATAATTTCTAACTGAAATATCTCATCCGGATCGTAAGGACAATATTTTATAAATTTTATTGTACATCCATTTATTTCTAAAGTTTCATTTTCCATGTTCACAATCGCCCCTAATGGTTTCAAAATATTTTGACCTAATATTGCATCAAACTGTTTTCTCTCAAACTTTGCTAACTTCTACGACATTGTTGCATTTTTCTGAAATTCTAAAGGTAATTTTGTAATTATTTCTTCCTTAACACTTACTTTACCATTCAAAGATGAGAAATAAATTGGTGTTTTTAATCGCAATCTTTCGTATTGAAGTAATTTATTAAGATCTAAAACGGAAGTTGTTGCGCCAGTATCAATAAGTGTGTTAATTTTTTCATTACCAATCGTAAGCTTTACTATTGGTAGTGATTTATGTGCCCCGCCATGTGAAAATTTATTTGTTCTTCAGTAATATAATTATCATCAACTTCTTCAATATGATCAACTTCCATGTTAGAACTATTATTTCTTGACTGATATGTTCGTTGAGAATTACCAGTATTATAACTTGTACTTGGGCCATTGTGTCTTTCCACATTATACGAGTTATTTTGGCTATAAGAACCATTTCTGTTATACTGTGAATTAGAAAATGTACATCTAGAATTTCCATTAGCAGAATTATTATTTTCATTTGAAAATCTCTTATTACTTTTATTAAATTTTTCTGACGAAGTACCATGGTCATTAGTATTTTTATAAAACTTTACATTCTTTTGATTGTTATTAACTCTTATTAAACCTTCTAACTTAAGTAGGTTATAAGCATCTCTAATTTTATTAATATTTCTATTAATAACTACTGAAGCTAAATTTACATCAATATTATTTATAAAGGTTTTTAAAATTATCTTTTCTGCATGTTCTGGACTAAATTCTACTGGTTTATTATTATCATATTAATATTTCTCATTTATTTTACATAGAATACTTACTAATTTATTATAATAATTTTCAATATTAAAATTTCTTGCCTCAAAAGCCTCTTGGTACAATTGATGATATGACTCCTTTACTCCAAAGTTGCATATAAGTGCTTCCTTCACATCTCCCCAGGTTGGATTTGGCCCCAAAGTTCGCATCACATGAAGAGCTTCACCTTGTAGCTTATTTAATATTACTCTTTGATAAATATATTTTTTCACGTCATCATTAGAGTCCACAAGAGCAAAAACACTTTCCACTTCTCTTAAAAATGATGTAAGAGCGTAAGAGTCATCACCACGATACTCATGAATTCTCTGAGCATCTTTTAAAATATCGTTCATCGATAATTGCCAACTCGACTGCATGATTATTTTTTTTTTGTTATTTCAAACAATTGAAATCTGTTTGTTATTGGTTTTGAAGGTGACCTTGATTTTTAATTATAGTTTATTAAAGCAGTTCTTTCTTTATCACTTTCTTTTAATGTTTTTAAGTTGTCACACTATATATTTGTTTTTGTTAATTAAAAAAACAGGTTTTGATTTAGGGTTTTTAAATTTTTAGTAATAGTACCAAAGTGCCCAAATTGGTTACACAAAATTTTTAAGTTTTTATTCGATATTGCTCACAATTTTATTTTATGTAAAGGGTGTTTTTTATAGAGGTATAGAACTTTAAGTTGCAATAAAACAACGATAGATTATTCGATTGACATGAATTTTATTTATCCGAAAGATAATCTTGTGGCATTACATTTTAAATATGATCTCTTGCATATGACCGCCACGGCTGGCGCGGATGTAGTCCAATCTGGACGTCCAATTTTCGATGACTTTTTCCAACATTTGTGGCCGTATATCGGCAATAATAAGGCGAATGTTGTCTTCCAAATGGTCAAGCGTTTGTGGCTTTACCGCATAGACCAATGACTTTACATAGCCCCACAGAAAGTAGTATAGCGGTGTTAAATCACAAGATCTTGGAGGCCAATTCACAGGTCCAAAACGTGAAATTAGGCGGTCACCAAACGTGTCTTTCAATAAATCTATTGTGGCACGAGCTGTGTGACATGTTGCGCCGTCTTGTTGAAACCACATCTCCTGGACATCATGGTTATTCAATTCAGGAATGAAAAAGTTAGCAATCATGGCTCTATACGATCACCATTGACTGTAACATTCTGGCCACCATCGTTTTTGAAAAAGTACGGACCAGTGATTCCACCAGCCCATAAAGCGCACCAAACAGTCAGTTTTTCTGGATGTAACGGTGTTTCCACATACACTTGAGGATTACCTTCACTCCGAATGCGGCAGTTTTGTTTGTTGACGTAGCCATTCAACCAGAAGTGCGCTTCATCGCTAAACAAAATTCTCTTATGAAAATCGGGAACAACGGTAATCTCGTTTTGGGCCCATTCGACGAATCTACGCCTTACTTGATGATCGTTTGGCTTCAAATCTTGCACGAGTTGGATTTTGTAAGCACGCAAACCAAGATCCTTCCGCAAAATCTTCCATAAAGTGGATGGACACAGATCCAATTCCTGTGCTCGATGGCGGATGGACTCATTCGGGTCTTCCTCAATGATACGCCCTACAGCAGCAATAGCTTCTTCTGTATGCACCGTACAGCGTCTCTGGGGATGCGAGTTATCAATAAGAGTAAACGTGGTGCGAAAACGTTCCATGGTTAATCGAATTAACTGCTCTGATGGACGATTTTGTCGACGATAAAATGGACGTAGTGCGCGATACGTTTTCCGCACAGAACCATTATTTTCGAAATAAAATTGCACTATTTGCAAGCGTTGTTCAGGCGTGAGTCTATTCATGATGAATTGCCAAACCAAATTGAGAATAAATCACTTGACAGCTGTTAAATCGGTCGCCATCTTGAAAAGTAATGCCAACTATAAAAAACACCCTTTAGAATGTTTTTCACAATATTTTATATTTTTTAATTTTAAATAACTAAAGTTAATTCATTTAAATGCAAATTTCGGTTCGGTTTAAGACTGCGCAAGTTATGTAATTTAAATTACAAACAATTTATTTTAATTTCTTGAAAACAAAATTGACTTTATTCTTTAAGAGTTCTTATAAGACTAACTTAAATATAACAAAATATAAAAACAAAAAACATAAAAATTGATGATATTTTAACAATATAAATCACCAGATTTAACGGTATCTTTATGGAGTGATTTTGAGATGGTACATTATAACAGTGATGATAAGTACTATTACATTATCATAACTCGCACGTGCATTTATGCATTTGAAATATGCCTTTAGGACGCCGCCAGCCCAAAATCCACACCAAACAGTTACTTTTTCGAGACGCATTGGACGCCCTTGGGTCTCATCGTTTATCGTTTATTTGCTTATTTTATTGTTCACGTCAACTGTCAAAGTTCGAAAGTCCCTATTGAAGGATACTGTATAACAAATGAATATCGGATACTCTCACATTGACTGAATCATGCAGTCAACAACGCCCATAATAACCTCCAATTTAAAGTCAATTCCGAAGTACATATTTTTGAGGAACTTTACATTATTTCATCCTCAGAGTTTATGGCAGAAATTTACTGAGAGGAAGTCACCGAAGAAATTTTTTTTTCGTATTTCGTTTTGTTCGAGTTGTAGGACTTGGTATTTGCTCCACGGCTTGACGTCTACCTGAAAGACTAAAGCGACTTTCCTTTGGTTACTTATTTATTTTAATTGCATATCAAAAATTTTTTTTAAAAACTTGGGAAAAAGAATTTGCTTAAAATGCATATTTTTGACGTCGATATGTTTTTAGCATTTATATAGCCTGTTCCTCCTCTTTTGAAGCCATCTATGTATATGTGGAATATTGTAAAATTACACCAAAAGCTGACATGTTTGTATTACACCGTGAGGACGAGATTTGTTCAGCGGTACGGGCTGCCTAAAATTACATGGCGTTATATAATACATGGCGTTATACAATACCAAGCAAACATTATAATGAATTACAGTCGATTTTATATTTAATATACACTGGCAAGCAAAAGTGGATGTATAATATGAAAAATATAGTTGTATTTTATTTTTAAAATTAATAAAAAAGCCATATGTAACTTTGACAATCCTTGAATTAACCCATTAGTTTATACTATAACAAAAATTTTCATTTCTAAATAAAAAGTATTATATGTCGTTACTGACATTCGAATGAATAAAAATTGTATTCAAAAATTATGATCTGAGTGTTGCGTTTTATGCAAAATGTGGAATATCAATTTATGAAAAAACGAAAATTCCGAACTGAGTAAGAAAAACTAGAATATTTTAAATATGATTTGTATTATTATTAGTTTTTGTGTTTTATTATTTGTGAATAAATATAATGACTCAATTGATATAAAAAAATTATGACAAAATGTAATACCATGCGTGTAAAGTGACTTTCAATGTAACGTCCCCTAAAAGGGGACGATAATTGGGTAAAATTTTTTTTCATATATAGACTAAAAATTTCCGAAATATTGTTTGAACTGAAAGACCTTAACGACAATGATCTCAATGGTGTTCCAATTTGATCAATTCCCCCACTAGATGGATCCGATAATGATCAAAATAGCGATATGTGGTATGTGGTGTTTCTGTAAGACTAGCTGTTTCCAAAGAACGTCTGTTTATATGGAAAAAAACAAACAACAAACGTTCGCCTGAAGTCGCTTGTCTTACATAAAGAGCATATTAATCATTACGGCTTAAAATTATTATCTACAACATGTGAAGTAGTACAGGATGGTGATCAATGGGCTCAGAGTGGCTGGGCATTTAATTTAACGGACGGTTTTATGATCCACTTTGGTTATATGAGAAAAACATTGCATAGTCCAATATCAAGGGATTTGGTGAAGTTGGTGGAGAAGTGCTTGATCACCTTTAAAACATAATGTTCCACGTAATAAAGGATTCAACACTTTATAGAACAGAACTCGTTATATTTACTTCAGGTATTCATAGATATTTGTTTTATATCCGTTAAATTACTGCGACACCTATAATCGATCGGAATATATAGTTCAGGAACAATACATCATCACATCATTTTTATTAATAATTGATGAAAATAGAAGGAGAGTGGCCAGTTAACTTCATCCACTAATGCGTTTAAAAAAATTATTTTTTTTTTTAAATATAAAAGACAGCTCAAATGTTGTTTAACATCACTTATCCAGTTTTGCTCGCTTCTCATTTCTGTTTAACTAGACCGATTCCTACCAATGAAGGTCGTGTAGTTCATTCACTTAACTAATAACCCTTGTTAATGCATTTGCCGCTGCTTTCGGAGTTCTGACTTCGTATTTTCGTAACAATCGCTTTAGTAGCCGTGTGCCATTATTATTTAGAGGTATTGGGCGGCCTTCAGTATATTTGGATTGCTTTGAATTTCTCTTTTGTGGTTAAAAGTACTGTCCGATGACAAACGCCAACTTTTCCAGTATTTTTTCTTGAAGAATAAACTTTTGGTGCTAAAGCGACTATGTTTTTCTGAACTTTAATTGAAATTTTCTTCATTTAATTTTTTTCCTCAAATTTCACAAAAAATTTTTAAATGATTTCCTCGCCACTACAGCTGGAATACTAAAAAAATTTTGTAAAAATAATCGAAAAAATCTTAAGTAAAGGTAGTTTAAAAACAGAAAAGCGAAACGTGAAAAACTGGATAAATGAAACAAATTTTATTATAAAGTTTTTTTTTAACAATTTGCGTCGTTGATTTAAGTTAGATAGTCGATAGTGTGATAAGTTACTTTATTTTAAATTTTTTACATATTCAGTATTTTATAAAATTATTTGTACTCACTTACGCTCGCCAATATAAATGCTTGTGCAAATGTTTTATACACATGTTGCAAATATTTTTTTTCTTGATTTTAATGGTAAAACTTACATAAAATACTCTTCTACTGGTAAATTTTATGATTTTTGGGTCGAAGGTTAGTAGTAAATTTATAAAGAAATTTAAAAAGTATCCTATTTTGTAACATATTTTAAATTTGAAGATTTCGTTAAAACTTTTGGCCTTTTGACTTTATGCATTAATTAAAAGGAAATATTTGGTTCAATTAAATTTTCTTTTCAACATCGAACAAGAAGTCTTCATACCGCCAGTATATTACTTGGGCACCCAAAATTTTTATGTTCTTTCTCCCTTATTCCATTTCTGTTGTTTTGTTTTTTGCTCTACCTATTTTTTTTTGTACTTCAAATTCATAAAATTTCTGCTCGTCTGCCACCAATAAGCATTTTTTTCGTATTTCTACTTTCGGAATGTAATGAAAATTAAAACAGAGTGAACAGAACAAAGGGTGATGTGAAGCTTGTTTGAAATGAATTTGCGTAGAATTCCCACTGTAACCCATTCATTAATGAAACAAAATTAACAACATGACACCCAAATAAGAAAAGGCTTCATATGAATTAATAAGGAAAGGAGGCATTTTATTTGGTATCAACAAACTTTTACTGAATCTTGTCAAACTTTAGTTAGCCTAATTAAACAAAAATTATGTAAATTAAAAAAGGTCCAAAAATAAAAAAGAATTTAAAATTATGTAAATTTTAAATTATTTAAGCACTTTAAAAGTAGCTCCTCCTTTTTCCAAAAATTTTCTTTTTAAATTGTTTTAATTCAAATTATTAGTAATTTCTTTTTAATCTACATTAATATTAGTTTCTCTTAAATACTAAGATCTTTAATAGAAATCAAAAAGATTTTCATCAGACACATTTCATTGGTATTGTTCCGCTACTAAATGCGTTTAAATGCTTGATTCTGTCAAAGATAGCAATTATGTCGGGTATTCCAACATGAACTCCCGAACTATGACCGTTAATAACGACCATTTTGTTACGGCTACATCCGTCTAATTAGTTCTCATTTATTCAAATTATTTTGCAAAGTCATTCAACAAATTGAAATTGTATCTTCGGACACACAACCTCGCCCTTTTATCATGCTTTGAGGAAAATGAAACCATAATTCCATAGAATAGCTATAATAATAGTTCTCCAAATTTTTATACTTTTCCCAATAATTCTGCCGTATGGCATTCAGGTAAGTAATGGCTTCCATTAGCTCAAGAGTTGCAATTTTATCAGCATAACTCAATATATACGAATAAATAAAAAAATTCAGAAACATTTAATCCCACGAATGGGGACGCTAGGGAACAGAACCAACTTCGAAAAGAAAGTTGTCACAAAATGGATACATATAAACAAAATTTTTTTAAATATAAATATAAAGTATGAAGTACAAATTTTCTTGCTTAAAAGTGGCGTATGCTTAAAAGCGGAATGCATACATCGAAATAGTTTCTATACATTTTGAAGCAAAAATTAAGATTGCATAAGTTTCAGTGCTACTAAGCAGGAAATTATTATATTCAGGATGCTTATATCCAGGGAATACCGCAAAATATTACCGGTTATTAATAAGACTTGCAACAGTGGCAACATCTGGCCTTAAAGGAATATAGCGAACCAAAAAACTCTCTAAAATTAAATATTCAAGAATACAAACATAACATATTATCGACATTTTTTGATTTCTCAAAAAGAGAGTAGATATGCTGATGCTGATGCATATATAATTTGAATTTGAACAGCGGATGTATGATTTGCATAAAATGCAAATAAAAATTGTCGTAGGGCCATGATTCAAATCCCAGGTCAGATATCTTCTACAAAACAAAAACGAAAAAATACACACAGTTACTATACAGTATACATACGGTTAAAAAATTTCAGAATTTTTCAGAAATTTTTTAACTAATCCGTTTTCGTTGAAAATCTTTATAGTTTCCCTGATGTTCCCTGATGTTAAGACGTCTTTTGCATTGGTTAAAAAATGTCTGACATTGAACTGAATTGTGACCCTGCACAGGCGCACAAAGGTATGTATCCGATTTACAAATTACACAAATTACTGAACCAATGCAAAAGACCGTCTTAAAATCGAAGAAAGATGTCAGACAGTTATAAATATTTTCAACGAAAACGGATTGGTTAAAAAATTTCTGAATTTGTAATATGTATGTATGTAAACAAAACACACAAACAATTTGAGATTTACAGAACTACTTTTTGATAATATTTGCTGTCCCTTTCACATTAAATTGGCAATGTGTGAAATTCCGTGTCGCCTTTGTTTACCCTGTGTTTACGTCGACCGGTAAAATTCCATTTACCATCCTCAGGCTACTTCTCGATAGTCTGATGCATAAATCAAATCGCCTCTAAAATTATCCAAAAAAAAAAATTAATTTGTCCCAAATCCGTTTGATTTGAGAAGAGTTATAGCTTCTACTTACCTATCCTTTCGCCGAATATACTTTTCCAAATCCCTCTCAATTCTCCACAGAAAGATTCCACCCTTCTCGCGATCTGATCTGTTAGCACAATCGAGCAAATTTCTATATGACTTAGGCACTTTGTGTTACGGAATTAGAATTTTATTCCAAGCTCGTGTCAACCTCATAAGTACTGAGTGTTCTGATGGCAGTTTGGCTATAACTTAGTAGTGCTATGACTCGTCCTCTGTACTTCCTGTTCAAGTTTAGTGAGAACATGTTTCGATGACGAAGACTTTGAAGACTTGGAAACAACCATCGAATTTCTTCATGGGTTCTGAATAATTCACTCCTGAATTAATTTTTTAGGCATTCAATGTCTCATATTGATACTTTGATCTCTGTGGAGTGAACCATATGAGAAAGTCTTTTGAAATGAATTCATTTGCAACCACCACTCATGACCTCCATGTATGGTTATTTCTTTCTTTGTACACGTGAGCATTTCAAATATTTCATACCACAAACGTACTGACCTTGTTTCAAAACAAAAAATTTTGTTTTCACGCTAAATTTATTTACAAAATCAAAATTTGTAATTCTTTTTTGAGTTTGTTTTTCTGAACATGGATGAAAACAAATCGAGTAAAATTAATTACCAAAATAAAATCAATAGTTTAAATTGGCAATGAAAATAAAATAAAAAATTGGTAGACAAGTAACAAAGAATTGTTTTCGAAATTAGCAAGAGTTTAAGAGTTTGGCAATGTTTTCATGCATAGATAACATTTAATTGTATCCAATTGTATTATTGTATATTAGAGGTTGGGCCATTTAAATGTTAAAATTTAAAAAGGCAACAAAACAAAAACGGTTTTAAATTTGTTGTGAAGTACAATTGTTCCGGTTAGAAATGGAATATATATATTAACCAAATAGAACATAGAGTGAATGATGTTTTTAAATTCCGAAAGATAAATATTATTGAACTGGAGAGCATTGTGAAGTATATGAATAACAAATCTGATCATGAACGTGTATCAAATAAAATTATACTTTACAACTGGAATGTAACATTAAATATTATGGTAAAAGTAATAAACACATCTTTAGAAATAGGTATTTTTCCTGATAATTGGAAAAAATCAACCGTAAAGCCCATTGAGAAAGTGTCCAGAACAAAAAAATGCGAGGAGTTTAGACCAATAAACTCTCTAAAAACTTGCGAAAAAATAATTGAAAAAGTAGTTAAAGATCAGCTTGAAAAATATATAGAAAATCGCGACATATCTAAATACCAGTCAGGATTCCGTAAAAAACATTCGTGTAAAACCACGGTAAACTATGTCATAAGTGAATGGAGAGCAGTAGGAAAAAATAAGAGGATTATAGCAATATTTCTTGACTTCAAAAGAGCTTTTGGGACGATCGATGGAGAAATAATACTGAATAAACTATATATGTATGGAATAAGAGGAATCGAGCTAGATTGGTTCAAGTCGTACCTGAAGAGAAGAAGGCAAACGACAAAATTAAATGACATAGAATCTGATGAAATAATAAATAACTTCGGAGTGCTACAAGGTTCCATTTTGAGAGCATTGTTGTTCATAATTTATGTAAATGACCTGCCAAGTATTTTAGAAAAATGTAAATTTGTACTGTACGCTGATGACACTATAATATATACTATAGCAAATAGTGATGAAGACTGTCGCGAAAATATCAGGTATGATATGAAAAAAATTGACGAATGGCTTAAAATGAATAAACTCAAACTAAATGAAAATAAAACAAAAATAATGGAAATAAACTTAAATTCAGAAGAAATATTTAAAATAAATGACACAGTCATTGAAAAAGCCGAATATATAAAATACTTTGGTTTTATAATCGATAAAAAATTAAATTTCAATGAACAAAAAGATTACTTATGCAAAAAAGTTGGTAAAAAAATTAGTTTTTAAAATGAATAAAATGATATTCTACAAGGGTCTACAGCTATTTAACTCATTGCCAAACAACATTAAGAATGAAACAAATGAAAATGTCTTTAGACGAAAGTGTACTAATTTTGTATTATTTAATAATAATTTGTAATATATACATTTATTGTAAATTTGTTGAAAATACTAATAATATAATAATAAAAAAAATATTTTATTCATATCCTGCCTCGGATGGCCTCACAGTACCTTATTCGATCGGACCAATTTTCGTGCACTTTTTCCATGGTCGAGGTTTGTATTTTGACATTGACATCAAATGCGTAATTGTCTCTGGTTTGCCGGCATAAAACTTTTCTTTAAAGGCGCTCCACCGAAAATAGTCCTACAGTATCAAATCGCAACTTCTTGGCAGCCAATTGACATCATCATTTCAGCTAATTAAACGACCATCAAAAGTTTGATGCAATAAATCGATTGTGCCATGTTTAGATGTGTACCACATCAATAACATGAAGAGCGGTTACAAAAAATGGCGCAAAAGATGTAATGGTTACGTCGTCCTTATTTTTAAAGAAATGTGAGCCAAAGATGCCTCTGCTACACTAGCCGCAGCAAACAGTCACTCGTAATAGGTGCATTGACTTCTGTATGACCACGTGTAGGTTTCCGATATCCAAATACGGCTTATTAAACTACCCACCAAGATAAAAATGAGCTTCATCCGAAAAGCCGATTTTTTTTTTTGGCAAAACCGATATCATAGTGCAGTTTCCCGTTGGCGCATCTAGCGAAGAGAAATCGAAGCTAATGGTCATGAGGCCTCAACTTTGAAACCAATTGGATTTATAAGGCGAGATCTTTTTTCAAAATTCGACGTAAACTGGTGTGTGAAATGTTCAATTCTTCAGAACGATGACGAGTTGATGTTAATGGATTCTCAAGCACAATCTCAGCCACAGCTTCTATATTTTTGTGTGCACGCACTGTACGAGAACGCATCCAAAATGAAACCAGTTTCACGAACTTTAGCAATAAACCTGCATGTACCGGGCACTGTTGCTCCAATTATCTTTGCTTTGGAAATAAATTTATAATAAATCTCAACGTTTCTCAAGCGTAAATTCATTGCTTTCAATGCAGATAATATACTGAATTTGTTAACAGAATAGAATGACATAATTATTGTCAGATTCGAAATAACCGATGGTTCAAATTTAAACCAATAGATGGTCCATCCGCTGAATGAGCCTTAGATGCTCCTGTCAGAAAGATTAGGGTTAAAAATATATTTAATACTTTTATGAGAATATCATTACTCCTGTAAAATCTTAACAAAATTTAATTAAAAACTGAAAAACAACTTAAAATCTCTCAAGTGTCTGACATATTTGAAAGAGATTTTAATTCCTAATACAAAATATCAACCAAAAAAGAAATAATATTGTATTGAAAGTATACAAAGGAATGTTTCATAATAAAACACATTGCTAAAGTATTAAAATGTATTAAATTCTTTATGAATCATAATAACAATGGAGCTTTAAGTATCCACGTGTAGCTAATACACAGTTATTATTATGCAATGCAATAAGTTATTTGTGTAATTAAATCTCTAATAGTTTATGCTGAGTATACTCCTCAGAATGAAATGAAAGAAATATTATGCTTACGTACTAACATTCATTTTAATTTTATCCACTAGTGTTGGGACCTACAGTTTAATGTAAATTCGAACGACATATTTTTGAGATACTTTCCAAGGCAATTTTATTTACTTTCAGAGTTTTGCCAGAAGACTGCTGAGAGGAAGTCGCAGAAAGATATATTTTTTTTTCATAATTCGTTTTGCACGAAGTGTCTGAGCCGGGGGTTGAACAATGATCTCTTGTCTAATAAGCCAATACTCTAGCAAGTACACAACGGCGACTTCATTGTAAGGTTAGCTATAATCTGTTTATTCAACTTTGCGAATATATGTCGTACCTTCCAACAGAGCCTTTGACAGTTATAACTGCCATTTTGTTGTAGCTACATCTGTCGAATTAGTTTCCATTTATTCAGTCTGTTTTGCCAAATCACCATGAACGGATATAGTATTCAACAACGCAAGAAAGTCATCAAATTGTTTTGTCATTTACGATCGCCATAAACGTGCTACCAAGGCGACTATTTGCCATGTGGTGAATAATTCCTCTGTTTTGATCAACATATATACGTCGACGAAACGTAAAATATCCCGAAAACATCGCCAATCCTCGTGAGAATAAGCGGGAGAAACTGAGACAATTAATTCTAACTCGCCATTAAGAACCCGGCTTGTCATTAGCATATATCCGTACAAGATTCAACAAATCTAGGAACAGAAATCAAGCGAGCATTGGCGATAATCTGCATGAGCCAATTAATGGCATTGGAAGGTAATTGAACTAGACATGAAGATCATGCGATTTGTCTCCTTTAGAATTTTTTTGTAGGAATTTCTTATATTACTGGTTTAAATGTTTCTGTAAATTTAAGAAAGTTTAACAGATCAGAGTATCTTTCCGGAATTGAATGCACAAACCCACTAGACACCTATATTGTCATATTACTTCCACTTATATTTGTTCACTAATTCATAAAATTTTTTCGAAGCATTTATTCAATCTAGATGCACAAGAGTTGAAACAACAGGAGCATTATTCGTTAATATCCTTAATTGGATCTTAAATTGTATTAGAAATCAATTGTTTCGTGTTATGTTTACTACAGGCGAGAACATTGTTCGTAGTTTTGTTTTGGTTTTTTCTTTAAGAAAATAGTTTTAAGGTGTGCGGATAATTAGGTCACCGCAGTCGTATTGAGCTTGTTACAATTTACAGGCAGGCATGGTTTAATGGTTCTGTGATGATTCGATATTCTTGAGTCACCTAATGATTTGAGACACCTTGATGGTCAAAAGTCATAATGGCAAAACAAAAACGCATTCTCACTTGAGCTTATATTTGATGGTTATTTGAATGACAGTACCAAAGAAAGGTGTACATAGATATGGTTACGAAAATGGAAATATCGTTTAAGATCAACATGATTAACAAAAGATACACTAACAAATACAACGAAGTTGTTACAAGTAAACCAACAGCATCGCTATGAAAGAAATGGGGTTAGACAAGTAAGCGAAAATGCAACAACAAGCAACGTGAACAAAATACACAAACAACAATGAAGTCGCAATAGAATTCTCGAGAAGGCGAAAACTCGAACCTTCATTAGACTGTTTACGTGAGCATATTAAAAGGCAAGACAAAGCAGACAACGAGTAGTAAGAATTCAGTCAGTCTTGTATGAAGACGCGTTGCGTGTGAAGAAAACAGTCGTGGTGTGAAGATATCCGCTGAAAAGATATGCGTTGTAAGCAAAGAATAATAGCGTACAAGCTTTTATTGTTGTATTCGTCAAGTTGTAAATAGTGGCACACAAAAGTAGTGAGAACAATACAGAATTTAATTGAAACTAAACACCAATTTATTTTTATTTTGTTTGTAATCAACGAACTCATATTCTAAACGTTTTTAAAATGGTAGAAACTTAACAATATTGTAGTAAACTGTTAAGGAAAATCGTGGAAGCTATCACTTCTTGTTGTTTTCAAATGAGGAACAGAGACACACCTCTTTGCAACGAATAAACCGAACAATTTCTAACAACTCCGTATATTATACGATATATTATGGTTATATTTTTATTGCAAAAGAAAAGTGATATGAATTCCTATATTTTATGGAATAAACATTTCCTCAAATATTACTGCCGTAAAAGCTTTAAGGAATATGTGTCTATAAAATATAAATGCTTTCACCTTAAACTAAATTTTGTATATTTCTTTTTTAAACACTTTTATTCATACATACAGGCATGTTTGTATTTATATACATACATACATAATTTTTCAAATGTACATACGTACAAAGGAAATTCTAATTTACTCCCTATGCTTGTTTTTGTATTTAAAATATAGTATGTTTCAGTAAAGCCATTTCATTTTTAGCAACTAAAGTATTAGAAAATTGTTATTATTTTTATATTCACAAATGCCACAGTCTGTTAACAAATAAAAAATCGATATGAGAACTTATTTATTAATGGATTCATAAATTTTAAAGCATTTTTTATTTATTCGTTTTATTTAGTTGACATTTCTATAAAAAGAAAATTATTATTAAACCACATATTAACAATAAACTTCACATGATATTGGACACAGAGTTACATCAGGTTAAATCTTTTGAAATTAATGAATTTTCTGAATTAATTCACCACAAAATGATTCCTTTGTTATTAATTGTAGTATAATTCGTTCGCAAATACACGTTTATCGAGCGCAAAAAATTGTTTATACTATTTCTTGAAGGATAATGAAATGTTTCTTTTACAGGATCTTCGCTTAAAAATGACTTCTCTGACTTAGGAATGAATAGCCCAACAATGTGAGTATTTATGCAAAGTTCTTTCAATATAATGAGTCTTCCAAGAGGAATATTCAAAATTTGACAATCAATAAAGGCCATCTCCTACATCAGCCAAATAAATTATTTAAAGTGCAGCCCTTTAGTCGGGGTTACAACTTAGCTTCTCGCATCTATCAAATTAGTTGCCATTTTTCCCGTATGTTTTCCATGTTGTCGTATGTGGGTAGTGTGTGACTTAAGAAAAAGTCTAAGGAAGTTAGATGGATAGCGGAGGCCAGTTAATTTAATCTCCATGAAATTCAGCTTATAAGGAGTTGGTAATCGAATATCTATAGTGCTCGCACTTGTTATTGATGACCTGGCCAAAGTCGTTCTCAATGCAGAATGGACCAATGACGCCGCCACCATAAAATTCATTCAAAAGAGAGACTTTTTCGGGGTGCCAGTGGATGCTGTTGATCCTCATGTGAATTATTATCGCCCCAGATTTACCAATTTTGTTTGGTTACGTACCCCTTCATCCAGAAATCGGCCGTGTCCTTCAGTTCTTGGGTCAGTTGAAATTTGTAAGGATGCTTGCTTAAGTCGCGGTGGTAAATTTGTCAAATGTTGGTCTGTAAAAGGTGGATGCAGAATCAACTATCTCGGATTCTCCTGCACACTCAAGCAACGACTATTATGTTTTCGGCAGATGTTACATATCGCCGTTCGGGCGTATGAGTTATTTTTCATGTAAAACATAAACAAAATATCACCCATACGCATTGGCTGATGCAGTGAATAAGTGAAGTTAAATTCAGAAATTTAAAGCATCCCTTTAGGTTTGTTTTGAAAATATTGTTATCTTAGGAACAGTTTAAAGTCAGCTCCGAACGACAGATTTTTGAGAAAGTTTTCATAACAATTTTGTTTGCTTTCACGATTTTGTCAGAAATCTGGGAGGGAGAGGCTGTTGTCGAACAAATATTTTTTCATATTTCGTTTTGCTGGAGATGTCGGATCTGGAGTTCTGAGCTCTGTTATGAAGCAATAAACTCTATTAGGTAGGGAGGTTGGTGGAGCTGACTTTCTTTAGAATCCAATATTATCTTAAAGCGAGACTTTCATAATATGCTGCTATCTGTAATCATAAGGATTACGAATCAATTTGGCTTCAATTTTGTACAACTGAAATTTTTAAAGATGTAAATCCTACTATCGAAACTAGAAAAGAAATGAATAAATTGCTATGACAACAATATACTATTAGATTTTCTTAGATTCCATTTCGGTGTAGTTACACACACGTGCAGATACACTCGCTGACCCATATGGCCATTGTGTTACTCAATGTAAGGTAAGCACCCTTGTCATGATCCGATAGTGGTGGATTTGAACCATACCGAAATTCGAATGAAACCGGTCAGTTCTCCTACTGGCACGTTCGCCACCCTGCCCAGATCTTCAAACATAATATCACCCAAAAACCGATGACGTCTTTCCTGAAGTACAGGGCACGTTGTACCGATTCCGTTTGTTCCACATCTTGGCAGTTTCTGCAGTGGGTGGGGTTTGCCAACGAAACTGCCAATAGCGTCAAGCCCATTCCTCTTAAAATGCGAACTGTACTGTTGTCGGACTCAAGTAATTGCCTGGTTCTTCCGCTGTCCACTGCTAGATACAGCAGTTTTTAAATTCGGCAAACAGGTATATTGAACGACCTAAGGTATGTTGAATTCCATACTAATTTTTCCTACTTTAAAAAAGTATTTTTGAGAAGAGCATATACCTACCGTGTCTTCCTCAGATATCGTCGATCCATTCCATGCCAGTTCGTCCGCATTTTCGTTTCCTTTTACGCCAGAGTGGCCTGTAGCGGCAGGATTTGTTTCTGCGAATATTTGACGGGATACCAGCGCTTTGATTGCTGGTTGACTGTCCAATGATCAAGTTTGAATGAGATAAGTTCCTGATTTCAAAGACGTAGGTAGTATGTTGGCTTATTAGACATAAGATCGAGGGTCAAACCCCAGGTCACACATTAAAACGAAATATGAAAAAATATTTCTTCGGCGACTTCCTCTCAGCAGATTTCTGGCAAAACTCTGAGAGTAAATAAAATTGCCATGAAACGTTTCTCAAAAATCTGTAGTTCGAAGTCGACTTTAAAATGTAGGACCCGCTACTACTGTATAAAATTAACACACGCAATATGAGTGGTGTGAGGAGCTAGGCCGTAATCTTGACTGAAGGGTTGTAATGGCCAATTATGTTATGTATGTATATAAGTTCCTGATTTCAACCATTCAATAGCAAATATCTTCGCCTGAAATACGCTGACACCTGGTTATCGTCAACTAACTAAAGAACACAAGTTTTCTCAAACTGCGAGATACAAAATAACGTTTTTCCCAATTTTTAGATATTCATTCAGAAATGTTTTTACAATCTTGCATTAAATTTAATTTCAATAATTCCGTCTAAATTGCATGTTAAACAATGCTTAATAAAACTAATTTCTATCATAATTCTATTGTACTGTGTTTATCATCCATCAAAACTGAGAATGTACTTAACAGTTGTTGATGGTGTTGAAGTGCAATGCAAAGTTTTAATCGCAACAACAAAGGATAAGAACAATAACAAAAGCAAATTACAACATTTATTACAAATCACAAGTTAACATTACTCATAAAAGTTACACAAACACTCATGATATGAACACTCATACTCGCATAAAAACGGTTAAATAGAAGAGAACACACTTCGTTTAACCATTTTTTTTCAAAGTTTTCAATGTTCAAACAGTATTGTACCGATCAAAAGTAACCACACGGATGAGAACTTTTTAATTTATTTCCCTGATAGTCTAATTGGTAGTGTAGACTATTAGCGTGAGGGTCGTGGGTTCGATTTCCACCAGAGCGTTTATTGTCAAAGTTACTCAGCTCATATGTAATTAGAATATAATTTGTAGTTGTATTGTAATAAATAAATAAATAAATATACTAGGTGCACCGGTATGAAGTGAGCATCAAGATACATTTACTGTGACTCTGTAGGATCGCATCTAACGCTTGTCGAGGCATATAGGGATCATACTCTATTAGAAGCAACATACTGAAGATGGCTTCGACGGTTCAGAGATAAAGATTTTGATGTGAGAAATGATACACGTAGAATACAACCAAAAAAGTTGGAAAATGCAGAATTGCAAACAAAATTTAACGAAGATGACACTTTGAGTCAGAAACAAATAGCCGATATGATGAAAGTTACAACCCAAATAATTTCTGACCGTTTAGAAGCTATGCGAAAGATTGCAAAGTCTAGAAAATGGTTGCCACATGTATTGAATAACAAGCAGAAGGAAAACCAAAAACCACTTGAGAAAAGTTGAAAGTATTGTTGCAACTGACCGTAATTTCCATCGCAAAATCATCTTCCGCAATTAGTCCTATTTCGGTATAAGTGGGTACGATCACAAACAAAATTGTAGAATACGCGTACAATGCATCGCGAAGAAGTCACTGTTTTGTGTGAATTTTGAGCTGTCGGCATCATCGGTTGATATTTCTTTGAGAACAACGTTGATCAATGTAACTGTTCGTACAACAAGTTATTGAAAATATATTACGTTACATTTAAAAATATGGTCAACTTCTTTTGGCTTAAATTGGCTAAGTTAGACCCAACAACATGTGGTCTCACCAAGGCGTTGCTTCATTTCACGCACCTCATACCATATTGTATATTCTGCTCGAACGTTTAAAGCTAATTATTTCACATGGAGATGATGTGATATGATACCGATTTATTTTTCAGAGTCAGGGAAAATTGGACATTTTTATATGTGCTTACTTAGATAAGCAGTAACGGACATTTGAAGGATGTTGTATTCCACATATAACTACATTAACAGGTCTTTCAAGCGAATAAAAAATATTGATGACATTCCACACATATTTTATTTTAATTTTAATTTAAAAATATTAAGAGTTTTATGACATACCCAGTAGTGTGTGGGAAATATTATCCATTTTACACGTCCATAAGTTGTCTGTAAAGTCTCATAATTCATAAAGAAATTGAAAAAAGTAATGAAATGAAATACTGTGGAAATTGGCGTGCTTAAACATGGGAACATTGTTGGCAAATTTTTAATTGAAATGCTTGAATTACAATGCTTGGAAACTTATTACTAAAACTTTATTTAAAATCTGTTCTCAAACCGCTACACATGGATAAATTTTACACACCCGATGTGAATGGTATGATAATTTATACAGTTTGCATTTAAAGGTGTATGTGTGTGAGAATTTAAAGAGTTAGCATTTAAAGGGCAGTCGTATAGCTTAAGAGTTCAGTTTAGTTAGTATCACACAAGTTAGAACTACGACTTAAATAACTGTTCGTATATTAAGTTATTGAAAATATATAACGTTGCATTTCAAAAAATACTTGCTCGGACTGAATTTTGTTATTTTGAAAAAAAGATAAAAATAACAAAGACAACAAAAATGCTACAAAGACACGGTAGAGTATCAGTGTTGTATCGAATTGTTGCTGGCGATGAAAACCCGTTTTGTTTTCAGAATCCTAAATGGAAAAAGTACAAGTATTAGCTTTGGGTGCAAACCCAGATCGGTCTGAATTGGACCACATATGGTTTCAACAATGCCACGCATTCCTTATTCCGCATGAGGGTGATGTAAACTATCCAATGAGATCATGTGATTTGACCACGTTAATCATTTTTTATGGCAGGTGTATGCCTATAAGCTCCAAGGTACAGAGGGCCTCAGGCCACCATAACACATGCCATCGGTCAATTTCAGTCTCATTTATGTGGAGAAACATGAAACATTAGGCCTAACGGATGCGCTCCACTCAGAGAAGCTGTGGCGGTCGTTTGAATGATGTTATTGTTACGTTTTTACCTTTTGAAAACGTTTAAATAAATATAAATTTGTGTTTAGTTTTAATTAAATTCTTTATCGTTCGTACAATTAAACTTCGTTGTTTCATTATAGTTGTTTGCGTATTTTTGTTTACATTTATTCTTGCAGTATTTGTTGTTGCATTTTTGTTTACTTGTTTATCATGTAATCAAATTCATTATTTTGGTTTTTGTAGCTTTTTTTTACAATTTAAACGATGTGAAAGCAAAACACCATTTTCGTAACATTATATTCCACACGTAATGGCATCATAGGTCTTTCAAACGAATAAAAGATGTATATTATAATTCAGGCATTTCTGGCATAAACTTGTGAGAGTAAAATAAAAAAATAAAATTGTCATGAACATTTTCTCAATAATCTTTAACTGTAGGTCTTGCCATTCACATATGAATTAATACACACAATATAAGCTAGGTCGTAATCCTGACTGAAGAATTTTAATGACCAACTATGTATGTATGTGTGTACTGTTACTAATTATAGGTTTCACATATAATGTCCATTAAAAGCATTATTTCGCTAAAATACAAAGTTTTGTTATTAATATTATTATAACAAGAGCTCAGTTCAGTTTTACATTTCCATTTTTAGGACATTTTGTAAATACACCCAACACGTACAGTCATAGCTGCCAGATTTTACGATTTATCGTCATTTTGACGATTTTGAGCTCCAAAAATATCATATTGACGATTTGACGATTTATGCCCTTATTTTAACGATTTTTGGAAATTAAAAATTTATATCATATTCTTTACTTTAGTACATTAAAAGCTACTTTAAGCTTTGTATTTACTTTGCAATTATTACTATTGGAAATTGTTAGTAAAAACAAGGAGTAAAGTATTATATTTTTAAGTTACTTTCAAATACCTGTGATGATTTTTCTGTATTTTATTCCCTATTATCCATTAAGAGCCATAAAATTACCTCCTAAATAAACTCGTAGTTGGGAATAATTAAAATCCATTCCAAAACGTTTACAGACCGTTCTCGAGGACAAAGGATATGTCACAAAGTATTAATTGTAATTTTTCGTCATTTTTAGCAATGGTGCTCTCCTTTGTCCGATTATGCCTTGAGCGCAAAAAATTGAGTTAATTTTCTTTTTCTTTATAAAATTACTGTTATCATGAAAAATGTTTTTATTTTTTTATTAATCTGAAAGTCTATAATGTAGAGTGTAAATAAAAGCAAAAAAAACATATATTTAATATTTTCTTCTTAAGTTTTAAGCACATACACATTAGACTAATGCTTGTCCGATTATGCGATGGAGCCACTGTATGTGGTCTACGAGAAAGACGAATACTGCGTACAAATATCTGACTTTCGGGCACAAGTGTCTTTCTTGCACTACAAAACATGCTAAAAAGTATTGTAGGTAGTGTGTTGGCTTACTAAACATGAGGCTTCGGTTCAAACCCCAGGTTAGACATCTCCACCAAAACGAATTCAGCAGATTTCTTTCAAAAACTCTGAGAGTAAATAAAATTGCCATGAAAAGTTTCCCAAAATCATTACATTCTTTGAGCCATATATACTTCGAAATAAAATAAATTTAAATTTCGAATGTAATGTTGATTAGGGATTCCATTACTATATTATTTCCATTTCAAAATTATACGCCAGAAAGAAGATACGTGTAATATTGCTAGACTCTTCTGGACACGTATGGATAAAAAGAGGATTGATATACTTCTGAAGGCATACGAAAAACTCTGCGTTTCTGCAAGAGCAGAAGAGACAGATTTTCAGTTCATGTATCAGTGCCCAGCCCTTGTCATAAAGAATATGGTGTTTTTGACCTCTCACTTTTTGATAACTTTAACTGAGCGCTCTAATATAAGGATCACTGAAATAGCAACATTTATTTTAGACTGAGGTATTACAATGTGCCTAACTGCACATTGTATCACCTTATCTAATCTGCGATCGATCTCTTGAAAATAGTGGAACTATCTGATGTCGCCGAAAATCCAAAAATTAGACATCGTTCTCAGCAACTTTAAATTTCACGAATTTTGGCTCCGGAAATATTAAATAAATTTTTTCGGCGACTCTTAGCAGATTTCTGGCAAAAACTCTGAGAGTAAATAAAATTTTCATGTATAATTCTTTTAAAAATTTGTCGTTCGGAGTCGACTTTAAACTGTAGGTCAAATTAACACAAACAACATAAATGGTGTAAGAAGCTAAGCCGTAATCCTGACTGAGGGGTTGTTATGACCAATTATATATGTATGTGTGTATATACATACGTATAGTGTAGTCTGCGGAAGGCCGTGTTCTTGTGAACGAAATCGAATTCTCCTATATACTCAGTCAACGATTACTATACTTTCAGCAGATCTTGCATTTTTTCGACCAGACGTATGAGCTGATTTTCATGAAAAATATAAACAAATATCACTCATACGCAGCGACTGACGCAGTGAATAAGTAAAGTTAAATTAAAAAATTTAAAGCATATTTTTAGTTTTAATCTCATAGTATTGTAATCTCAAGAATTTTAATTGGAAATATAAATTGCTTGAATTGCTAGAAGACATTAGAAAAAACCCGTTATTTTGTGAATAGTGGTCGCATATAAAAAATGTGTACAAATTCTTAACATTATTGTGCATATTGTGTTCTTCTATTGAAGAATTTGTAAGGTTTATGGAACCGTTGCTGCAAGAGTAGCGAAGTGTTTTGATCGTTTTCGATCAAACAATTTTGTTTATTAAAAATGGCCACTAAAAAGCTTGAAGAAATCATGTACCATATAAAAAGACCGACAATTAAGCTGAAAATATGTTGCTAAAGAATGTCTTGTACCCATTTACAACTAAAAAAATTTCGATGTTTGGGTTTCACATGCCCGATTGCAATTCAAAATAAAAGCTGAACGAAATCAAATAATTTCTGGAGCAAGTGATTACAAATGATGAAAAGTGGCTGGCGAGTGCTAGTGATGTGGTCACACAAACAGATGTATTGACAGGCTTGACAGGGCTTCAGCAACCGATCAAACGACTAGTAGATAAGTAATTAATTATTTAGAACTACTGAATGAATGCAAATAATATTAAAAATAATAATATAATAAGAATTAAGCATTTTAGACATTTAAGTAAACTTAACATACATTTTTACATGAAAAATAATAATGGCTGCCGATAGTTGTTAAACATATTCCCGTATACAAACATTTGAATCCTAATTTAATATCTCCCCATTGGTCTAATTTATCGAATCTTCGAAATAACTGTTGGTCTGTTGTGTGGAATACAAATCAAAAAAAGGTTTTTACAAGAAACAAGAATCTGACAGACCTGAATCAAATATAATAAACCTTTGCATGCAACATGCGATTGTCTGTCCAGTAGTTCTATCCAACAATCAATCATTTGTAAGGGTAGTTTCGTAATTTGCATTTACTGAAGCACATCACAAATTGGTTAAAAAGGTATTTCATTGTGAACCGTTTCGGTGATGTTTAAGGATAAATCAGCAGAACAATATTTCGCTTTGATTTTTTTATTTTTATTTTTAACAGAATTTTCTCGTTTACTTTGAGGAATTCAATAATAAATAGAGAAAATATTGAGAATCGTTTGGGTAAATACGTATATTTCTTGATGAGAAGCAATAAACAAACACAAATTTGTATTCTAAAAACGAAGGATATACATGAATTGTGTAATGTGTTAATACACTCGTATTGTTTTTTACAAAATTTTAAAAACAGTATTTTACGCACAACACTCGTAAGACAAACACAAATTGAGACATGAAAAAGGAGCAGATTTTATATGAGGTAGTCTAAGACGAATTGCATCCACATGATAGACTTATCTTTCTTTTGAATAACCATAAATTAGAGGGCGCTATAATAGCAATAACATTAATAACCAAATAACAGAACATAATTTATTTACTTATTGATTAAGGAAACAATCATTTTGTAAATATCGAACATATGTATACGGTGTGCATATCAGATTTTGTTTTAAATTGCAATAAACTTCAAGAAATGAAAATAGTATTGCTGATTTTGATTTTTGAGCTCCAAAAATATCATATTGACGATTTGACGATTTATGCCCTTATTTTGACGATTTTTAGAAAAAAATTTACATCATATTCTTTACTTTAGTACATTAAAAGCCACTTTAACTATTGCAAATTTATATTAGTAAAAACAAGGAGTAAAATATTATATTTTCAAGTTACTTTCGAATACCTGTGATGATTTTTCTGTATTTTATTCATTTTTAACCTTTTTTTTCTAAAGCACAATGCGGCCTAAGTGAGTCCATCCAAAATTTTTTCTTGGATGGGCAGCCACCTCTACCTACCTAACCCCTTAAAAGCCAAAAAATTACAACTCCTAAACAACCTCGTAGTTGAGCATAATTTACCATTTGCCGTTGCAGAAAATTTTAAACCTTCGAATATAGCTTCTAATATTACCATCGGAAGAACAAAGGCAAGCGCCGTTATTTTTTTTCCTACGACCAACACTCTGGTGATGGATAGTATTGTGTTTGAACATATGTTACGGGAAGAAGGAAAGAGAGAACAGTGTTTATTGACACTAGGCTTGTATATTTTGATACCATAAGTAATAGGAAAGACCTCTGCTGGAATCAAGTTCCACATACTGTCCAATCGACCACATATGGATGTGCTAGCCGAGAAAGACGAGTGTTATGTAGGAATATATGATTTACGGGAACAAGTCCACTTATTTCGTTCATTTTGTAGTAGCGATAGAACAGTGAAACACAAACCACATTGCAACGATGATCCAAAGATTCAATGGTCTCTCCCGTAGTAGCCCATCATTAAGGAGCTACTAGGGGTTCTCCTGTACACGGTCGAGTAACCTCAAAATAGATGTTGATGCACCGACCCATACATGAGAGTTGTATTCCATTCTCGGTCGGTTATAAATGGTGTAAATACTAAGATCAGATGATAAAATCTTAAGAAGGAACTGAAAAATGTGTCGGTTGAAGCCAACATTACACTGAATGTTCATGCTCAGAATGTCAAGAGCTTCTGAC
This sequence comes from Sarcophaga subvicina, assembly GCA_936449025.2. NCBI lineage: Eukaryota > Metazoa > Arthropoda > Insecta > Diptera > Sarcophagidae > Sarcophaga > Sarcophaga subvicina. The sequence continues at coordinate 36,603,547 of OW388080.2, forward strand.
TGCGCTTATATGTCAATAAACAACACTGGGATAGATTGTTTAAACGTTAAACAATTTTTTTCTGAAAATGATATAAAATTCTCCATTTTTGGAAAAATGTTAATAAATAAAGATGAGGGACGTCAGCTTTTAATTACTGAAAAATTTTTTTTAAAATGTTTTATTTTTGAACTCAGATTGTACATACATTGACTTTTTATGTTATACTACAATAGAAATAATTTTGGTTTTTAAAAACTTTTAATTTATTTATTTATTTTTTTTCTGACGATTTTTTGACGATTTAAATAAACGTCTTTGACGATTTCAAATATTTGAGGATTTGGTGTCTCATTTATCTGGCAGCTATGGTTGTAGTGCATTCAGTAAAAAACCGCATGTTATTAGCATAAAAAATTTTTGAAGGCATAACTTCATAATTTAATAAAGAGGTATTCAACGTAGTCGTCGTAGTCTAGTAGGTAGTGTGTTGACTTATTGGACGTAAAGCCGGGGTTCGTGCCCCAGGCCAGACATTAAAAACAAAATACAAAAAGTATTTCTTCGGCGACTTCCTCTCAGCAGGTTTATGGCAAATACTTTGAGAATAAATAAAATTTCCATGAAAAGTTTCTCAAAAATCTGTCGTTCGGAGTTAAACTGTAGTTCCCACCATTCATGTATAAAAATTAACGCACACAACATAAATGGTGTGAGAAACTAGGTCGTAATCCTGACTTTAGGGTTGTAATAACCAATTGTATGACCCGACTAGAGACGATACGGAGTTTGCAATCTCCGACATGTTACAGGGCATATGTATTCCGATTGCTTCAGTTAATTTCAGACTTATTACTGGAAATATCAATATTTTTGATTGCAAGAGGGTACGTGCCATATTGCCAGACTCTGCTGGACACATTCGGATAAGAAGATCGGTTCAGTTTTTTCTTTAACTCGCATGGTCATTCACAATATCACACAATAGTGATTCTCACTGGTCACTGTCCTTTTGACAGGCCTGGTAGAGAGATTTAACCTTCTAAGTCGAGGTTATTTATGCAAACTATATATTTATATATTTATTTGTTTATACTTTGCTCCTTATTTAACACTAAAATAAAAGGAAACTCATTCAAACCGGGGAAAAAATATTGAAAAAAAATCGGCACCCGCTGTATGTAACGTAGGTTGCAATAATATACTTCCGCACGACTTGATTGATATCAATATGAATATTCGAATGATATGTTTCCACTCAACAATATGCAGTTGACATATATAATGTTAAAACATGTTCTTACTAATTTTTTTACTTTTTCCTCTTTGATGTACTCCCATAGCACTTTCACTGTAACCTGCGCGTGTTGCAGCGCCACCAACTAAAATAAAAATTTATAGAAAGACATTACACAAATGATATAAATATTATTTATAATAATTATATTATATTTTACACAAATGATATATAATATTGATTGTTGAAGTGATCAGACGTGTTTATGTTTGAGCTCCTGCAAAAAAAAATTTTTTTTTGAAGTGACAGTATCTGTGTTTTTGAAATTTTAATATAAACAGTTTATCTATTTTCTATATTTTCTATGCTTACATTTAAACCTCAAAATAAAAATAAGTCAATTCTACAGTGCACAATAACAATTTGAAATTTATCAAATTGAAAAAAAGAACGCATAGCAACAGAATATAGAATATTCTGCAATATTCAAAATTTACAAAAACTAATATACAACGGACAGTAGAATTCTTATTTTTGATGACTCATCTACAAAATCAGACAACTGCAATTAAAACAACAACAAACATACACAGTATTTTTAATCCTATTAATCCTAACACCCACATAGCAACATTAAAAAATATTAAAGATTAATTCAATATACAAGTTAACAATAAAGTTAACAACAAAATATTTTCTTTATTTCTCATATTCTTTTTATTGTCTTTTTTTGCAAGTGCAACAAATTATGGGTTGTTGAACTTAGTTGAACAACAAAACTGCTTATCAATCTCTTTTACTTTTATTTAATGTCAATAAACTACTTACTTTTATTTAATGTCAATAAACTACTTACTTTAACATAATTCTATTTAAAAACACTTTTTGCTTACTAAACATTTTTTTATTAATTCTTTTGTATTTTTAACTATAAGCATTTTTGTAAATTAATTTAAGTTATAAATATTACATTTTTTGAAAATAAAGTTCAGTTATAATAAAACTCAAAAACAAGAATAATATTTTTATTCTTAATTGGCGCCCAACGCAAAATTTCGTTAAAATATCCTCATAGAGGATTAGTAAAAACGAAAAATATCGTTAAAATATCCTCATAGAGGATTAGTAAAAACGAAAAATTTCTTTAAAATATCCTCATAGAGGATTAGTAAAAACAAAAAAATAATAGTGAAAAAAATATCCTTGTAAAAGGATTAATAAAAAACTAATAGTGAAAAAAATATCCTTGTAAAAGGATTAATAAAAAACTAATAGTGAAAAAAATATCCTTGTAAAAGGATTAATAAAAAACTAATAGTGAAAAAAATATCCTTGTAAAAGGATTAGTAAAAAACTAATAGTGGAAAAAATATCCTGATAAAAGGATTAACAAAAAAACTAATAGTGGAAAAAATATCCTGATAAAAGGATTAACAAAAAAACTAATAATAGTGGAAAAAATATCCTGATAAAAGGATTAACAAAAAAACTAATAATAGTGGGAAAAATCCTGGTAAAAGGATTAACAAAAAAACTAAAAATAGAAAAAAAAACATCCTTAGTGGAATAAAATTAAAAACAATTCGTTAAAATTAAAAAGGAAAGGAAAAATTCTTACAAGACATAAGTGAAAAAATATTCAAAAAAAAAAAACAAGAACGAATTGCCGAAAAAATTTAGAAGAAAAATACATTGCAACAATTACGACCACCTCTTTGTCTTCAACAACAACAGCCAACAACAGCAACATCTATTGTCCTCCAACACCATTATCATCAGATAGTCATCAAAAAACCAAATATGATCATCATTCTAACGTAAGCGAATAATTTATGAATATTTTTTTTTTTTTATAATAGAATGTTGTAGAAATACAAATAAATATTTTATTAAATTGGAATTTAAAAATTAAACAAACCTAAAGAATTTAATGTAATATAAAAACGGAAAAAGTAACCTAAAAATACCTAAGATAATTTTTCTAAATAAGTTTTAAGTAATTTTTATTATATTAATTTAAACCTTGAAGTAATTTTTTAATAAATCTATTTGAACGTTATATTTCTGTCCATTCATTATATAAATTTTTGTAAAGAGAAAAGGAAAGAAAAAAAATGTCAAACCCCAATAATCTCATACGACCGGCAGTTTTAAGCCAACAAAATCCTTCAGTAGGTAACCCAACTGTCCCGACAGGATTAAACCAGGACCAGTTTAACCAACTGCAGATAACCTTGTTAGATTCTCTAAAACAATTATTTTTGACTGAGGGCAAGACTTTAGTTAACAATATCATTAATCCTTCGCAAGAATTTGCAAACCTACCTGACCAAACAATAGACGTACGATACAGCAATAATTTAGAAGATTTAGAGAAAGTACCCGATGTAGTGAAGAGCTTGAGAGAGTTCTCAGGTAAACACGCTGAATTTAGTTCATGGAAAAAAAGCATAGAGAGAGTACTAAACCTCTATGACAAGTCCCAAGGAACACCTAAATACTACGCCATCATACTTACAATTAGAAATAAGATAGTCGGCGAAGCCGATGCCGCTTTAGAAGCATATAATACACCACTTGAATGGAAAGCTATTGCGGCGTGTTTAAATCATCATTATGGCGACCAGAGAGACCTAAAAACTTTAGAATACCAATTGCTTTCACTGGCCCAAGGCAATTTGTCAATCAATGACTTTTATCAATCAGTTTACTCTCATTTGACCCTTATTCTTAATAAAATCTCATGCATGGAAGCAAGTAATGAGTCAATTAAATTACTGACTCAAACCTATAGAGAGAAGGCTTTGGACACATTTGTTAGGGGTCTTAAAGGCGATCTCCCTAGATTACTTGGCGTTCGTGAACCCAAAGACCTGCCTCACGCATTGTATCTCTGTCAAAAACTGGATAACCAAACGAATCGAAATGTTCTATCAGGGCATCACGCAAAAAACTCAGCACCATTAGTAATATCTCCTAAAAGACATATAATGCACCAATCCCCAAGACCATTTGCACCTCATTTGACATATTCCCCACAATACCCACAAAAGCCACAATTTATACCCAATTTCATGCAAAGACAACAACCGAACTTTAACCAGAGACACTTTCAGCAAAATGGTAATGTTTTGCCTCCACGGCCACCCAAGCCTATGTCACGCCCGGAACCAATGGAAATAGATGCGAGCCTAAGGACAAAACAGGTGAATTATATGAATCGCCCAACCGAAGATAGGAAATGGAAAATGCCCCCAACAAATCAACTCGGACCTCCGAACAAAATACAACGTAATTACCATATCCAAACTCAACCCACGGATCACTCACTGCAACAAACTTCGATTAATCACGAATCAGGAACAGATCTATGGGAAGAAGAAAATCAACAATATCAGGAAGATCAGGTCGACTCCACCACGGTAGATTTTGAAGACGATATAATAACGAGTCTAAGTGATATTCATTTTTTAGAATGAGGAGTTCCTCATTGCCTTATTTAGAATGTAAAATGAGGAACGGAAAAATATTAAAAATACTTATAGATACCGGCTCTAATAAAAACTACATAAGATCAGGAATAATATTAAAACCAATAAAAAATGAATTTCCATTCACTGCAAACTCGGTAGCAGGTAACATCAAAATTACCCATCACACTAAGGCTAATCTTTTTGGTCTTAATAATACGATTAAATTTTTCATTCTTCCATCACTCTCGTTTTTTGACGCCATTTTGGGCAATGATACGCTCAAAGAATTATCCGCCGTAATTGACACTAAAAATAGTATTCTGCGAATCAAAAATTCCAAATTTCAACTGAAGCAATTTCACTCCCAGAGTATCAACAAAATTAGTGTTCAAATGCAACATCTTGACACTCAAACGGTAAATGAACTTTCAAACGTGTTAGGACAATTTTCAGATCTCTTTTCCGAACCTGACGAAAAACTAACATACACCTCAAAGGTAATGGGAGAAATCCGTACAACCTCCGATACACCAGTTTACAGCAAGTCATATCCTTATCCAATGCACTTAAAGGATGAAATTAATTCACAAGTGGGAAAATTACTTAACGATGGCATAATAAGTCCTTCCCGATCACCGTACAACTCCCCTGTATGGATTGTCCCGAAGAAACTAGATCAATCCAACGAAAAAAAATTCAGAATGGTAATAGACTATCGTAAGCTTAATTCTGTAACCATTGCGGATAGGTATCCAATACCGGAAATAAACGAGGTGTTGTCGCAGTTAGGAAGGAACAAATTTTTCTCAGTCATAGACTTGAAAAGTGGTTTTCACCAGATTCCCTTGAAGGAATCTGATATTGAGAAGACCGCGTTTTCAATAAACAATGGTAAATACGAGTTTACTCGTCTACCATTCGGTCTAAAAAACGCACCTTCCATTTTCCAACGAACGTTGGATGATATTTTAAGGGAACATATCGGAAAACGATGCTTCGTCTATATAGACGACATAATCATATTTAGTAAAGATAAAGAAAGTCATTTACAGGATATAGAAATTATCTTCAAAACACTTCGCGAAGCAAATATGAAAGTTCAAGTCGACAAATGTGAATTTTTAAAAAATAACGTCGAATTTCTTGGTTTTATCGTGTCAGAAAATGGCATAAAATCAAATCCGGCAAAAATAGAAGCCATCACCAACTTCCCTGTTCCAAAGACGTTGAAAGATTTAAGATCTTTTCTTGGCCTTTCCGGCTATTATAGACGTTTTGTCAAGGATTACGCTAAATTAGCGAAACCCTTAACAACCCTCTTAAGGGGGGAGGGAGGACAAGCGTCCAAAACTACTTCGAAAAGAACACCGGTAAAACTAAATAAAGACGCGTTAGAAGCATTTGACAAAATAAAAGCAGCGCTTACAGAAGAGGTATTGCTCCATTACCCAGACTTCACCAAAGAATTTCAATTGACAACAGATGCATCAGAATATGCTATAGGAGCTGTCTTGTCTCAAAACGACCGACCAATAACGTTTATCTCCAGAACCCTCAGTAAGGCTGAAGAGCACTACGCCACTAATGAGAGAGAAATGTTGGCGATTATTTGGGCTCTTAATTCATTAAGGAATTACTTATATGGTTCAGCCAAAATAAAGATATTCACAGACCACCAGCCACTAACATACGCGTTAAGCAGCAAAAGTAACAACAATAAGATGAAGCGATGGAAGTCCATTCTTGAGGAACACAACTACGAATTACATTATAAACCTGGTCGAACAAATGTTGTCGCTGATGCCCTATCACGACCTCCTCAGATAAACTCAATGACTGCCACAGTTCATAGTGATAATACTTCATCTCACCATCTTATTCCAATAGCTAATGAACCAATAAACGTATTTAAAAATCAAAATTTTCTAAAATTAGGCCCATGCTCTTCATATGAATTTCAAATAGTATTCCCTACTTTCCACCGGCATATCATTTATGAAACCAACTACACGGAAGAAAAATTAATAGCAATTTTAAAAAAATATCTAAATCCTTCAGTCATAAATGGATTAAATACTACTGAATTTGTCCTAGGGAAGATACAGGAAATTTACCCTGGAAATTTCTCTAATTACCGCACTAGATTTGCTCGGAAAATTGTCACTGATTTGATAGACGAAGGAGATCAAGAGAGGGAAATATTAAATGAACACCAACGCGCACACCGCAATGCTGCTGAAAACAAAAGCCAACTGATTGAAAGAGTTTATTTCCCGGGAATGAATGCCAAAATAAAAAGGATAGTCAAACAATGCAAAATTTGTAAAGAACAGAAGTACGAACGGCATCCAATCAAACCACTACTCAATGAAACGCCAATTCCCGAATATCCTGGACAAATAGTTCACCTCGATATCTACCTTACTAACCAAAATGTTGTGTTAACAGCAATAGACAAATTCTCAAAGTATGCATCAGCTAAAATCATCAAATCTCGATCAACGCAGGACATCAAAGAACCTTTACGCGAAATATTGGTGAGCCTCGGACCACCCGAGAGGATAGTCATAGATAATGAAAAGTCGTTAGGATCCGCACCGATAAAACATATGTTAGAGAATCAATTCGGAATAATGATATTTAAAGCTCCACCGTACATGAGCAGTGTTAATGGACAAATCGAGAGATTTCATTCAACACTTTCGGAGATAATGCGTTGTGTAAAAGCCGAAAAAATCCATGATTCATTCAAAGAATTGCTAGACATATCTATTAGCAGGTATAATTACTCCATACATTCTACCACGGGGAAAAGACCAGTGGATGCATTTTTTGGAAGAGTAAAGCCAGAAAACGTTATGGAGGAAAGGAAGAAGCATATGAAAAGATTGAAAGAAAAACAGATAGAAGAATTAGCTTTCCATAATAAGAATCGAACACAGCCCAAACAATATTCCATTGGGGATACAGTTTATGTAAAAACAAATAAAAGGATAGAAACTAAGTTGTCACCTAGATATAAAGAGGAAAAGGTTGCAGAAAATCTCAATAATACTATAAAAACAGTTTCGGGTCGAATAGTTCATAAAAGTTTAATAAGGACATAAATTTTACTCTTCTCATCTACAGATTATTCATACAAGTCGTTTGTGCTGAAATACAAATTTTGGACTACTCAAATTCCGAGATCGTGACATTTCAGACAGGACGAGCACTCATACAAAATGGAACCTTTAACTTAATTCACATTATTGACATTGAGACCTATGAACGGGAACTGAGACTTATCAACGAACACATCAATTATGAAATAAAGAAATCCAATCCTCTAATGCCGTTTCTACAGCATGAAATATTAGAACTAGGGAAACTTATGGATCGAATTAGACCCTTCGGAAGGACTAAGAGATCTATAAACGAAATAGGCACCGTATGGAAATGGATCGCGGGTTCACCTGACCGGACAGACTTAGAGATTTTGACGGACAAAATAAATGATAACTTACGACAGACTGAAAACCAAATTGTAATAAATAGACTTTTTGAACGAAAATTAAATGAACTGACGAATTTAACAAACGATATAACTAATTACTTACAAAAGGACAATAGGGAAAACACTGCGGCACTAGGGTTTAAATTCGAATTACAAATACTTAAAGAAGAAATGTCTAACATAGAACAAGCACTGTTATGGTCAAAAGCAGGTATAATAAATTCTTTCCTCTTCTCTCATGAAGAAATGGAGATGCTGAACGAATTAATTTTAGAACAAAATTTTCCTTTTAATAACCTAGAACAATGTCTAAAATTCGCCAACGTCAAAGTTGCTTCGAATAACTCTATTCTTTTATATGTTATAAATCTACCTATAGTTGATAAAGTTGATTGTGAGACTATGATTGTAAAACCAATAAAGATAAATAGTGAAATTCTTAAACTAGATTATGAAACTATAATGACTTGCAAAAACAGAATATTTGGAATAGGAAAACAATGCGAGAACTATGATGAAATAAATTTGTGTAAGGAAAATAATATCCAAGATATAACCAATTCAAGTTGCATACCGAATCTCCTCAAGAGTATCCCTTCCACTTGTAGGAAAAGCAACAATTTAGATATCCTCCTTAGAGCTAATTCAAGATGGTCTGTTATTATTTAACAAATATAATGGATCGATTCTTATAAACGGCAATCATATTAATATAAATGGCACCTTTGTAGTGCAATATAATAATGCCACGATAATCGTTGGTAATCTTACATTTTCGCACTATGGAAAACAGTCAAGCAAACCATTGCCCGCTATTCTGAGCTCGTTGCAGTCCAATCATTATTTCGAAGAATCCTTATCTCTTCAACTTGTTAAAGAGCTCCATTTAAATAACAGTAAAACTATCCAATTGATTAAGAAAGAAAATAATGTAAATTTATGGGAGAGCACAGTAGCCATAATCATATGCGTGATTATTATAATCAAAATAGCTCTCAAATTTGCTACCAAAATGAAATACAAAATTAATTCCAAGAAAAATAATACTTTACCGATCTATTCTGAAATTAAGAAACCAGAGATAGTAGAATTCAATGGAACGGAAGATTGCCAAACAAGTTTTACTGCAAACGGGGACGTTTGCATTTAAAGGGGGAAGAGTTAACAATAAAGTTAACAACAAAATATTTTCTTTATTTCTCTTATTCTTTTTATTGTCTTTTTTTGCAAGTGCAACAAATTATGGGTCGTTGAACTTAGTTGAACAACAAAACTGCTTATCAATCTCTTTTACTTTTATTTAATGTCAATAAACTACTTACTTTTATTTAATGTCAATAAACTACTTACTTTAACATAATTCTATTTAAAAACACTTTTTGCTTACTAAACATTTTTTATTAATTCTTTTGTATTTTTAACTATAAGCACTTTTGTAAATTAATTTAAGTTATAAATATTACATTTTTTGAAAATAAAGTTCAGTTATAATAAAACTCAAAAACAAGAATAATATTTTTATTCTTAATTTACATACTAAACAAAACAATAACAAAACATAAACAATATATAAAACAATTGAAACAACAATTTTGTGTAAAAACAGTTCGCGCCAATGTAATAATATTTAATAAAACAGAAATACAAAACGACAACAATAAAACAATAAACAAAACAGAATTACAAAAGGACAACAATAAAACAATAAACAAAACAATAAACATAAACAATAAACAGAAACAATAACAAAACATTACAGAACAATTACAATAACAAAAGACCTAAATTCTTTTTTTCTCGCGCCAAAAGTGTTAAATAAAAACAAAACAAAAATAATAGATCTATTTACTGCAAGTCAGATTTTATTTGTTTATAAAATAATTCTCTTGTCAAAATAAAGCTTTGTGGGACTCATTTTATTGGTGGAACATAAATTTGTCCGTTAAATTGAAAATCACACTACTGAGAAAAATTTAGAAATTGAATTATAAAAATATAAAACAATAAAAAATAAAATTTAATTAAACTACTACAAAATGGAAACACGTAATATATCGAAAATAAAAGATCAGTTTAGCGCAAGCAAACGTCTAAAAGACTCAGCACCCGTCTCATCCGCTTCACCTGCTGACAATAGTTTAAAGGCACCTTGTCTGTCCAGTGGTGACAAGACTTTCCTTGTGGCTCTCATCAGGGAAAGTGAATCTCTTACTGCCCAACATATAAAAGATTCCATACGAGAAAGTGAAAAAACCCATTTCGACCATATCAAATCACTCATCTCGGAGAGTGAACAGCGGATTCGCTCTTTGGTGGAAACTGAGTTTCAGAGCTTCAGAAACGCTATCAGTGATATAACTGAGAGGGTCAGAAACCTAGAAGTCAAATGCGAGCAAGTTGATGATGAAAGTTGAAATTTGTGAGCTCAAAAAGAAATTGCTGGCGAGTGAGAATAGCATAGTGGCAGACAGTATTAGAATAAGCGGTATTCCATTTGTTGAAAATGAAGACCTCTCCTGTAGCTTTAACAACATCTACCAAAATTTAAATATTACTGCTCCACAAGTAAAAAACATATACAGACTGCGGAGAATATATAAATTAAACAAACCCCAAAAGCCTAAGGAAGAAGATATAGTGGTTAAATTACAATCACCCTATGCAAAAAATTTCCTGCTTAAATCAATAGCAAGACATAAACGTGAAAACCGAAGTAAACTGACCCTTAGGCATGCGGGAATACAAAGTGATCAACCTATCTACATAAATGAAGACTTAATCCCACACAACCATAAAATTTTGATGTCTGCATTGCGGTTGAAAAGAGATGGTAAAATTCATTCTGCCTATACGCTTAGAGGGCTGGTTTATGTGAGAAAGCGGAGCACCGATGAACCTGTTCTTATGGAATATATTGAAGACTTAGATAAGCTTTTTCGTTAGTAAACACATTATGACTACATTAGCTTTTATTACTGCACTTACTTTCATTATTTTCTCATCCTATTTGTATTATTTTTTATTGCTTTCATATAATATAACGGTATTTCATAATTTTTTCTCTTTATTAATATTTGCGTTTAACCATGCCAGTCCAATTAAAATATTTAACAAGTTTTTATTACACTGCGTTGCATCAAATATTCCTTATGTCCAATTTCACGATTGACCATCTTGGTTCCAGAGAGGGTAATTATAACGTTATTCGCATACTTTCGAATCAACACCTAGGGATAAATGTTTGTCACATCAATGCCCAAAGCTTATAATGCAAAATTGATGAATTCCGTTATCTTTTTGAAGATTCAGGTGTGGATGCCGTATGTATCTCAGAAACATGGTTTAATGAATCCCACAGCGACAAACATGTTGAACTAAGAGGATATAAATTATTTAGATGTGACCGGTGTGGAAATGCTAGTGGAGTGGCTATTTATGTTAAGAGCAATATTTCGTGTAAACTTCTGAGAACTTTCACTGCGGATACTGATGTTGAGTATATATTGGTGGAGCTATCATCTAATGGTGAAAAATTGCTGCTTGGGTGTGTTTACAGACCAAATAAAAATATCAGATTGGACACCATTATATCTGAGTTAGAACAAGTTTCTGTTGCCTATACCAATATAATAATATCAGGAGACTTTAATGCCAATTTATTAACAAATTCAAGTTCAAATTTTTGTACAACAATGACTTCGCTCAATCTACACCCTGTTAATAATTCAATGCCAACACATTTCACTAGGACAAATGCCTCTCTATTAGATCTCTTCCTCGTCTATGATAGCTGCAAAATATCTCATTATGACCAATTAACAGCACCAGTTTTTTCAAGGCATGACCTTATATTTCTGTCATATAACTTCAGAATACAACGTCATGAAAAATCATTTTGTTATCGGGACTTCAATAATATTGATATGTCGTCACTTAGGAACGACCTGTTTTCTGCTAACTGGGACGATATTTTCTATATTCCATCTGTTGATGCACAAGTCGAACACTTAAATGGTCTTATCTATCAGTTATTTATTAAACACGTCCCACTCAGAACCAAAAGATCTAATAGAAGAATAAATCCCTGGTTTTCATCGGAGATTAAATTGGCTATTGAACGTCGGGATCTACTTTTCAGTCGATGGAAACGTTACAAAACACCACAGTTTCTTGCGGATTATCACAAGGTAATAAGAGAAGTTGTAATAATGATAAGGCGGGAGAAACTATTATATTACGGTAATAAATTTCAGAATGCTGTATATACTAAGCATACATGGAGGCAGATTCGTGAAATGGGAGTTGTCAATACCAACCACAAATCAGACACATTAGACACATTAGATTTTAATGCTGTTAATAGGAAATTTGCTAATATTCCGCAACCACCAGTGAATATGAATTTTTATGACGGTAACAACAATGTATCTACAATAAATGATTTCCACTTCCGACATCTAAGATTGGATGACACAATTGAAGGATTTCTAAAAATTAAGTCTAATGCTGTTGGCCTAGATGACATCCATCCACGTTTTATAAAACTTATACTGCCTTATATAATACGTCATATCAATCACATTTTCAACACGATTTTAACAACTAGCACTTTTCCACTTGAGTGGAAGGCGGCAAAAATTATTCCAGTGCCTAAAAATGATGGTGACTACCGGCCAATATCTATCCTTCCCTACATGTCAAAAGTTTTTGAGAGAATTCTTCATGGACAAATTTATAAACACATACTCGACAATAATCTACTAACAGACCGTCAGTCTGGTTTTAGACCTCAACACAGCTGCACTACAGCATTAACTGAGGTGGTTGAGAATATTCGTGGTAATTTAGATGAGAGTAAGTTAACATTTTTGGTCTTACTTGATCACTCCAAGGCATTTGACACTGTTGACCATCAAATGCTGCAATTGAAGCTTGGCAATATGTTTAAATTTTCTCCAACCGCAACAAAATTAATATCTTCATATCTAATTGGTAGATCACAGATAGTTGTCAATGGTAGTTTTGTTTCTTCACCCTTATTTACAAGCAGAGGTGTTCCACAGGGGTCCATACTTGGCCCACTTTTTTACTCCATGTATGCAAATGACCTTCCTTTGCAGATCAGATATTCCAAAATTCAAATGTATGCTGATGACGTACAACTTTATCTAAGTTGTTCGAAAACGACTATGAATTCTGCTATTAATGAAATAAATTTTGATTTAGATAGAATTTATCAATGGGCATCTGCTAATGGACTACTTCTTAATCCTATTAAGTCCAAGTTTTTATTAATTGGCAAAATTCCGGCGGGATTGAAAGGGAATTTGAATATTTCACTTAATGGGACTAAAATTCAATTGGTAAATACAGCCAAAAATTTGGGCGTTACTTTTAATAGCTCGCTGACATGGTCGGATCACATTAATCAAGTATATGGCATAGTTTATGGGAAGATTAGAACCCTATGGCAGACTCAACACTTTACGCCCATGAGGATAAGGATGCTGATTGCAAAAACGTATTTAATTCCTTCTCTTTTATATGCCTCTGAGATTTTTGCTGGATGCAATATGACTTTGAAACGAAAGCTCAACATAACGTTTATAATATTGTTCGATATATTTTTGCTTTGAAAAGATTTGACCATATATCTCCGTATTTAGTACATGTCCTTGGAATGCACCTCGATGACTATATGAAGCTTAAAAATCTTATTTTTTTACATAAAATTATAACAACAAAAAAACCTGACTTTCTTTACAACAAATTGGTATTCACTTCGTCTGTGAGGAACAATAATATTCGAACATTCAAATACCGAAAGAGTGCTTCTTTTCACCAATTTTATATATATACCATTTATCTCTGGAATCATCTCCCCCCAAATATTCAATTTACTAGCAACGCAGTGCGATTTAAAAGCTCGTTAAGGAATTATTACAAAAATTCATATATTTATCGTATTAATTTTCATTTGACTTTGTTATATTACCTCTTATTTATTCTTTTGTTTATTTTTTTGATTAATATAATTTTTTGATTAATATAATTTCAATGTATTATGTAACTTATTTGATTCTGGTGCTGTAATTTATAAGATAATTTGATCTTGTTGCATCAGAAAAACAATCATTATAATAATAAATAAATAAATAAAATAAATAAAAAAAAAAAAAAAAAATGTGCAATTAATTTTGAATCATTTATGGATTTTGTTTCCCGTTGTCCTAATGATTCAGATGAACGGGCGTGAGTAGTACGCATTCGATCAGTTTCTAATCTCACTTATCGTTGTTCAAGTGTTTCCAGCGAACGGGTCTTAGCGGCATATACTCGAAGATTTTCCAGTCTCAATGCTCGCCTGATTCTGAGGATCGTAATGCTCTTTTCTTCCGTGCTTGAGATGTAGGTCGACCAATTAGTTGTCATTCATTTTGAATAATTTTCAGTGACGCCATCCATCGGAAATTAATCGCACAAACCTCCGTCGACTCATGCGCAACAGTTTTGTTAAAGAACGCACAGTTTACGATTTATTTCAGTTTGAGTAATTTTCAGTGGCACCATCTGTCGGAAATTAGTCATACCAACTTCGAAACCTTCTCCGGCTCTTGCGCAATAACTTTGCTAAAGGTCATAACATGATCAAATGCATAGGTTTCTATATGGTACATACAAACAAACATTCATTTTTATATGGGTATGTGGGCGTGGCACCTCGACTACATGAAATTTTAAAATAAAGAGTAGCCTATAGTTCCTTCGAGATATACAGGAAGGTATTGTGAAAATTTCAAGAAAAGCCGTCCATAGACTTCAAAAAAATCCACAAACAAACACAAACACATTCATTTTCATATATAAGATTATCTTGTTGTGCTATGATTAGTAATAAATAGAAATAAAAAATAAATATATAATGTATGTCATAAACATTGTTTTCATATTCTTCAAATCATTGGTGAGAAGCTTTGTTTTTATTTTTATCTTTGCGAATTTAATATTAAACTCGTACAAATTATTTTGCTCAAAAGACGGAGTAGAAGAAACCTGATAAAAAGAAAAAAAAATGAAATCAAAAAATTAATCAGTATACACGAGTAAAAAATACGAAAGAAAAAAAGACTACCAGTAAATTAAAAATACCAAATTTTATAACTTTGGTATTGTATTTGTGATGGAAAGGTAAAATACAAAAGTAAAGGACACTGACATTCGGTCATTTTCTGGTAACATCACGTTGAGCTTAAACTTCTCATTAATAATATCTCTGTTGTCATTGTGTTGCTAGAGATGTAATCAAAGTGTCACGATAATTATGCAAAAACATATTTAAAAATATACAAACATTTGGGATTTTTTAAATGTCGGTATTTTTCATTAATTGTTCAAATGTTTCTTTTTATCTGACCTATCAGATGCTTTTCATGCTGTTGACAACTTAAAACCATTGCATACCAGTGTCGTGTCCCATGTCCTATATGAGATAAGGGTTTCATGTCATTCAAAATCACTGTAGAATCTACATAAGATACATGTATTTCTATATATATGTATATATACATGTATATATATACATATATTTCTGCTTTGTTGTCTCTCGAGTTTCTTAATACAAAATAAAGTCTGCTAAAAACAATTGAAATATGGCGCATAAATAAAACGATATTCGTTTACAACGAAGATATTTTTTGTTATATATTAACAGTTATCCTTATTACAATCGGTTGAGTACAACTGTTCTTAAATCAGATACTGTTACAATAGTTGATAATTGTTTGTTTGATAATTTTCTCTAAAACAGAAAAGACGCATTTACCATAGGTCTTCGTTTCCCTTTAAACACCAAAAACTCATTTACCAAAATAAAAAAAGTCCTGAAGTCGGGCAAATCCAACATTCTTGACTGTAACACTCCTGCACAAACAATATTAACACACTCGCGACGGGGCGTTGCTGCCTTCGCTTATTGTGGGTACGGGGCCATTTTTGTCAATTGTTACAATCGAAGAAGGTAGAAAAAGACCTTTTTTGTGCATGTTTTTTATACTTTAGGCTGTTTGCATTATGATATCGATTTGTTTCGTAAAAGATTTTTTCAATTAGGTCCTCCCCAACTAATAAAGTCTAGAAGCTCCTTCAAATTGCTCATTACATCTTTCTAGATCAAAATCTGACCAATCCGTATCACTTTCTAGGTCTTCTTCTTCACTTGATGACGATGAAAGCAAACGTAATACACTCGCTCATTTCTCCGAAAGAAATTCTTTCTCCATTTTGAGGGATTTTTAGAAAGATATGAAGCTTACTTTTTATTATTCAGAAATAGGAAATAATTGAATAAATTTCTATAAATTGTCCCTTTTAAACTGTATTTGTTCTTACATATATCGTTGGAAGTTTCGAAGAAATTGTTTCATTTTCAGTAGCAAAGCAGATACTGAGTAACATTCCATTCCAAAAATTACTGTAAACTAAATTCTTAAGTATTGTAAAATATGCCACAATAAAGTAATTTGAATTTGAAAAATTACATTTTTAACGAATAGTTAAACGATAACTTAAGTGACTACATAAGGCGTCATCCGCTAGGAAAAAGCTTAAATGACGACTTTAGGCGTCATCCGTCATGAATGTGTTAAGTTGTTTAGCTTTGAAATCAAGTCATTGACTTGTTCGCCCACAAATTAGTTTATGTTATTAGCATTACTCCACCACCATTATCAGCCATTCCTTAGTTATGTTGCTTAGAAGTGTCAAATGCGACAGAAATAATGCTGCTCTGCCAATGGATTAATGTAATAATTCTAGTAATAGCAACAAATATTAGCTTTTGAGCACAAAAGTAGTGCAATAAAACATTATTTAAGCCTTATTAGTAACTTCTTTTAGAATATTTTTCTATTTTTAGTTGCATTTATATCGCTTCCATTTATTTGTTTATTTGTTTCTTTACTACAGCGCCAAGATATTTATCTTTTGTGAATGGAACGTTACGCTGATCAAATGAACGAGATTGTTAAAGAGTATAGCACCCTATAATTAGTTTAAAAGAAAATTTATTACTTTATAACACTCTTTTCTAAGATAAGTTTGAGTACTTTTTTCCAATTTAGTGTCTCTTTTATTTATTTCATAACATGAATTATTATGGGTGGGTGGATATCAAAGTGTGACTAAAAAAATTAAAGGAGAAAGCTTTAATGCTCATTTTAACGAAAGCAATTTCAGACTTCAAATGCCACAAATTTAAACCTTCTTAGAAAGGTTAGTGATGGCCCTTTAAAATGATTTACATATACATGTATATATTCTATGAGGTTTGATGAGGTAAACTTGTCAAATGCGAATTTTTTTTATTTTTTTTCAAGTTTGTCCATTCATAGTAGCAATCTTTTATTAAAAATATTAAATAAGTGGTGACTTTCTTAAAATTCATTCTCTTGTGAAGAGATTGACACTTCGTTTGATAAAAATAAAATCGAAAAAAAATTACCGTAGTTATTATATAAAGAGAAAAGCAGTCGAGTTATATTTTTTTTATTTGTATTTTGAATGAATTTTCAGTTCAAAAGTTTTCAAAATTTTTTATGGATCTTGACTGTTTATTGGAAAATATGTCAATTTCACGTTTGAGCGACCACTAGAAGTTGGCCAATGTTTGCGCAGAGCGAAATAGTAATATTAGCAAAACACGCAAATATTAGCCGACTTCTGGTAGTCGCCCACACTTGTAATTGACACATTTTGCGGTTAACAGTCAAGATCCATCAAAAATTTTAATAACTTTTGAACTGAAAGTTTATTTGAGGAAGTGGTATACAGTGGACAGTAAAAGTCTTAGTACGGCAATATATTTTAGCAATTTCATGAATTTGTAGCAAAAGTTCGTATAAATAATTTAAGTTTTTATACTTTTTATATTAATTTACTTATTTCTGTTTTATTATAAAACAAATAAATTTTTTATCTTTTTCACAAACAAGAGAAAAATAAGAAAAAGTGTCTGCTGACTCCCTATTTGAGCACCGCAAAAGTGTAGGTACCCCTAACAAGAATTCAGAGTAAATTTAAAATTCAAAGGCCTAATATATAAAAATGTTATTCCTTATATTTAGTAGGATATTCCTAAAGGTCAAGCATACCACTTAACCTATTTGGCATTCAATGTACCAGTTTTGTATAGTGTTTTCCGACGATATTTGTCGCCATGCACTCATGAGCAAGTATTTCGGTTAACTTTTGCTTGAAATTGCCCGCGCCTGGTGAGGATACACATTATAGTACCATCATCATGTTTAGCCATTTCTTGAGATCGAGCACTTCCTTTATGTTTCCTCATTACTAAAGTACATCCGTACAAATTAAAATGATGTATTTTGACTCGTCTGAAGAAAACTCATTATTCCAAATATCATTAGATATGCTTTAGTAAGGACGAAGAAAAATAAGGTGCTCAATCCAAAGAACTTGCAAGAAACAGTCATGCATGGCCTCTGTAGCGCAATAGTGTGGGGATGTATTCTGGCAATAGATGTGAACAGTTTGGAATTTATTGAGAAAATAATAAATTAGAGAGACTATTTGAACATTCTAAAGAACAAATTCATCAAAAGTTCGGAAGAACTAAGTTCACTGTCCGCTGTCCACTGTATATAAAAATATAACACGTCTGTTATGTTATTTAAATAATAACTACGCTAATTTTTCTCCGATTTTATGAAACAAAGTATCAATCTCTTCACAATATAATGCGCTTCCAGAATGTCGCCATTTATTTCATATTGTTTATACTCAAATTTTGCAGTTAAGAATAGCTAAACTTGAAAAAATGAGAAAAAGAATCCTTTTTTCCATATTTACCCGATCAAAACTCATAATATGAACCATATGTTTATGTATATCATTTTCAAGGCCCATCTGTCCCCTTTTAAAAAAAACGTTTGGATTTTGAAAATAGGTGAAAAAATATTTGGGTAATCAATAATTTTGTGTGAAAAGTTTAAAAATACGATTTTTGTCAAATAAAAGAGGTCTGAAAGGTTCGAGAAATATAAAAAAAATATTTTTGAGTTCTACTTACAACTACACTATGGCCATGCAATAGATTTGTTTAAGGAAATTTTTGTCAAAACACAGAGGCAGTATTTCATTGACACCTAAATATGCGCACAGCTATGTCCTCAATTCAACTTAACCTCTCAATAGGTGATTTTGTGAAACGTAAGAAATATGCACACAATCCACAAGAATGTGAATTAATTCATTTAATGAATATTGGTAGTATAACTTAAAAGCGAGTTAAATGGCACAACGCATAAACAAGTACGATGTTGTACATCAATGATGTTACATCATTTAAAAGAGGTTTTAAAAGCAGTCAAGATTGTTTGGTTTGGTTGTGCAGATCATAATTTTATTTTTCACGATAGAAAATGTTGCTTGAAAAACAGCTCTGTAAAAAGATTTGATGATCAACTTTTTTTTGTCAAAAGAATTGCACGTGCGAGCCATCGTTTGCTAGTGGAACTATACTTTGAGCATGATATATCAAAAACACAGCGTATGTTCACGCTGGCCACCCCGCTTTTAAGTTTAGATTTAAGTTTTGTTAAAGTGTATAAACCACCCCTGTAATTACGTTTATAATATTGTGAATTGTAAAGAATTAAATAGAAGAGATCACTACTCGATCCACCTCCGAAGCTAAAGGTACGTTTTGTGTACAAATAAATAATAATTTGATTATTTAATCTAATACTTTTGTATTTTATTTCCCCAACTTCTCGTGAAATATTTTATTTTATTGCTTCCCCGCTTACCCTCAAATTTTGGTCCAATCGAACCGGATAATTCCCTAAAAAATAAAATATTTGCCGAGATTTTATTTGCAGATTTTGCCTCGAAGATCGCTACATTGGTTTTTGTTGTTGGAGAAACCACACCCCTAATCAAAATTATTTCCTGCTTTTATGAAATAAATTATTTTGATAATCTTTTACCCGCATTTTATAAGGTACGTAAAAAAACAGAATATAATAGTGCAGTGAAAGTGAAAGAATATAAGAAGAAAATAAAAGCATAAAAAGTAAACAAATCGAAAATACACAAACAACATATTGTATTAATATTGTCGTGTTGTTGTTGTTGCATACTACTTTTATAAACTACGCACAACCCAAATTCAGCGTTTAGGGGATTGGACTTCGCTGCATGCAGTAGTTAACATTTAACGGGTGCTAGTGTGCCATCCAGGAGGGGTCACTAGGAGACTGCGTGTCAACTTGAATACGTCAAGACAATGGTCACCACGTTGACCACAGTCAGAAACTTTACCATGTTTGCATGCATCCCATCCCTCCCACTACTTTTCTTTTCTTACACAATAAGACTGAAGCCTGTAAAGCTATGATTAAGTAAATAAGTAAACAATATTGTTAAGAATTCTTAATTAAATATGTTTACATGGAGTTTAAACTAAATCAACATTTACACTTTAAAACAATTCATTTAATTCTTATGTTTTTTGGTTAAATCTAACCAAGTTTAATCTTCTTAAATATAATTCTCTAACCAAACGGGAAATATCTTGTATAAACCATAATTTGGTTTTATGATTGTCTTTCTTTATTTAAATGTTATTTAATGTTGGTTACAATTGCTCACCAAACTTTAAACTTTAATATCAGGTAACTTTAATGAGGTGCGGTAAGAAATTTTAACCGCTAAAGTGTGCATAGGAATAAACATTTCAACTACATGCAAAACAAAAATCTTAATAAGTTGAATAACTTTTCTGTGAGAATTTAAGTTGTTTTTTGGTTTTTAATTTTTCTTAATTAATCTTAAAACTCAATAACATGAATGAAAACTTCTTTTCAACATTAAAATTGAGCTTGAAAAGATGAAAATGAAACCATAGGACTTCATAACCATTCATAGCAAAACTACAGTAAATAATTTTTATTTTTTGTTACAAAACTACAGTTGTTGTCACAATAAGAAAACTTCTTAAATTCTTTTTAAATCATAGTTTGTAGATTTTTACTCCTTTAAGAAACGTAGCAGAGTTTAAATAAAGTTTTGAAGGCAACGGACAACGCTGTTGCGTGAAAACATTGCCCATTCCAAAGTGTTATACGACAATAACGCATAGCACTCCTTTAGGAATACTTTTCCGGACGGTAAATCTTTTAAAGAACAGCATCAATCGATAAATCAACACTAACTCTAAATAAATCGTACATTACTATATGCATGTTGAATGGTGGTCGCTAACAAATTCCAAAGGCGCTCATTAAACAAGCCAAAAAAGTTTACGCTGACTGTAAGAAATTATCACGTTGTCCTTACTATATGTGTGGTGGTAATTTCACATCTACATAGAACAGCAAAATGTTATCTCTTCTTCAGCAAATTTATGGATGAAAGGTGAGAGTTCTTCATTGCAGTAGATAATGTACTTTCGTTTATTTTACTTATTTTACTTAGGGCCATTATAACAACTTTCCGTTAAACTTGAGTTTAATTAAAGTTAACTTTAGCTAAAGTGAACGTTAAAGATACCTTTAACGTCTTTTCGTTATTACAAACTCATGATAAAATAAAGTTAACCTTTTCAAAAATATGCCAATGCCGGAGCAATGCCGATAACATTGTTCAATTAAACAAGTTCTTTTTAAACGCAGTGGCAACTGCGGGCTTCTTTTTGTTGTTGTATTTGCTCATTTTGTTTATATTTGAAATTGCCATATTGAAAATAATATATAATATGGCAAATTCAAACATAAACTTAACTTTAAAAGTTACCAGTAGAATGATCCTCCCTTTGTCTTAACGCTCACTTCTACCATATTGTCCACTTATAATAACGAACAACAATTTATCTGCCCTTTAAAATCCTCCCTTTAGTTGACGACAAGTTGTAATAATGGCCCTAAGTCGTTCCAATGAGAAATAATTTTAATTTATTAAGCCCTTGTGTAGATCAATGGACACGAATACAAAATTTGAAACGATACCAACCCACATGAGATCCAAGAGCGTCCAATCGTTCCCCAAAAATTTCTGTTTGTTGTATATTTTGGCCTGGCGTCTGTCTATACCAGAGATCAGCAATGAATCGTTTTTTCGCTACTCATAAGCACTCATGAAATTTGATTTGGAAGTACAGGTTGCAATGAGTATGAGTACAACGTTGACATCAAACTCATACTATTCGAAATATGTTTGATTCATAAGCCTACTCATTCAGATTCATAATTTTAGAAAAATACTTATAATGTTTATAATACTTATAAATGATTCAAGTGACTCGAATCATTCATCAAAATTTACAGTCTTAGTTGTTGCTGCATTTACAAAAAAGAAAAAGGAAAAAGACAAAGACAGCAAGCAAAGCAAGCACACAATCTTCTAGTGAGTATTGTGGTGTTCGTACGCGAATCATAGAGAGTCGAAAGCAATAACATCATACGTATTGTTAAGTATGAGTACGATGAGTACTCCAAATTTTGAATATGAGTAGCATGAATATAAATTAAAATAAGTATGAATGCGTATAAGTATCAGAAATTATGAGTATGATTCGAGTCTAGTCATCTTTTTGAATACTCATTTCTGATCTCTACCGACGATGATTGCATTACTTTTCACATATCTCACGTCAAACTGGATACTCTAAATGAGAAATTTGAATGTCTGTTCGCTTTATGAGGACGCCGTAAGACTTTTTCTAGTGGGTTTTTTTAAGTCGCAGGTGCATATGTTCAACCCACAACAACAATAATTAAACAACGATCTCCAAGAGAGCGATCTCCAGAAGGCGATACCACGAACATTCGCCTTCAAGAACATTCATCAGACTGACCATATAAAAGCCAAGTCAAAGCAGGCAACGGAGTTAGTAAAAGTTCAGTCAGTCTTGTGTGAAAATGCGGTGTTTTTGAAGAGAGTAATCGTGGTTTGAGGATCGCCGTTACAAAGATCTGTCGAACAATTGTTCAGTAATTGTTATTGTTTATGCAAAGTGCGTAAACAGAGGAATAATAAACAAAGCAATTGTTGTTGTTTACATAAAGTTGTGAACAGTGGCTCACAGAATTGTGCGAATAATAAAGAATTTTAATTAAGTCGTGCATAAGCCTTGGTTTTGCAATTGCAATTTAAAGAAAAATAAAAAATAAAAAATAAAAAAATAAAAAAAGAAAGTGAAAAAGAAAAAGAAAAGAAAAAAAATAACAAATATATTTAAATATAAGGGTGCCCTGGTAGTCTAGTGGGTAGTGTGCTAGACTATTAGCGTGAGGGTCGTGGGTTCGATTCCCACCAGAGACTCTGGTCTGTGACACTACACCGAGCACATAGTCAAGTTACTTTGCTCGTATATAATTAGGATATAATTTGTAATTGTATTGTAATTAATAAATAAATAAATAAATATTTAAATATAAAAAAGTGTTAAAGCTAAATACAAAGGGATTAACATTCCCTAAAAACTTTCTGTAAAAAAAACAACAATATTCAAAACATTAAAAAAAAAATAAAAAGAATTTTGGTAATTAAAAAGCAACAATGCCTAATACAAGTGAAGATAGCGATGGTGTTTGGCAAAAAATACAAACAACATCTAACAAGCGAAGATTAACAAAATCACCAAAAATGCATTTGCATAAAAAATTTAACTGAAATGATAAGCACATCCAAACAAAACCGGTTTCAACTATTTGATGATACCACTAACAAAGAAGAATCACCGGAAAGCGAAGATAAATCGCCTAAGCCGCCACCGATCTTTATAACTAATGTATCAAATATTAGTAAAATGTTAAAAGATTTAAACAGTGTTATAAAATCTAGTGGTTTAGATTATAAATCTATGAGAGAAGGACAAATAAGACTTATGATAAAAAAAAGTTGATTCATATAGAAAGGTGATTAAGTACTTAGAAGCAAAATGTATTAGTTTTCATACATATCAATTAAAGCAAGAGCGTGCATATAGAATTGTTATTAAAGGTGTGCATTATTCAACACCTACTGAAGACATCAAGGCTGAGTTATTATTGTTAGGACATAAAGTAAGGAAAGTTGTTAATGTTAGAAGTAGAATAACTAAATTGCCATTATCAATGTTTTTTGTTGATTTGGACCCAGATCAGAAAAACAAAGAGGTTTATAATATTAAAAGTATTAATAGTGAAATTGTGAAGTCGCCGTGGTGTAGTAGGTAGTGTGTTGGCTTACTATTCGTAAAGCCCGGGTTCGTATCCCAGGTCAGACATCAAAAAATGAAATATGAAAAAAAAAAAATATTTCTTCGGCGACTTCCTCTCAGCAGATTTCTGGCAAAAACTCTGAGAGTAAAATAAACTGCCATGAAAAAGTTTCTCAAAATTCTGTCGTTCGGAGTCGACGTTAAACTGTAGGTCCCGCCACTCACGTATAAAATTAACGCACACAACATGAGTGGTGTGAGAAGCTAGGCCGTAATCCTGACTGAAGGGTTGTAATGGCCAATTATGTATGTATGTATAGTGCAATTGTTACCATAGAAGCTCCAAGAAAAGTTGATGATTTAGTTCAATGCTATCGCTGTCAGGAGTTTGGACACACTAAATCATACTGCAGAAAGACTTACCGATGCGTAAAATGTGGGTTACACCATCAAACATCTGCGTGCACTATGGACACTAATATTTCACCAAAATGTGTGAATTGTTTGGATAACCATACCGCAAATTACAAGGGATGTAAGATTTATCAAGAACTTTTAAAGAAGAAAAGACCTACAAATCCAGGAAATTCAAATGAGACAAAAAGAAATCACATATCCTCTAATCAACAATATACTGATATAAGTTCTCACAATTCAAATAACTTTAACGAGGCCAATAATAACTCAAATAGTCATGGTAGAATGTCATATTCACAGGCAGTTAAAAGTGCACCAACATGTGTAGAAAACAGATTTATGGAGAGACTTGAAAGAATGATGGATAAAATGTTTGAAATGATGACGCAAATTATGATGAAATTATGCAAATGAATTTAAGAATTGCAACATGGAATGCAAACGGTGCTTCCAATCACACGAAGGAAATAGAAATTTTTCTTAACGCTAATTATTTAGATTTGCTACTTATATCAGAAACGCATTTTACGAGCAAGACATATTTTAAAATAAGAAACTGCAAAACTGTGCAGGCTAATCATCCTGATGGTAGAGCACATGCTGCAATATTAGTTAAGTCTTCCATTAAGTTTGAAATTCTAGCCCCAATTGTACAACCACCAGTACAAGCCTGTGGCATTAAAATCAAATGCAATAATATGGATATTTCTGTTTTTTCCGTTTATTTTCCACCAAGACAGCATAACAGAAGCAAAATATGATGACTTCTTTAAAATGCTTGATCCTAGATTCATAATTGGCGGATATATTAATGCAAAACACCCTTGGTGGGGGTCAAGGTTAACGAACCCAAAGGGAAGAGAACTTTATAAGTGTATCAAAAAAAAAAAAAATAAATAAATACAAAACGCTCTCTACTGGCAGACCTACTTATTGGCATAGTGATCCAAACAAAATCCCCGACCTTTTGGACTTTTTTATTTATTCAGGCTTATCAAGTCAACTTTTAAGCATAATCGATACTGACGATCTAAGCTCTGACCGTACTCCTGTCATTGCTTGTTACAATGCTGCAGTTATTCGGAATATGACCATTTTCTCTTCCAAAACATATGTCAATATGTTTCAAACATGGATAGATGAGAACATACAACTCAATACAAGTTTAAAATCAGGTGTTGAACTAGAAGACGCAGTAGAGAACTTTACGAAACTGATACATGAAGCCGCGTTTGTGTCTACCCCACAATCAATATCACATAATCATAACAACTATTACTTGTCTACGGAGATTAGAGTACTTTTAGCAGAGAAAAGCAGGCTTAGAAGAGTATGGCAGTTAAGCAGAAATGTAACCGATAAATCAAACTTTAATCGAGCGGCAAAACATTTAAAAAAACGCCTTAGTGAAATTAAAAATAAAGAGCTGTCCAACTTTCTAAAAAGCTTAGATGACTCAAGTAATAATGAGTTTAGGTTATGGAAAACCACTAGGTACCTTAAGAAACCTACTTCGAGAAACGTTCCCATTAAAGACTCTAATGGAAGATGGCACAGAAATAATAAAAGTAAGGCTAATGCATTTTCTACACATCTAGAGCAAACCGTTCAAACAAGTCCTGTTATGAACTGTTTAGAAGAAAGCAATATTATGAAATTTCTAGACTGTGCTTGCTCTATGGACCTTCCAATAAAACCATTTTCGCCAAGAGAAGTTCAGAAAGAAATAGCTAATTTAAATAATACAAAGTCTCCTGGGTATGATAAAATTCGACTGATAGTTGCTAAGTCGCTTTCCTATACAGTGGAAATGCGCAGAAATTATAATGATTAACAAACCTAATAAGCCGGAAAATGAAATATCATCATACAGGCCAATAAGTTTGTTACCTATATTTTCGAAAATATTTGAAAGATTATTTAAAAGCAGATTGCTTCCAATTCTGGAAAAAAAAAACATAATACCTGATCACCAATTTGGTTTTAGACACAAGCATGGAACACCGGAGCAATGCCATCGAGTAGTTAATTTTATTACTCATTGGAAAAAAAGTTATATTGTTGTGCACTGTTTTTAGATGTAAAACAGGCATTTGACAGAGTGTGGCATGAAGGACTCTTATTTAAATTAAAAACAATACTACCGACTCCTTATTATTTATTCCTAAAATCCGATTTAAATGTGCGACCGTTTTATGTTAAAATTGCTGATGAAAATTCTGACTTTTGTGATATAAAAGCTGGTGTGCCGCAAGGAAGTGTCTTGGGTCCTATTTTATACACTGCTTTTACTTATGGTATACCTGTTAATAATAACATCACCTTAAATACTTATGCGGATGATACTGCAATATTATATTCTGATCAATCATCATATAATGCGTCTGTAGTTGTTCAGAGAGAGCTGGATATATTACAAAAATGGTTGGAGAAATGGAAAATTGAAATTAACACGCAAAAATGTAACCATGCCACATTTACATTAAGAAGAGAAGAATGTCCTTCATTATATTTTAACGGAACTGCGCTACCAAAAACTGAAACTGTTAAATATATTGGATTGCATCTTGACAAAACATTGACATGGAAAAATCATATTATGGCAAAAAGAGAACATCTTGACAAAAAAACAAAAAGATTGTATTGGTTGCTAGGTGCTAAGTCAGAACTTAGTTTAGAAAATAAAATAATGATTTATAAGGTAATACTAAAACCTGTATGGACGTATGGCATCCAACTTTGGGGCACCTCAAGCCACTCAAATATAGAAATTTTACAAAGGTACTAATCAAAAACCCTCAAATTCACAAGGATCTCGATATTCCCACAGTTAGTAGCGAAATAAATAGATTTAGTCAGCGGTACTTAGCTCGTCTGCACTGCAATATTCTTGCAATAACTCTTTTAGATGAAACGGAGGAAATTAGAAGACTGAAAAGGGCTCATATATTAGATCTTCCTTTCAGGAAATAATAACTTTAGAATTCAATCTCGATGATAATATTTGTATAAAATATTGAATTTAGTTTATTAAGCTTGCTGAAGTTTAATAACATATGTTAAATTATCTAGTTTGTTATCATATTTACTTATTAAGTAATAGTAATTAAAATAGATTGTAAATAAAGAAAAAATAATAATAAAAAAAAATATTTTAAACGTTTTAAAAAGGGTAAAAACAGTAACAATATGTACTATATGTATATGTATCTATACACGCTTACGTCTATTGGAATCGATAGTACGATTGTTGAACTCATTTGAAAATCGATTGACCCAAATCAATTTCAATTTCGATATTGCTCACTTCGAATCCAATTGATTATAAAAATAAATTTTAATTTTAATTCGACTAAAAAAAAATTATTCTAAAAAATTTGAAGTCAAGAAAGAGAAGAACACAATAAAATTTGATCTTAAACGACTTTTTCATTGTGTAAGATTTATGCTTGGAAACTGAGAAGAAAATAGAATAACGCTCAACTCTAAATTGAAGAAAAAGTAAATTAATGACTTTGGGTATATGTTCCGTCTGTCACCTTAATAAAATTAAATAATTTTTTAATTTTTTTTTTTTTGGTTTTCTTACCACGATACATTTTTTTAATTTATATTCCAAACATTTCATTCATTTTTCATTTTTTTTATTAATTTCATTCTAATCCTTTTCACACTTTCTCAATCACACAGATAGGGACTAAAATTTATTTTCATTTAGTTTTTGTTAATATTTGACATTCGCTAAAATAAAATAAGCAATATGTATCTGTTTATTATGTTTTTCTAGATTGAGTTACTTTTTGAAATGAGCTTTACAGTTGGTAAAATGAGTTCATTTTTATGAGAGAATATGAAAAAAATAATTAAATTCCATCATATACCATTGCACTAATGGGAAAGTGATGCGTACAAAAGATAAAAAGATACGTACTTTTTCACATAGCCAATCCTTTTCAAATGTCAACCTCACATACCCTGAAGGGCTTGGTATCCCACGCTAACGAGGCTCTGACGACCGATCAATGGCGGTATAACCTTAATACTTGCACGGCTAAATCCAGGCACTTTGCATGCCTGGTGGGGATGTTGGCAACCCCAAGACCAGGATCGGACGCTATAGGCTAATAAGCTGTACGTCTTAAACAACTATTATTACCGAACCGAAACCAGCGGTCCTATGCTTCCTAGAGGAGTAAAAGGAAAATATATTTACACCACCACAGCCTAGTATTTCATCTAAAAATATATGGAAAGAGAAAACATAATTAGTTAACTATGTTAAGAGGCGCTCCGGAACAATTGGATCGTATATGATCCAAAGCACGATCTTATGTGATCGGAAAGCTGTAAAAATATTGTTAGAAAGAGAACACAATCCTCTGTTCTTCAATGTGTAATAAATCGCACGGTATTTATATTTTTGCGAAATATTTTTTTCCGACCCGAATAATGTCTGTTCTATCTGAAGAACAGTGGAAAACTATTGGGAAATGATAGATGGATGTATAACTTCTTAAGGACTGCATTCAGAGTTTTACCTTAGGCTTTTAGACCGTTGTCGTTCGCATACATTAGCGATTAAAACCTTAGGAAAAAGTCCAAACGGGTTCAAATTGCATGATCTCGGTGGCCAGCTTACATCATTTGTTCGCCGAAAGTTTCTCTGGATACTCAAAGCTGTTAATAACTATTTAACTTGCCAAATCAACTAACTCTGCATCTGAGCCTTTGAACACTAGAGTGTTCAAAGTGCCATTCACAACGTTTATTTGTCAAATGATTTACGTAATTATGATTTCGGTGCGGAAACAATCGTACTTAGAAATGTTCACTGACAAATGTAAAGCTGATGGAAAGAGTTTCATAATAGGAACGATAATAAATCCGTTCTAAATATAAGGATAATCATTGTGAAGAAATGCCATATTACAGTGATACTGCAATCTATTGTACAACTCTCAAATTTTATTGCGTATCTATTGAGGCTATTGGCAGCACCTGATATGCTTCCAGGCATTTTGCTTCTAAATCTAAGGTTTGATTGCCTCATACATTTGATTTGAAAAGAGATTGTACCTCTCAGTAGGTTTCTTTTTCGCAAGCATGTTGCCACTTCACCAGCAGCGTGAGCTTGAAATAGTTCAACCCTTAAGTCGGGAAAACGGCCTAGTTTCTCATATCATTTATGTTTTGTACGTTAATTTTTATACATGAGTTGTAGGACCTACAGCTTAAAGTCGGCTCCGAACAAGAGATTTTTGAGAAACTTTTCATGACAATTTTATTTACTCTCAGAGTTTTTTTTTTGCCAGAAATCTGCTGAGAGGAAGTCGCCGAAGATATATTTTTTCATATTTCGTTCAGTTGGAGACGCCTGACGTGGGGTTTGAACCGAGGCCTTCCGTCTAATAAGCCATATGATGCCATAGATGCATAACAGATTTCGAAATATCATGGATTTATGTACCCGCTCTCGCTATTCCGACACTGGAAGATGGCTTGAGGCGGAAAAAAACCTAAGTGTGTAGAATAAGGTTCACTTGGGTATGCATTGAAATCATCAATCATGTGGCCTACTTACATCGAGTTGGTCAGCTCTGGATATTTTAGAGATAAAAAATTAAATCTATATCTGCCTGATGGATATTTGTAGCAATGATATCAAAAATTTTGGTGAACCATTTATAAGATCTTAAAATTTCGCTAATTTCCTTATATTTAGTAGGATATCCTTTTAGGTGAGGAATTCTATTTAAGCTATTTGCCATCGAATGTATCATTTTAATTTAGCATTTTCTGTTGATATTGGCCACCATGAACTCTTGAGCAAATTTTTCAGTTGACTTTTGTTTGCGGTTTGGCTACTACGTAACCGTTCTTCTAAATGATGTACGAAGTACTCTGTGGGAGTCATATAGGGACCTTGTGCAAGAGTAATACGGCTGTGAAGATAATGGTAGGCTGATTGTAGTATGATTGAGGTCATTAACTTCTTGGATGTAATAACCATTGCGAATGCTGAATTCTTTCGAACTTTCGTGAATTTCTTCTTTAGAATGTTTAAATACTCTCTCATATTCATTATTACCTCAATAAATTCCAAACTGGCCACAACTGGCTCCGTCGTGAATGGACAAAATATTAATTTTAAATCGCATAATTAATCCCGATAAATATGAAAAACGTTAAATTTATTGTTTCTTATTCTTACTTCAATTATTATAGTTTAAATTTCTATGAATTAAAACTACTATTCTTTTATTCAATTGAATAATTTACTAATTTACTAAATTTTAATTCATTAACTTGTTCTTGTACAGAGGACCATTGGTATTTAAATTACAATATTCGATAGCATACAAGTCCATTGCAATTTAATGGAAATGTATTTTCAAAGTAGCCAGGAGAACGATGATGATGATCTTTTATCAGTTTGTGTTATGTTATAATCAAGAAATAATTAATTTTGTGCTAATGAAAGGCAAATTAAACAAAGTCGGTTATGCCATATACTGAGCCACTCACAGTATCATTTACGTAAATTACAATGTAGTCATATATTTTAAAGTTCATATGAACGTATGTATGTATGTAGGCCTACGCATATAATTTAGAATGCTTTGCAATATGTACACATAATGTCATTGTAACCATACGTGCTGGTCTTGTGCTGTCATCCTAAGTAAGAATCCAATAGTGCGTATGTGGAATTTCTGTATTTAAGTAGTCTTCACAGCCAACATACTGCAATCATTATAACCCTTCAGCCTGCATTACGACCTATCTTATCACACCACTTATGTTGTACAGAAGGACCTAAGTTAAGTAATTCATTATTTTCATAAAATACAAAATTACGAGTAAAACTTACTTATAATAAAATACGTACGCTATGTATTTGGATAATAAGCTAGAGAATGACAACGCATTCATATTTGATTATAATTTCGCATAAAATTTATAAAAATTAATAACGCAGTTATTTGATTGTATTGAATTGTTTGCACTCTTTTCATTAAAAATTAATTAGTTGTTATATCTGCTGTTATTCCTGCTATGGATTAACGTTTCAAAAAGTATTCTAGTCATACAAATAACTTTCAATGCAAATAAAGTTTGTAAAAGTGTAATCGCCAAATATTTCATGGGCTGAATTTACTACACATAGGTGCTGTATTGAATTCGCTGTAGTCCAATAGGCAGTGTGTTGGCTTATTGCATATGTGACCGTGGTTCGAACAAAAAATAATATTGTTACGTTTTTGCCTCTTTACAAACGTTTAATATATAAGTTCGTTGATTGCAAACAAAACTAAAAACAAAAGAAATATGTGTTTAGTTTCAATTAAACTCTCTATTGTTCGCACTACTTTTGTGTGCCACCGTTTTCAACTTGATGACTCCAACAATAATTTGCTTTTTTCTTTATTCTTCTTTACACTTCTGTTTGCGTACACACTAAAAAATGTTTGGTAAATTTTTAAAATGACGATTTTTAAACCACGACTGTTTTCTTCACACTTAACGCGTCTTCACACAAGACTGACTGAAGTCTTACTCCTCGTTACCTAATTTGTCTTGCCTTTTTC
Organism: Sarcophaga subvicina; assembly: GCA_936449025.2. Lineage (NCBI taxonomy): Eukaryota > Metazoa > Arthropoda > Insecta > Diptera > Sarcophagidae > Sarcophaga > Sarcophaga subvicina. The sequence goes on from OW388080.2 coordinate 36,635,957, forward strand.
TTGAAGTCGAACTTTCAGAGTTTCGCCTTCTCGAGAAGCCTATTGCGACTTCATTTTTGTTTGTGTATTTTGTTCACATTGCTTGTAGTTGCGTTCTCGCTTAGTTGTCTGTCCCCTTTTTTTTCATACTGATGTTGTTGGCTTACTTGTAACAAGTTCGTTGTATTTGGTTGTGTAGCTTTTGCTTATTTTAATGTTAAACGTTGTTATACTATTTCCATTTTCGTAACAGTATGGAAAAAAAAATATTTCTTCGGCGACTTCGTCTGAGCAGTCTTCTGGCAAAAACTCTGAGAGTAAATAAAATTGTAACGTTTTTACGTTATTAAAATATCCACAATTATTTCAATATAATACAGAATCTTTAATTTAAATTGGATTGTAGCTCTCAGATAAAGACATAAGTCAGCATTAATATTTTTAATAATTTAATATCCAACAAAATAAAATATTCATTGCTTCCCGCACTCTCTACATTGTCATAACCCAGGGATTAAAAGTAAACTCTGCTTAATTAATTGTTTGTGGTAAAGTTTGCGTCTTCATAAGAGGGCTTTATTTTAGGGTTCATTTGTAATAAAGTTGTAAACTTTTCAGGTGGTATTCATATCAGATATACATAGTTTATGGTCATTTCGTACGTGTTAAGAATATGAAGTGCAAAGACAAAAGTAAATACTACACTCGCAAAAATATAAAAAATCCACTCCTATAGTATAGCAAATATTAGTTATAACTAAAAAAGATGAGAAGAATGCAAGGCTCTAGGTTTTATGATTTTAGTTCGAGAGTAAAGTAAAATTTATTCTAACTTGTGTTAAATCTACGTTTGGACTATCAGACTAGAAACCTTGAATTAATTTATTGACTTGGTTAAAATTTCAAATTTAATTAAAAAACACAAATCCTGTAAAAAGAGATTTCTAAAATAGAGTGACTTTTATCATTAAATAAATCAAACTTATCTTATTTTATCAGTTCTTTTTTTTTATCAAGTTTGGGTGTATCTTTATAACTGTGGCCAGCGTTACCAGTAATTTTTTTTTTAAACCTTTTTGTTTCTGGGAAAAAAATTTATTTACAGATGTAAATATTTTGCGTTATTGTTGATTTTATTGAAATTTTGAATTTTTCGAAAAAAATTGTTTTGTTAGAAAACAACTTTAATGAAAACTTTTTCGCATCCCAAAAAAATTCGATAAAAAGGGAAAACTTGGCAAATGGCAACGTTAACTGTGGCCCAAAATTGCTTACCTACTTGATTACCTAAATGATCATTACTAACACTTAGTCAGGATTACAGGATAGCTTCTTAACCCGCTCATGTTTTATGTGTTAATTTTATCCATGAGTGGCTTGACCTACAGTTTGAAGTCGACTCTGAATGACAGATTTTTGAGAATCTTTTTTATGAAAATTATATTTATTCTCAGAGGTTAATTTGAAAAGTTGAAAGTCATTAGTTTTGAGGTGGTCATGGATATGTATTCATAAAATGGTTTTTAAAATATTTCAAAGAATTTCGTTGTATCTTTCAAAAATATTGTTACGTTAATGAAAAATCTAGATACTGGTGTTTTGCTTTTAGATCGTTTAACATTAAAATTGCAAACAAAATCTACAAGAACAAAACGATGCAATAAACAACCCTGTTTACAAATTATCGTGTAGTTTAATATAACAGCAAACACAAGCATAAAAAATGTTACACTAGTAAACAAAAATATACCAACAACACTAAAATAAAAAAACGTAAAAAACGATGTTTACATTTATAGAGATTTCGAGAAGGCGAAGTTATGAACGCTCGCCTTGAAGAACATTCATCAGACTTTTTACTTTGCTATCTGAAAGGCATGGCAAAACAGGCGACTGAGTTAGTGAAGTTCAGTCAGTCTTGTGTGAAGACGCGGTGCGTTTGAAGAGAGTAATCGTGGTTTTAAGATCTCCGTTACAAAGATCTGTCGAATAATTGTTTACTGATTGTCATTGCTTATGCAAAGGGTATAAACAGAGAAATAACTAAGAAAAGCAATTGTTGTTGTTTACATAAAGTTGTGAACAGTGGCACAAAGAAATGTGCGAATAAAAAAAATTTATTAAAACTAAACACAAAAATATTTTTATTTTATTTGCAATCTAGGAGCTCATATTTTAAGCGTTTTTAAAAGGTAAAAACGTAACAATATTTTATACGCATGTATCTATATCATGTATCCACAAGTGTTCCTCACTACTCGTATAACGCCTCCTTGTGCTCAAAAGGCCATTTAACAATGTTCAAGGAAGAAGAAACAAACAAGTACCATGGGTACTACCCTTCAGTCAGGATTACTTGTGTGTATTAATTTTAAATTTTAGTGGTGGGACCTACAGTTTCAAGTCGATTCCAAACGACAGATTTTTGAGGAACTTTTCATGGCAATTTTATTTACTCTCAGAGTTTTTGTCAGAAATCTTCTGAGATAAAGTCGCCGAAAAAATATTTTTTCATATTTATTTTGTTCGAGATATCTGGCCTGCAGTTTAAACCGTGACCGCACGTTTGATAAGCCAACAATCTGCCTACCAGACTTGGACTTTGGCAGTTGACCTCAATTTTCAACCAAAAATTATTGATTTCATCGCGATTCTCTATGAATGCGTACATGAACAAACAAAATTGCCAAACTAGGAATTACACCAATTCATATGAGATCTACAAGCGTTCAATGCATTTAATAAAAGTCACATGTTTGGTGTGGATTATGGGCTGCAGTCCATATTTCCTTAAGAACAACGTTAATCATGCCCGCACTGTCAACGGCGTGCTCTATATATCGATGATTTCCAACTTCTTTTGTTCCATCTTGGATTACATAAACACCAATTACATGTGCTTTTCACAGCATGGAGCTACGTGCTACATAGCTCATGACACGTAGGATATTTTGCACTAGCGAATTGAAGTCATGGTCACATCAAGTTCAGATGATGTGAACTGGCAAACGAGATCATGCGTTTTGATTCATTATACTTTTCTTTGTAGGATTTTCTTGTGTATGCGAATAAGTCACAAATCACAGCAGTAGTGGTAGTCAACATAACCCAATTAATCTCCTCCGAACCTATTTCCATGACAAACTGCTCGGTGTCAACACCGGGTAAAACCCCGGCAGCAAACATATGTGTACATTAATGTATGAGGAATAATAACATGATATATTTCTTAAATATAAATAATCGTTATGTGAAATTGATTATGTGTCATTACCATATTCTATAATACATATCATTATGTTTCATCATCATTATAATTATTCGCTATCATAAGCCCGTGATTATATTCTTTCTTTTTAATATTTTACTAACTTTAAATAAAACAATGCAGCCCTAAATTTATATAAATTTGGATTATAATTGCTTGCGACTGTAATAAAATCACAAATTTTAATGACTTTAATGACTATCACTCGGTAAGTCAAGAGTTTAACACAAACTATGTGTGTGCGTGTATATGAAAATAGCTCACTTGCATTTGGATATGAATATGAATTTATAATGAATGACAAACAGTTTGTTATTAATTGATTAAAATAAATTTTAAGCGGTAATTCTGATAACAACGCTGCAAGTTATTTTAGGCTTTTTTTGGTGCACTGGTAGTATAGTGGGTAGTGTGTTAGATTATTAGCGTAAGGGTCATGGGTTCGATTCCCACCCGAGACTCTGGTCTGTTACACTACACCAAGCATATGGTCGAAGTTACTCAGCTCGTATATAATTAAAATATAATTAATAAATAAATAAAATATATATTTTAGGCTTTAAAATACCAAAAAATATTAAATTAAATTGGATTTGAGGAGTGTTGCAATTATTCCCTCTTATATCCTTTTATATCACTACCCCTGTTCAATGATTATAAAATTTTTTACCACTGCCATGAGCGGCGGGATTTACAGTTTAAAGTCGATTCCGAACACATATTTTTGAGGAACTTTTCATGGCCATTTAATTAAACTCTCAAAGTTTTTGCCAGAAATCTGCTGAGAGGAAGTCACCGAAGAAATATTTTCTCATTTTTTCGTTTTGTTGGATATGTCTGACTACGGGTATGAACCGCGGCCTTTTGTCTAATGAGTCAACTCACTAGACTACGACGACTTAGAGCTATTCAAACTCGCTGTCTTGATTAAGATGTTCTATTGGACCCTTAAGCACATATTAATAATATCCAAAGAAATATCGATTTTCTAAAGAAATTATTAAATTACAGTTTAAGAGAATGTGTAGAAAGTGTTAAATTTATTCATTCTACAGCTGGTCATTACAACTCTTCAGTCAGGATTCAAATTTTATTCTAAAACTATAAATTATGAACTTAATTTTAATACAATATTCACGTAATTTTGTTGCTCACTGTAAGTAACTACCAAAAATTAAATCACACAACTTTAATTAAGTGATCCAATAACCTCATAAAGAAAGCAATTTAGTTCAGATGTTTTCGATAATTTTTTATGATTTTAAAAGATTTACAAATGACTCTCAAACTTAAGGTTTTTATTAATTTTGTTTACTTTACTTTATATTCTGATAAAATCTATGTATGTAATTGTGTAAATGTGGTTATAAGAAGACAGACAATTTTACGAAAAGGCGTTTGTGAAAATATATGAAATATTTGAGTATGAATATAATAAATATGTTGATTACTAGGCCTATATACATAGCTGCTAGATTTGATGATTTATCGTTATTTTTACGATTTTTGGAAATTAAAAATTTGCGTCATATTCTTTACATTAAAAACCACTGTCAGATTTTTATTTGCTTTGCAAATTTATGTTAGTAAAACAAGGAGTAAAGTATTATATTTTTAAGTTACTTTCGAATACCTGTGATGATTTTTCTGTACTGTATACCTTTTTAAGCCCTTAAAGGTCAAAAAACTACAAATCCTAAATAACCTCGTAGTTGAGAATAATTTATCACTTGTCGTTGCAGACAATTTTAAATTTTGGATTACTGCTTCTAATATTACCATCGGAAGAACAAAGGCAAGCGCAGTTATTTTTTTTTTCGTATAACCAACACTCAGCGGATGGATGGCATTGTGTTTGGAACTATGAAAATATGTTATGGGAAGAAGGAAAGGGAGAACAGTGTTTATGGACACTAGGCTTGTATATTTTTATACCATAAGTAACTGGAAAGACTTCTACAGGAATTGAGTTCCACATACGAATAGTCCGACTAAAAAACCTATTTTTTCTGTAATGCAGTATGCGATCCACTTGCCAATCGACTCCATACGGATGTGCTGGCCGAGAAAGACGACCGTTACATACGAATTATTCATTAGATATTCAAAAAATATACTTTAAAACCAAATTAACAAAACAAATAATGACTTGTCCGTTTTTTCTTGGGACATATTATATATAACTTGTTATAAATTTTTTCTTTCGTTAAAATTAAGACAAATGTAATTGGTTTTAGTATTTTAGGAACATGCATTTTTTTAAAAAAATTAAATATTTGCTACCGAAAAGTAATGTATATATATCGAATTCAGATAACCAGAACTCATTACATGATGTCCCTTAAATTTTATCATGTGCCCATCGATCAATGGCTGTTTGCTGTTTTTGAGAGCATCTGGAACATTTTCATTGTTGCTTAACATCTGATGTGCAGGGTATCCCATATCGATTTATGAAGACTAGTAATCTCTAAATTACGGCACAATTTGATAACCCATGGAGAATTCTCGACCATTTTTATTAGAATATCGAATTTAGTTTTCTATGACCAACTGGCGTTGGCGCGCAAGAAGCAGAGGCGCCTGGAAGGATGCGTTACGGAAGGCGGAATTTCGTTAATCGAGTTGTTAATGGCCAATTATGTAAGTAAGTAAACTATGTTTAGAATGTCTTCTTCATACACTTTTGCTGTGAGTCTGCAACATTTTTTCATCATCTTTTTTAAAATATAGTTTCTCTTAAGCAATATAAAGTTTTAGTTTTTTACTTTCAATCGTTCGTTTTATTTCTCTTGTCTGTTATCAACTTTGAGTTTTAAATGGCAACATATTTTCAGCTGAAAGGTCGATCTATTTAAATTGTCTATGGTATCGTCAAGCTTTTTAGTGACCATTTCTTAAATACAAAATTATTTGATAGAAAACGATCAAAGCACTCTGCTGCTCTTCCAGCAATGGCTCCATAAACTTTACAAATTTATTCAACACCCTGCTATGCATTCTTAATTGTTCATCTAACAAAGTGGGAACATTGTTTTCATGCAAGGTTAAGCAATTAATATTTCAAATTAATATTCTTGTGAACACTATATTTTGAGAATAAACCTAAAAATATGCTTTAAATTTTTTATTTAGTTTTACTTGTTCACTGCGTCAGTCACTGCGTATGAGTGATATTTGTTTATGTTTTCCATGCAAAATAACTTATGCGTCTGGTAAGCGATATGCAAGATCTAGCGAAAACATGCGCTGTCCTTCAGAGTGTGCAAAAGAATCCAAAACAGCTGATTTTGTGCCACTCACAAAAGCACCACCTTTTACAGACAACAATTTGACGAATTGGCCACCATGACTTAAGCAAGCACCCGTAAAAATTCTACATGAAAACGAAATATTTAAAAATATTACTTCGCCGACTTCCGCACAGAAGGTTTGTAAAAAATTTCTGAGAGCAAATAAAATGACCATGAAAAGATTCTGAAAAAAACTGCCGTTCGGTTGCGACAGCAGATACCGCCACTCATGTGACATACTTTCATCTCCCGGGAATTGCAGAAGAAGCTAGTTCTTCCAACCTGCATCTACTGCAACTATTGTGGGCCTTAATGGCGCAGTTGAAGCAAACTCTACAAATGTTTGTATTACTTCGCTAGGATCTCCTATTGATACTTACATACATATACATACATACATAATTGACCAATACAAACTTTCAGTCAGGATTACGGCCTAGCTTTTCAAACCGCTCATGTAATGTGTGTTAATTTATACATAAAGTCGACTCCGAACGACAGATTTTTGAGAAACATTTCACGGCAATTATATTTACTCCCAGAGTTTTTGCCAGAAATCTGCTGAGAGGAAGTCGCCGAAGAAATATTTTTTCACATTTTGGTTTTTGATGTCTGACCTGGGTTTTGAACCGTGGCCTTACGTCTAATAAGCCAACACACTACGTACTAGACTACGGCGAAGACCACGATCTCCAATTGATCCATTGTTTAAATTGACCATGGAAGCATATGTTATTGAAAAGCTCACTGGTCGGTTGCCCACATGCACGTCGGCGAAGTATGCTGATTTTGAGGCACTCGATCTCCCGTTAACAGATTTTAAATATGTCCATATGTATTTGCTATATACTCCCAGATAATGCTTCCTAGAGTTCGAAAATACCCCAAAAAACCCATTGATCCCCCAACGAATGTTTGGGATTGTAACTGGCAAAACACGTCAGTCAAATTCATTATCCCTTAAGTCCGAATACCCTACGGACTTAAGTCTTGGTCTATGTCGTAAAGGTACGTTTGCTCAGAATTTGAGTGTCAATTGCTGCAGAGCCGTGGGATTAAAACCTAAAACGAGGAATTTATTACCCTTCCCTAGATCACACGCGTATTATGACTCCAGTTAATTCTCTTCCTAACCAAGTTTATTATTTACCCCATCACATGCATCCACTAGATTCCGGATTATGAAATTTTCAGGCGGCACCGTCGTTAAAACTTACGTTTACGTTGAAATGTGAAAATTGAAATATTTTGCTTCAAGCCAGCTCCAACGCCCTATTCCTCAATAGTCACAAAAATAGTTTTGTCTCAAATAGCCAAAGCTAGCCAAAGCGAGTACCTGTCCTGTTCCATTGGAAACTAAACTAAGCTGCGTCGAAAATGTCATTGTCAAGTGTATTGGTTGGCACTCAAAGTGAGCTTTATTAAGGACGTAGAATTTTTAGGGCTTAACAACGAGCCACAATGAATGAACTTGAACTAATTTCACCGTTATAGTTGCGACTGTTATAACAGTCAAATCTTGAAGGTCCCGCTTGGAAAACCATGTAGAGCAAATATCCTTTTGCGAATATAGTAAGTAATGAAATAGTGAAAAGAAAAATGCAAAAACTTTATAAACGAACCGTATCTACCCAAGTAAACTCAAATTACCATACATTTGTGGGTAAAGAAACATTTGTTGAGGAGACTTTGGGCAGAATCAAACTAATTAGTTAATGAATGTAATTTACACCGTTCTAAAGCTGGTATTCCTTGTTTAATTTTTTTGTTTTTTTAATCGCGGTCATTTGCTTGCTTTTATTTCTTTGAAATTGTTTGTAGTTCGAATGCTTGTTGTTCACCAATACTAAGATGCTTTAAGCATTTTCCTTATATTCGTTTGTTTGAAAACATTTGTAGAATTAAATTTTACTCGATTATGTACTGTTATTTTTGTTCACTCAGTAAATGAGACTTTTACGATAATTAAAAGCATAATTTTAAATTAATTTAAATAATAATGGTAACAATAAATTTCCATTAAGGTCTTGACATCCAGCATTTACTGGGTAAAATTTAAGTCTTTAAATAGTGTAGTCAGTGTTAATGAAAAGTTTGAAATTTAATACTTAACACTGTTTTGATTACTGTAACAAGGGTAAACGGTTATATTCAATTTGCATATCAAATTAATGCGTCAATCCCTTGTTAAATAAATCAAAAGAATAAACAATTTTTATTCCTTGATTTGTGAATATACTGCTTGTCAATATTTTCTCATCACATTTGAATACCTTTAAAAAGTCATGAATCTAATGTTGTAACCAAAGCAACGTACATATAAATTCTCTTTCTACTCGTTTTTTTGCACGAATTTTATTTGACATGACTTAAAAAAAAATAATGTTGTTACACAAATTGTTTTGATTTGATACGATTTTCAATATTTTATGAATTTTGACAGAACCATTTCCTCAAATCACTCGTGCAGAATGTCCATGAGCTGTGTGGTATGTAGTGTAGTCCTGGTGAAACCACCACATCTGATGCAGATTGATACCGTCCCAAATTCGAAAATTTTGTGTGTTCACATAGCCATATTTACAGTAATGGTTCTCATCATAGAAGATGATTTGTCGGTGAATATAAGGTACAGTTGGCAATTGCTCCAGAGAACATTCAACGTACTCACCTCGTTGTCAATGGCTGTGAATACATGACAAGTAATTTTACAGATAAGATTCAGCAAGTTGACCGTTATCAGGAGTCGAGGTTCGGAAATATTTGTTGAAAAACCCAACATAATTCCAGGACTATCGAATGATTAAAAGCAAAAATAGTTACGCAAATAATATAATACAATCATACTTAATTGATCGTTATAACCCCTCAGTCTGGATTACTACATACTAGGGATGCCAAACGGGATTGATTTTTAAAAATCCCGGGTTTCGGGATTTTGAAATCCCGATCCCGAAATCCCGGGATTTTTCGGGACAATTCGGGATCGCAAAATCCCGAAATATACCGGGATTTCCCGAAATATCCCGGGATTTCGGGATTTTCTCTTAGTGAAAAAGCTAAAAACAATTGTTTTATAAAAAATTTCATTAATTTTTGATCTTTATAACAATACACATGTTATAAAATAAAATAAAAACAGAACAAAGAGTAACAAAAATAAAAATAATTAATCTGTATCTCCATACATACATATACATATGTATAAACATATTAGTGAAGAAACAAATACCTACCATTTTAAGAACACTATTTAGTGTCCAAAATATATGTATATATTAAATATATTCATTGTTTTAAGTAATTTTCTAAAAAGGTCAAAGACTCTAATATTTCATCGAAGAGCCTTAATTTTGATGCAAACAAAAATCCTTTCCTTGAAAAACATTTTTCACAATCTACACTTGTGGGCAAAATGGTTACAAGATAGTTATATGCAGAGTAAACTTTTCACCTCTCATACCGCGTGATTCAATCAAATCTATTTCTTTAGAAAGTTGATTGTCTAAACCATCAGCTGCATTAACAGATTTTATTGGACTTCGAGGGCTTTAACTTTAACAATGGAAGTCGGGTTCATATTCAGTTCGATGTCGAGTGATATAGAATATTCACTTCATTGTTACACGATACACTTGAAAAACTACATGAGTGTTATTTAATGTAATATTAAATAAAAAAATAATGCCGTAGACTCCATTTTTTTCTTACTTTATAAAGTGTATATGTATGAATTTACAATCCCGAAAATTCCCGGGATAAGTTTTAAAAAATCCCGGGATTCGGGATTTGGGAATCCCGAAAATCCCGGGATTTTGTGATTCGGGATTTCCCGATTGGCATCCCTACTACATACCTAGCTTCTGGCACGACTTCTGTAGCGTGTGATAATTTTATACACGAGTGGCGGAACCTACTGTTTAAAGTCTAGATCAAACGACAGACTTTAAGAAACTTTTCAAGGCAATCAGCTGAAATGCAGTCACCGATTAAATATTTTGTTCATATTAAGTCTTGATTTTCTTTTAATTCGAGGTAAAGAATAGGGTCGCCGTAGTCTAGTGGGTAGTGTGTTGGCTTATTAGACGAGCCCCAGGCCAGACATCAAAACAAACTACAAAAAGTATTTCTTTGGCGACTTTCTGAAAAACTGAAATTCTGAGAGTAAATAAAATTGCCATGAAAAGTCGTTCGGAGTCGACTTTAAACTGTAAAATTAACACACACAACATAAGTGGTGTAGAAACTAGGTCGTAATTCTGACTGAAGGGTTGTAATTACCAATTATGTGTGTATGTATGTAAATAATAAGAAATTAAATTTTAAATACCTTATTAGCTTAAAAAGATTGGAAGTCTCATACGATTTCAAATGTATCAAACACAGTGTGGGCTTCAGAATGTTCGTTTGGTACACAGATAATTTAAAAATCATTCATACATACATTACATAAACGGCTGGACCATTTCCTATCCATATTCTTGTGTTTCGTAAGGAATATATTGAAACTATAAAGAAAGTATCGTAATAAGTTGATAGTTTATGAAGATTGATATTCAACTTTTAGTCGTAAGGAAAAAAAATTATACGAGCCAAACATAAAATTGCAAAAAAAGAACAACAGTATGCTACGTTATTTAATACTAATATTACTCATACGCACGACTGGAGTTTTATTAATGATACAACCGATAGCATCTGTTTTAAATAATTTTTTTGCACTCATTTGAACGTAATTATAAATTGTGGTTTCACACATTAGGTGATGTTTTAAACTTATACAAATTACAGTTCTTTTAAAGGCATGACAGCAAAAAATAATTACGTCGGAGCTTATTACTCATTTGATCATTAAAGAAAAGAAAATAAAATAAAATCAAATTTATGAACTTCCCTTAACTGATGGCACACTAGCCATAAAAAAATAAAAAGCCCAAAATATTTCTGTTTTTTTTAATTCAAATACTTTCTGTTTATAGTATGCAATTTGACAAAAAACGTAAATTAAAGTTTCTGGTGATAGCAAATAAAAAAAATTATATTAAAAACTTCACGAAAAAGTCGGATTTCAATTAAAAAAAAAAATCATTTTTTAACATCTTTAACAGTTTTTTAACTCCTCTGCAAATCTTATTGGCATATAATGCACAAATTTGTAAGTGTATTCTTCAGTTACTTACTCAATTGCTCAATACAACCTTTTACAGTTTAACATCTAACACTACTCGTGTTGTGTTAGTTAGTTTCGTCCTTAAGTGGCGGGACATACACATTAATATTGAATCCAGACGATAGATTTGAGAAACTTTTCAAGGCATTTTACTATCAGAGTTTTTGCCAGAAGACTGCCTATAGAAAGTCGCCGAAAGAAATATTTTTTCATACTTCTTTCTGTTCAAGCCAGGAATTGAACAGAACCATTTATTCTCCGAGTTTTTGCCAGAAATCTGCTGAGAGGAAGTCAGCGAAGAACTATTTTTTCATATTTCTTTTGATGAAGATGTTTGGCCTGGGGTTTGAACCGTGGCCTCACGTCTAATTAGCTAACACACTACCTGCTAGACTACGATGACTTCTATTATATTTCGTTTTATTCGAGACTAGGACTTGAACCACTGGCTCTCCTTTGATACAACCTGCCAGTCTACGGCATACGACAATTCGGACAATGAGGCTTGTGAAATAACTCATACATTTATCTTCATTACTTAATTTCAAAACAAAACACTTACGAATGCCTCACTTACCAGGTACAAATACGGCCTTAGTTTATCAAATAGATTCACTATGTGCTCTAACTGACTAGACCCTAGGACATGTGGAAATTCGCAGTAATGACCAGGCAGATGAGCATATGAAGACGAAAGAAACCGCGTTGTAGATAGGCCCAGAGCCTACTTGTGGACTTGGAATATACGTTCGAAAGAATATAGAGAAAAGAATATAGAGAGAGGCACAGAATAAATGGGTTTGAATCTTAACTTTGATCTATTGTCATGATCAAGATTTGAGCCATGCAACAGACTGTCGAAGAATAACCTGAGATTAGTAATCAACATATTCATACGGAAAGGTAGATTAAGGAGCACTTGTTTAGAATGGAGATGTTATCGAATGATGAGAATAAACTATCAGAGCACATTCTTAGAACCCATAGGGCTCATAAAACGTTAATGTATTCGCGGGAGGTAGGTAATACTTGCGTGCATAATTAGTTGCTGGTCAGGGAATTGTTCTTGTTGATCAGCGACCAACCGCGCCTGTCAGAGCGAAAAGTTAAGAGAAGAATGCTATGATACCTCTACACGACGATAACAATGATACCAGGCTGCTAAAATTATATAATTGAAAACATTATAGCAATTCCAGGTCGCCGTAGTCTATTAGGTAGTGTGTTGGGTTACTGGACCAGAGCCTGTGGTTCAACTGATGGTTTCGAACATAACGAAATATTTTTTCTGGAAAAACTCCGAGAGTTTATTAAATTGTCCAACCTGTCATGGGGAATCTTGCTTCCTCGCCAATCTTTTTCGGTGGATAGGAGACGTGCCAACCAACTACTCAAACTTGATCCCAATGTCATCTCGATCGCAGTGGCCATGCTTACAGTTCGTTGCGTTATAAAAAAACAAGCGGAAAGGTTGCAGATCCCATCAAACGACTTTTGACGACATTTTGGGTCTGCTAAGACAAAAATCTCTCGCGGGGTGTGCAGATTTAGGATATTTGCTCTCCATTTCTTGTTAGCTTGACAGAGTAATTATCCATTGATATCAAGGATATGGCTTCGTTTATAAAACTTTCTGGCTGATTTTCATCTTAGGGAGTACTGCTTTCGATGAGTTCGGTGAAATTCGGCTAGTACAGGGTATCACAACGAGTAGCTATGCATGCTCAAATGACCTTTAGTATCAAAGCGACCACTCCAACCTAACCATATAAAATTGTCATGAAAAGTTTCTCAAAAATCTGCAGTACGGAGCAATCTTTGAATTAAATTATAAAAATCAACACATTTAAGCAAGAATTTTCATTCAATTGAGCAGCAAATAAAACTCCACTTAATATTAGAAATTTTTAGCATTCATCTACTAAATCGCGGCAAGAACTTTTATTTTAAAATCCGTCATGATGAAAACATGTTCCGTTTAAAACAGTAGACGTGTGCACAAGACATTTTGCTAGCTTACCTTGCACTAAATGCAATACTGAATTGTTCTCTTTTTTGTTGGTCTTGATTATACGAGTACACTGAAATGTGTATTTCTCTTTTATTCAAAGTATACAACAGCACTTATTTATCTGTGAAGTAATGGAAATATGCTTTGTGTTGTAAGAAGGTATTTCACTACTGAAACTAAATTTTTAATATTGTCAAATGAATTTCAGTATTGTCAACGTTGAAAAATATGCGTACATAAGTGTTTCTACACATTTTTTGCTTCTGCCATGAACTTTTCCAACAACAATCTTGCTTCAAATGGCTATGTTAATATTCGTTGATGTTCGTGTCCTATGTGTGTAAAAAGCCGAAGATGTTCGGCCTCGGGGCTATTGGTGCCGACGTCTGCTATTGAATAAGTACTCTATCTTTATTATGAAAAAAAAAAGAAAAACAAACATTTTTTCTTTCCCACTTACTGCAAAAAGAAATGCACGTTGTGACACTATGAAGTGTACAATATTTTTGCTGTCCTCTTCACATAACTCTCTTTTGTATTGTTGTACAATGGTTTATGAGTGCAGTTGTTTTTTGTTTTTTGTTCTCTATCTATGCTTCACTCTTATTTATATTTGCAGCTTCAATAAATATTCGCTCATGAGAAAAATACAATACTGTACACATTTTAATGTCTTGTGCCCCGTTTTGTTTTATTTGCGCATTTTCTTCCAAAGACGTTGTGTTTTGAATATGATGTCCATACATACATATGTAGGTAAACAAGAAAATGCTTGGAACTCAGAAATCACAGAAAGAAATGTTTTATTTCCTTTGATGCAGAATAGCGAAAAGAAAATGTCCTGAAAACCAAATACATGAATGCAGTCAAACGTGACAATGTAAATTTTGTTTTATAATGTCTTCTTTGTTTCTGCTGCGTAAAAAAATGGTTTGAAATGCGGAAAATTTATGTCGTCTTTTCATGTACAGAGTTTCTCAATTTCAGTTACCGTTCCAAGTATATTGTATTTTAAATTTGTGTCATAAATTAGAAACATTATTCGATTAAGATTAGAGTTAGACGCTAGAAGACCTTGCATAATCCTTAGACGTGACTCAAGTCGCCATTTTAAAGTGCTTAAGAGCAGCAGCATTTATTCAGAAGTTAGTAAAATGCGTGCCCAAAGAACTGAAACTGAGATACATTCAAAAACGATTTTACTTGTCCGAAATACTATTTGATCGCAACGAGCAAAATCTATTGTCAGACTGAACATCCACTGAGCCGAGGTAATGCTCTGTGTTTATTAGGATCAAACGATTGTGGTTCATATACATACATACATACATAATTGGCCATTACAACCCTTCATTCAGATTAGCTTCTCACACCACTCTTGTTGTGTGTGTTATTTTATGCATGAGTAGCGGGACCTACAGTTTAAAGTCAACTTCGAACGATAGATTTTTTTTGTTACCCCGACGATTTAATCGTATATGAAAGGTATTGTATGCATTAACCCTGGACGGTAACTCTTCATTTTTGTACATTAAGATTACTCATCGTTGAATCGATGAACAATTTAACCCTGAATGGTTACTGTTCGTCGAATCGACGAAGCTCATTTACTATTTCTCATATAATTCTTATATGTTTGGCCAAATTTCGCTCTTTTTTCAACAACTTTAGTTGATAACGAAAGTCTGCAGCCAAATTTGTAACCCTGGTTGGTCCTTTTTGTACAGTAAGGTTACCCTTCGTTAAATCGACGTACAACTTTACGTCTGCTCACTGAAAGCTTTCGTTATCAACTCACACTATGTTCACATATGCACTTTTATTGAGTACAATATTTTAAGTGTTCAGACATAATATTATACGCAGTTCAGCTGCTTATTCAATATTCATTTGACAGCTGGTAAACAAAACAGCTGGTTGTTCCAACAAAATTTTTTTTTTATTTTTGTCGTTGCTGACATTTGAGTTGTCAAATATCAACAGAAAGTGCTCGGATAATTGTAATATGCGCACTGAACATACTTATGACAGTGCTGCATTTTAAGTGTTACTCAATATTATAACAATTTGCGTATTTATTGCGCAATCATTAATTGAAACTTTACATGAAATATTGAGCTCAATAATGGCTTTTATTGCGATTTACGCAATAAAGGTGCATATCTGAACACTGTGTAACGTTGTTGAAAAAGAGAGCGAAATTTGGTTAAGAGTTATATTGTAAAGAGTGAATGAACTTCGTCGATTCGACGAACATTCTGCCCAGCGTTAAACTACACGCTTCAATGAAGTTCAAAAATTATGAACTGATAGGATCAGCACGGTAATAAATTGTAATCAGAAATGGAAAACTAAAGAAAATTTAAACACTCTAAATTTTCATATTCCCAAAATTTTAAAAAATTTCTCAATAAACCATTCAGAAAAACTAAAATCTTCTTTCAATTCAGACTTATCCAATTGGTTTGAAATGGTTTTATAATTCCAGTCTCAGTCTTACACTATCAAAACAGTAACTGCCATATTCGGGAATTTTAATTTTCAATTTTGAAGACCCTGTAGTCTAGTAGGCATCTCCAATAAAAGGAAATCGGAAAAACATATTTCTTTCGGCAACTTCCTCTCAGCATACTTCTGACAAAGTGTCTGAGGGTAAGTAAATATGAAATGTAAAGTTTCTCAAGTCTGCCGTTCAGAGTCGATATTACCATAAGTACAGCACAGTAAGTTCTGCCACTAATGGATTAAATTAACAAGCACAACATGCGTGATGCAAGGTAGGTTGTAATCCTGACTTTTATAATGACCAATTAAGTAAGTAAGTAAAAGCCGTTATTTGTTCTGCTGACTAATACTGTCGTTAAAAATAAAATAAAGATATAATTGAAAAACATTGAATATTTATTGACAACAGAAACTGAATACCATAACAAATTTTTCACACAAATCATTAAAGAGTTTTCTGATGTAACCTGATTTGAGTTGAATTGAATATTACTAACAGCAACAAAATGCGTTACTTGTTACTAAAGTTCACTTCATATCATATTTAATTTCCGTTCAGAAGTATCATTTAAAATTTAAACTCGAATTTGAAATACCTTGTAATATCTTTGATATTTTTTTGTAATTTCTTGTGATGTGGTTTATACTGCAAGCAGTTTATTTCTTAGTTATTGCCTTACTAACCCAAGTGACACACTTACAGATTCCATTGAGCACATATACATACATACATAGGTACGTGGGTTGTGCTTTAAGTGTGAGTATTAACGCTTATAAACGCAACCATCATTATTCAAAATTATTTGAAGAAAAATTCATTGAAGTATTAGTTGCCCTATCAAGCAACAACTAATGTCTTATCGTTGAATATTCTGATGCGAAAAAACTAAAAAAATTTATGAACGTCTAGCGTAAATCGTAATCTAGTCAAGATGCAAAACGTTACGATCGATATCATCCTATAAATTAGTAGCAAGAAAATCCTTCGGAATATTGAAAAACCCTCAATCAAATAATGCTGAAAAAAAAATTGATGTTTAATAACACACGGTGGACAGCAAAACTCTTGGTACCCCAATTTATTTTAGATATTTGATGAATTTCATATATTTGTTTTATTAATTTATTTTTGTTTTATTATAAAACAAATTTTATCAAGTTTTTCACAAACCAAAAAAAAAAAAAAAAAATAGGGAAAAGTGTATTGTAACTCCATATTTTTGCACATTAAAACTGTAGGTACAACCAAGAAGTCCTCATACTAAATTGACAATTCAATGCTTAATATATTAAAATTTTTGTCGCTATTCTTAGTAGGATATCATTTAACGTCAAGCACTCCTTTTAACCTATATAGCACTGAATGTACTACTTCACAAGTTCTTTAGTATAATTTTGTTTGTAGTTTTGGGACTACGTAACCATTCTTTAATATGATAGCCTAACTACTCTCTTGGGATGATATCCGCACTTTGTTCAAGAGTATTGTTATGTTTACCTTTTTAAAAAACGTTTAAAATATGAGTTCGTAGACCTCAAATAAAAATAAATTTATGTTTAGTTTTAGATAAATTCTTTATTGTTCACACAATTCCGTGTGCCACTGATTGCAACTCGATCTGAACAACAACAATTTCCTGTATTTGTTATTCTTCTTTAAACTCTTCCGCGTACACACTAACACTTGTTTGTTAGATCTTTACAACGGAGATCTTCAAACCACGATTATTCTCTTCACATGCAACGCATCTTCACACAAGACTGACTGAATTTTTACTCATCCCGTTGCCTGCTTTATCTTGGCTTTTATATCGTAAACAGTCAACATTAATGCTTTTGAAGGTGATTGACTTTGCCTTCGCGAAGTCTCTATAAATATAAACATGTCGCTTACGTTATTGTTGTTTGTGTATTTTGTTTACGTTTGTCCTTGCAGTGTTGTTGTTGCTTCTTCTTTACTTGTTTATCCTTTTTTATGCTGACGTTGTTGCTATATTTTTGTTTATTCGTTGATCGTGTAACCAAGTCCATTGTTTTCGTTTTCGTAGCTTTTGTTTATTATTTTAATGTTAAACGATAACGCCATTTCCATTTTCGTAACAGTATGAAGCACGTGGGAACTTTGATATACAAATCACATCATCACATGAGTAGAAGAATGTTTTTGGGTCATTGACTTGTTAGAAGTAATGACCAATGTTTAAAAAATCCCTCTTATTCATTATTTCCTCAATAAATTCGAAACTGCCCACACCTAGTGCCGAAACATAACCCCGCAATATTGTATCTCAAACCTTTATTTTATCACTTCAGCAAGCATTTAAAAATGCTTATGATTTAATACTTATGATATGAAGATAAAATTATGCTTTTTAGAATGCCAGTTACTTGTATTGTTGCATACGGATTGCAACTACGTACTTTTTTTATTCTGCCGAACATGTTTATATACACGATATGTGTGTCTGAAAACGAATCATATACTTTTTAATATGCTGAAGAAAGTGGTAAACGAAATCTTTGTAAATATGTATATGCATATTTGGTTTTGTGCAAATGTTTACCAGCAGTTCAGTTTTCCTTATAACCCAATAAAGGATTTGGAAAAAACAGCGATTTCGTGGTTGCTAATGAATTGGCTTGTAAACAAGTAGACAACAGGAAACGTACTATTTTTACCTTTACCAAGAGTTGAAAGAAAGAGTAGTAGTAGAAACAATAGTAAAAAGAGAATTTGGCAAAATAATTGTATGAATTCGTATATCGTACAAATAAATGCAGCATATATCCGGAGCATCTTTAAAAAATATTAGAATATTTTTAGTTTTCTTTATAAATATAGGGTCTTTCAATAGGGACTTTTGAACTTTGATGGTTGATAACAGCCATCTTGTTGAAGCTACAGCTGTGAAATTAGCTTTGGAGTTGGCAGCTGACAGTAATTTTCATCGAAAAATTATCCTAAGCGAAGAGGCCTATTTCTGGATGAATGGCTACGTAAACACACAAAATTGTCGAATTATGAACGTGTTGATAGGTAACACGAGATCCAAAGGTTTTAATGCACAATGAGAAAAATCATTGGCATTTAATAAGAATGTGCGTATTATTTAATCTTATCATAAAAAAGTTTATTACACGTGAATTCTATTACTTGGTCTTAATCTAACAAAAGGTTAATTCTGCAAAGAATCAATTAATTGTGATGAAACATATTGTCGTAGTGTACAGCTTCCATAGTACTGTCACCATACTATCTGCTACACAATCTACAATGTCTTCGCTAGAATTATTACCCCGAAAAACTTCAAAATGCTTTAAGGAATAAGCAATGTCAATTCTGTACTCAGTACCTGTTTGTGGGATGCATTAACACCACACAGGTTCACATAATCAAAATATCTTCATAATTTTTTCATGACAAACCCCATTCTTAACTAGTGGCTTTTCTGTTTGCAGTGGCCAATGAAAACGAAGGTCACTGACCACTGGATAGGCTGATACGTGATTCAAGTCTCCTTACAGTGCAATTATCTAACAAAGGTTAACACATTGGGTTACAACTTCATTTTATCTTTTGTTGCGTATTCTCTTACAAACATCTCTTCCATATGCACTGGAAAGTTCTAATCCATCAGCGCACCATGGGCACGGTAATCTGTAAAAATAAAGCCGACGCACTTGTAAGGATTGCCACCAGGGAAAATTCAACTGAATTCCTACATGAGATTGTCGTTTTCCTGCTGAGAGGCTCCAGTTTATGGCAAAGTTGATACTGTATAATGAACCCATTTATAGAGACACTAGAACAGTATGTGCATAGAACCTATCAAGATTCCAGCTCAAGATCTTATTAGCAGTTACAAGTGGACACTGGCCTCAGAGATTCACCACAGGAGGCTTGGAATACCTGGTAATCATTTCTGCAGAAGCTGCAATGACAAGGAATAAGGGGAAGCGCACAACATCTGCGTTGTTATGGTCGACGCTTGGGAACCTATGGAGAAGAATTCTTGAACCATCAGAATTTAGTGACAAAGTGTCTAACTAAAGGCGATTTGATTAAAATTCCTTCCTTAGTAACACTCTCGTGAAGTCACTATAGTTTAGTAGGTAGTGTGTTGGCCAATTAGACGCGAAGCCACGGTTCAAACTCCAGGTCAGACATCTCCAACATATCAATAAATATTACTTCGGCGACTTCCACTCAGCAGATTTTTGGCAAAAACGCTGAAAGTAAATAAAATTGCCATGAAACGTTTGTCCTTCGGAGTCGACTTTAAACTGTATTTCCCGTCAATTATGAATAAAATTAACGTACACAATATGTAATCCTCACTAGTTGGTTGTAATAGGCAATTAAGTAAGCCATAAGACTCTCGGTATGGTTGAGAGTTGACTCCCAGTCGCTATAATTATATGACGAAATAGGGAATATCGGACCCTAGTAAGATGTGCCAACTGAGACGGCTGCCAGTTTAACGCAAACTCACTTCACCAACTGATTTTATTTTAATCATTTAAAGACTGATGCACATCTTTGTATCATAACGTGTAGAAACTAGAGTTGAGATGTAGAAAATTAATCAATTTATTATAAAAAATAATTTGTTTTTGTATTAATTTATTCATTAATTTTGCAAAGAAATAAGTATTGTGTTCTATATTCACATATATTTGTTTTAGTTTTAGTTTTAAATGCAATTAATTACACTTTGTAGAGGCATTCAAATTTGTTAACAACGTTTGTTTAATTTATATTGAATAATAAAATGCTATTAATTTCGACAATTTGATTATGCATTTAACAAAACAATAATAAATTTTAATTAAAGTAAACGATACGATTTAATAACAATATTTTATTTACACAATAGAACGTGTTCTCGAGTGGACCAGAGTGGTGACAGGTAAATAATGATTAAAATTGTACTTGACGACAAAGGTTTATTTATTTTTGTTTTGGGGCAACCATGGAATTAAAAATTAAAAATGACATGAGGAGGCAGATTAAACAATAACGGCATTAAGTACAACTGACTAGCACACTGTTTATGAGCCTACCAAGGCATGGAACTTATTACGTTTGTTTTCGCATTAAAAATGTTTTAGAATTAAAAAGTAATTTATCGGTAGCGACGATAACAAATGGTCAATTTGAATCATGCATTGATCGAAAAACGACAAGAATGCGCCACAAGGCACGGCAATATGGAAAACATGTGTAGACAGCAATGCCCAACACTACGAATTAGGTGTTTTTTAGGTGTTTTTAGTGTTATATTTCCACAAAAGGGTGCCCTGGTAGTCTAGTGGGTAGTGTGCGTGAGGGTCGTGGGTTCGATTCCCACCAGAGACTCTGGTCTGTGACACTACACCGAGCATATTGTCAAGTTACTCCGCTCGTATATAATTAGAAAATAATTTGTAATTGTATTATAATTAATACATAAATATTTTCACAAAAAATTCACATTTTATAGCGATACTTTGAGATTTATTGTTATTCTTATTGTTATTAAAAATTAATATTGTTACGAAAATGAAAAATCTAGATACTGGTGTTTTGCTTATACATCGTTGAACATTATATATCAGGCTGAATTTGACCTTTTGGCTTTAAAGCATAGTTTACCATTTCATAGCACAGTTGTGCAAGGAGAACTCACACGAATTCTTGTGTTTTTTCATTTAGTTGTCGATCAGACTGCGGCAAGGACACATGTGCGGCGGATGCTTTATCATTTTATTTCAGCATAACACTCAAAAAATATTTTATGTTAAAAATATTCTATGTTATTAGCTCGGCGTATTTCATTTTTTTATTTTGTCGCATAGTATATTTTTTTAAATGCTTTGGAATGCCCACTTTTTTGTCTTTTAATAAAAAACTGGATTTTTATTCTTTTAATTTTTATTTATCTAAAAAACATGGCCTAATTTTTAAGCCAAAGATGGATAGCTATATGTTCTTTTAATAAAAAATGGATTTTTTAATTTTATTTTTATTTATCTAAAATTATTATGCCAAAGTTATATAGCTTTACATATGTATTCTGATGAAATGAAAATAAAAATAGCGTATATTATTAACACTTTTCTATGGCTGTAAATAAATAAATTCTCTCAACTTATTTTCTCTCTCTTACTCACTAACACATAACCAAAAATTTTTTGACGAACCCTGCTTTAAAGACTGCTGTGGTTTGAAAACATCACAAGAATAAGTCTAACGGAATTAAATTGCACGATCTCGCATATCACCCTCACATGAGATGAGACTGACCTCAAATCGCTGATGCAGAATATCTAAAGTGACATGAGTTGTATGGCACTTAGTGACGTTCTATTGATGTCCAGATTATCTAATTCAGACTAAAAGTAGTTGGTAGTCATCGATGTATAGTACTCGCCATTTGCAATGAGGGCTTTACTAAGGCCGTTCTGAACGAAATATAGACCGCTGACACCACCAGCCTAAAATCCAAAATACTGATATCATCAGAATTTTTTTTTCGTATTCGTTCATCCTTCACCACCTACTGCACCACAGACCATTCAGACAACACAAGTCCTTGCCTACGGCCGTCAATGCTGATTTGGCAAAAGAAATGTAGCTCCAACAAGATGACCAGTGTCAACTGTCAAAGTCAATGTTGGATTCATTCAATAATTAAAATAAATCATCTCTTGTATAAGAACAGATCTTCAGCTTTTGTGTTTTTACGAGCATTAGTATACTCACCATATGATTTGTTGAAGTTCTATAATTAAAATAGTGGGCATAGGGTAATTTTCTGAAACGATTTTAAAGTCGTTTAACTTCATTATCTGAAACATATACAAATGAAATTATAAATATGTTTTAATGTAGGTATTTCCCGGTTAATGTAGATTAAAGAATACATACAATTCAAACTATATATTATAACTTGTTCAAATTCGCAAAAGTTATCGACACTGCTCCGGCACTACCACATTTTTGTAAAATTTTACTTTATTTCATCTTTAGGTTGTTATAACGAAAATAATTTAAAGGTGACTTTAAAGTTCACTTTAGCTAAAGTTACCTTTAACTAAACCCAACTTTAACGGCAAGTTGTAAGAAAAGCCCTTAAACGTTCAAATTTCAATTCAGTAACTAAATTTCAACTAAAAAATAATAATTGGGTACTGTTCGTCGAATTGACGAACCGTATTTACTCTTTATCATATGATTCTTTTATGTTTGACCAAATTTCGCTCTTTTTGGTTGGTGGATAACGAAAGCTTGTAGTGAGTAAACGTACCCTGGCCACCCATTTTTTAATCCTGGATGGTCATTTTTGTACAGTAAGGTTACTCTTCGTTGAATCGACGAACAAAAAAAAATTGTTTTATCTACTGACTGCAAGCTTTCATTATCAACTAACGTTGTTGAAAAAAGAGAGAAATTTGGTCAAATATAAAAAAGTTATATGATAAAGAATAAATGATCTTCGTCGATTCGACGAACAGTAACCGCCGAGGATTAACTGATTCAACTGCGTTATCAATTTTATTTACTTATCGATCTTCCATACCAATTTGCTTAATACGCACTTCCTTACGTAACTGTCGGGTACATACTCACGTCTCTGCATCATTCTTCGCTCTATTTATACTCCTTTTTTATTTTTAAAATATAAAATATATTTAGCATGAATACATGGCAGCGCGACAAAAAGCAACGATTTTTCTGGTTATTATTCCCAGCAAGAAGAGAATTAATGATAACTGTTGGAGAATTTGTGCTGGCAACACATCGAGTACAGCAATTTTGCAATTGAAGCCTCATTAATTATAATAAAGAAAGCATAAGTAATTCAAGTAGACAATAAGCAGTTCATTTATTCACTAAGAATGGTGCCACCAAAAGGCATTATATTTCAAACATAGATTTTTTAAAACTTCTATTTCATGCATGTTATTGAATTGACAGCATAAATCCACTTATAGCCAACACATATCCTCTCACCGTGAGAACTCATTGCTGCTAATAAAAATAGAAAGCAAAGCAGCAGCATCTTTTGCTGTTGTCGAGTTGGCTTTAAAATAACACGGGACGACGGTGAAAATACACCCGAATAACTACATAGTATAAGTTATTCACTAGGTTGAGTAGAACTCATAATTTTTTTTTTATTTTTTGGAACCCTCTAAACATTTTTTATTTGGCAAAAACGGTTTTTTGATCTTTTCACAAAAAGTTATTGAATGCACAAATCAATAATTTTGTGTGAAAATATCAAAAAAACCGTTTTTGTCAAATAAAAGAAGTTTGGAGGGTTGGAGAAATATAAAAAAAGTATTTTTGAGTTCTACACAACTAACTTAACAACTTAGACTAGGTAGTTACTCGGGTGTATTTAATTTTTTGTATTTTGTCGCATAACGTAATCACTTCCATATACACCCATGTTTTCTATTTTTCCGAAATTCCTACGTTTGCTGCGTTGCTTTTATGAATAATAGAATTATAGTCATAGAAATCAAACGCTTTTGTCAAAATAAAGAAAGCAACTGAAGCTCCCCTGTATCTATTGTCCAGCCCATTACAAACATACTCAATTATTATTTATTATTTTGGCGATTAAATAAAATTTTTAATGCATACCTTTTCTAAGATCTTATCAACTGCAGAAAGAATAGAAATTGGATGAAAATTCTAAATATTATTTATTCATGAAGATTATGAAATCAGAATTATTTTATGAGTTTTGAGTACATCTGGGTATTTCAATCCAATTACGATTTTTTTTT
Organism: Sarcophaga subvicina; assembly: GCA_936449025.2. Classification (NCBI taxonomy): domain Eukaryota; kingdom Metazoa; phylum Arthropoda; class Insecta; order Diptera; family Sarcophagidae; genus Sarcophaga; species Sarcophaga subvicina. Next base: position 36,660,964 of record OW388080.2, read on the forward strand.
GTTCTAGAACGTACACATTCATTTTAAAACGTACATAATATATCAGCAAGATAAAAATGAATTAAAAATAAGTTTTTCTTTATCAAAAGAACGTGCTCAGTAAAATAATATAGATAAATAGCTTCATAATGAATTTTAAGAACAAACTTTATACAAGGAAATTGGAATTCTTAATGTTAAAAAGCTACAAACAAGAGTTGTTATAATATTGTATGCTCTTCTGATTTCTAGAGATACAAATGTATTCAGACAGTATATAATTATTACAAATTAGTTGGCTGTTTAAATATTTATCGAAATTATAAACATGACCCTATTATTATCCTTATGTTTGTAGTATGTATAGGTCGTAAAAAGAAGTTACAATAACATTAGACAGTTTCAATCATATTGTTACGAAAATGGAAATGGTGTTTCATCATTTAACATTAAAATAATAAACAAAAGCTACAAAAAAAAACAATGGACTTGTTTACTTGACCAACAAGTAAACAAAAATATAACAACGACATCAGTATTAAAAAAGGGGATAAACAAGTAAACAAGAAGCAACAACAAACATTACCGAATAAATGTAAACAAAATACGCAAACAACAATGAAGTAACGGCATTTATATTTATGAAGATCTCGAGAAGGCGAAGCCACGAACATTCGACCTCAAGACTGTTTACGTCATCATATAAAAAGGCAAGGCAAACAGGCAACGGATTCAGAAAAAATTCAATGAGTATTGTGTGAAGACGCGTTGCGCGTGAAGAGAATAATTGTGATTTTAAGATCTCCGTTGTAAAGATCGATCGAGCAATTGTTATTGTTTACGCAAATGAGTGTAAGGCAGTATAAGAAACAAAGCAATTGTTACGTCAAGTTGTGAACAGTGGCATACTGAATTGTGCGAACAATAAAGAAATTAATTAAAACTGAACACAAATTTATTTTTATTGCAATCTACGAACTCATATTTCAAACTTTTTAACAGGTAAAAACGTAACTATCATCCAATTTGTGTTGTTCATCCTCTGCTCGAATGTATCTTAATAATAATGGCCCTGCGTGCGTTCACCAAGCCTTATGGATCTTCCATCAATTACGTAGCATTTGATGTCTTCTGAAGCACACTTGATGCAATTTTAATGAAGTGTAGAAAAAAAAATGTAATGTTACTTCCAAACGATAATTATAACTTTATCAGCAATATAAACAGTTATAATTATTATCAAAAATTTTATTCGATACCTTGCAAAGGTATTCAATTAAAACAATTAATCATTAAATTTTTATAACCACCAACGCATAAAATAACCAGGAAACCATATGGACCAGTAGTTATTCAACGAATGTAATTAATTTCAAATAATTATGCCATTTCATTAAGTTTTCAATTGTATCATTAAATTGACAAATTGTCGGGCAAGTGAAACTTAATCCTTAAGAGTTTGAAATTTCTGTTTGTCTACCATTATTACATAATAAGTAAAGTTTATAATTAAACACACATAATACACAATAACTGTGGTGCTTAAATTTATTAACAGAGAGGGTTAAGTTAATTACACGGTGCTACAGTGAAACTACACTCGAATCAACGATCAAACAGCACCATATTATATCATCGTATTATAGCTCGTGAATTTAGTACCAGAAAAAATTATGATTTGCGGAAAGCATTAATTTTAATTGTTTCAATCGTTCAGAACGCGGAAGACCACCAAAAAAGGTTGAAAACTCCGAATTGGAAAAAACGATATTGGATGAAGATGAAACTTTGAGTCAAAAACAAATGTTAAATGTTCCACAACAAACAAATTCTGACCAATAAAAACTATGGGTAAGATCAGAAAACATAAGAGAAAACAAATAAAAACTGGTACACTTAATGCCTAATAAGGTAAATGGAATGTTTGACCTATAGTGATATTCTACTAAGTACTGGGAATAACATTTTAATTTGATTTTTATATTTACTCTGATTTCTTCTTGGTGGTACCTACATTTTTGCGGTTCAAAAATATGTAATCACGCAAAACTTTTTTAATTTTCGTTTGGTTTGTTATAATAAAATAGAAATAAGCAAATAAAATAAAAATAGAAGGCATCAATTATTGCTAAAATATATTGGGCTACCAACAATTTTGCTGTCCACTGTATATTAAAGAGAGACAAGTATATAATTGCATAAGAAAATAACTTTACATTACACTTCAGCTTTCAAATAATTCTTAATCGTATTGGGATTAGAATATAGACAGTTTTATATCTCTTAAGATCCTTTGTACACATATGTGCACCTTATGGTACATATGCTTACTTTTACCAGGTACTAATTTCTTGGTCCAATAAGGTTGAAGTAAGGTTGTGACCTGATCAGTCTCTTGATATTAATCCTATTGATCACCTATAGGAAGACGTTAAAAGTAAGTTACAGAAACAATGCCGTCAAATTCAAGCGACTTATGAAACATTGTTTAAAAAACGTGAAAACAAATAACTTTAAAGCTATGTGAGGAGGTTTAATATGGGTAATGAATTAACTGTTCTTTAAATAATTTTAATTCGTATACATTTTGCAGTTCGTTAAAGCTTCTAATATTTTGAACACTGAATTTGTTTTTGAATTTATTTCTTTCCTTAAAAAAATAAAATAAGTTTAGAAATTTTATAAACATTAGCAGACATATTAGTGAGTAAATCTAATATAAAAACAAGGATACTTTCTCACAAGCTGAAACTTTGGATTTTATTGTATTGCACTCCTAACTTTTTGAACACAACTGTACTTAATATATATTGTACAAATTTGTATAGGATTCAATGATATTGCAAAAAAAATTTAATAAAAATACAAATATGTATGAACCTTCTTACATTAAGAAGTGATTTCAAATATATTACATAAATATGCTCATGTAATACGCATACAAGCTATACAGTTGTTCATATTTAATGAGATTTTATTGCTTTTAATTTATGCAGGGTTTTTAAATTGATAGTTTTTGTCAGAGTTTATGGCTGTAAATCGATAGTGTTCGGCACCAAAAGGAGTTAAATTTTTATCACTTATATAAAAATAAATAAAATTCTTCACCAAAATATTTTAGGCGACTATAATTGTCTGATCAACGCTGGAATGAGAAAGGTAGTCCAAAAATTTTGATCGACAAGTGAGGTTCAAGACATAAAAACCTCTTGTTGAACGAAAAATATTATTAGCCTTTACATTGTTTAAATTGTAAACAAAAGTTACAAAAACAAAAACAAAAACAATGAACTGTTATGATAAACAAGTAAACACAAATATACCAACAAAACACCAGCATAAACAAAAGTGATAAACAAGTAAACAAAAATGCAACAACAAACACTGCAAGAATAAATGTAAACCAAAATACAACAACAAACAAGAATAAATGTAAACATGTTTACATTTATAAAGATTTAGAGAAGGCGGAGTTATTCGCCTTCAAATGTATTCATGAGACTATTTACCGTGCCATATAAAAGGCAAGGCAACTCAGGCAACGGAGTTAGAAAAAGTTCAGTCAGTCTTGTCTGAAGACGCGGCTGCTTAAAGAGAATAAGGATGTTTCGAAGATCTCTATTACAAAGATCTGTCGAACAATTGTTGCTGTTTACAGAAAAGAGTGCAAAAAGGAATAACAAACAAAGCAATTGTTGTTGTTTACATCGAGCTGTGGACAGTGGCACACAAAATTGTGCGAACAATAAATAATTTAATTAAAACTGAACACAAATTTATTTTTGTTTTATTTGCAATCTATGAGCTCATATTTTAAACGTTTTTAAAAGGTTGAAAGGTAACAATATTTAAATTGTTAAGAATAGCATTGAAAATATTAAAAATTGCTTTATTAATTCAACGATGCTCTTACTTACTTACTAAATTGGTCATTAGAATCCTTTTGGCAGGATTACGACCTAGCTTCTCACACCACCCATGTTGTTTGTGTGTTAATTTTATGCATGAGCGGCGGGACCTAGAGTTTAAAGTCCATTCCAAACGATAGATTTTTGAGAAAATTTTTCGTAGCAATCTGCTGAGAGGAAATCGCCGAAAAAATATTTTCTCATCTTTCTTCTATTCGAGATATCAGAACGAGGGTTTGAACCACGGGCTAATGTCTAATGAGCTAACACAGTACCTACTAGAGTATAATGAATTCATTTAAAAAATGCGATGAATTCTATTACAATCAACATAAGCAAAATTTGTTATAAGTTCTGGTTCTTTAGCATTGAAACGATCATTAACATTTACAACTATTTGAACTTGACTAAAGTACAGTTCATGGTTTCACTCGGAAATATATAAAATTTTCTCCTACGTAGCTGAATTTACAAATATGAGACACCTTTTTGTCTTGGATGGTTCTAATGCTCCACTGTAGGATATAAATATTGTCCTGGACTGAATAAATAAGGATTAATAGAAAAAGTTTTGTCAATAACAGAAATGTGTTCTAATTTTTGTAGGTGAAAAAAAACAAAAACAACAACATTTAATGTGAACTCAGTGGGAATAGACAATTTTTATTTTTCCCATCGAAATCTGTTTCATATGTTTGTTATTGTTGTTAAGGCACATACTTTCAGGTTAGTAATATCTACTAAAGTCAACTATACATACAATTTGTCTGCTACCATTTTAAATGCCCATATACCTGCAGCACCATTCCTATCGAAGCCGGTTGAGTTACCACACACCTTAACAACATACATACAAACATAAATTAAATATAAAATTCTTTGTTTTTTTCCTCATTCTCAACAAACATTGAGAAAAACTTTTCATATATCAGGTGAAAAAAGCGTTAGGTTTTTATGGTTTCACTATTTTCCGTATAGTATGAAGACATTATAGATAAGATTCCATTGAAATTCACACTTAAAGAAGCAAATGGCGACTACACACATAAATATTACTACCTTCCTAAAATAGTTTCTAAGCATATTCATATAGCATATATGTTCAAAAGTATTACAGTGGTGTAGAAATGGTTCAATTTCCTATTAAATTTTCGTAGGTGTTCATATCTTTCACAACCCATTTTATAGTGTCGGCTGCCTAGTTGAAGCTACATCTGTCAATTTAGTTGTAATTTTTTCAGTCTGTTTTGTCAAATCACTATGGACGGATATATTATTTATTTATTTATTCAGGCGTAAATACAGTACAAAAAGACATTATCTTATTTAATAATCCTGCTAAGGATATACTATAGACTTAACAAATTTTGAGAAATTGGAAAGATAATAACTTTAAAAATAATTTAACATAATAAATATTATTAAATACAAAAATCTATAATTATATTAAAAAATATGAATAATTAATTACATTTGTAAATTATTTTTCATTCATACATAACATAACATACTGTTACGTATTTACCTTTTTAAAAACGTTTAAATATGAGTTCGTTAATTGCAAACAAAGTAAAAACAAATATGTGTTTAATTTCAGTTAAACTTTGCTTATGTTGTCTATCCATTTTTATCACATACATGTTGTTGTTGGTACCACGTACATATGTGTGTGTGCAGTTTTAGATAATCAAACGTTCATTGTGTTGTTAGTGTTAGGGTGCATTTGTATCGCGTGGCTTTTGTTTATCGTTTTTGTTGTTAAACGATATTAGGTCGTTTCGATTTGCGTAACAATACATATTTGGTCATTACAACCCTTCAGTCAGGATTACGACCTAGTTTCTCACATCACTTACGTTGTGTGTGTTAATTTTATATTATATTTTTATGAGTGTCGGAACCTACAGTTTAAAGTCGACTCCGAACGACAGATTTTCGAGAAACTTTTCATGGCAATTTTATTTACTTACTCAGAGTTTTTGTCAGAAATCTGCTGAGAGGAAGCCGCCGAAGAAATATTTTTTTATATTTTCGTTTTGATGTCTGACCTTGGGTTTGAACCGTGGCCTTACGTCAATAAGCCAACACACTACCTAATAGACTACGGCGACTTCAAAGTTTTTCATTAAAAAATGTTTACGGTATCTATCGCTATTCATTTTCAAGCCCCTATTAGATCTGGAGAAAACTAATCTCTTGAACAAATAATGGGGTTTCCTATATAGATGATTATATGTAGGTATACCAGAGTATGACATTTTAAAAAATTTTATAAACACATTTAGCAATATTATTATACGTGATTTTGAGTTTCCGCCTATCATCACAGTTTGTGAAAATTTCAGATCCATATAAAAGAACAGGAATCAAATATGTTTTAGCCAGTTGCATATGTATGGCAAAGGAAGTCGAATATATAACAGTCCATAAGTTTCTAATTACACTGTAAACTTTACTAATGATGACATTAATATGGTTAGGCCACGTTAGCCGATCATTAAACATAATACCCAGATAGGATGCTTATTCAACAAAATCAATTTTATTCTCCCTGATAATAATATCCGGCACAACAAGTGTTCTCTTAGTTCTGGAGAGTAGCAAACTTTTTGATTTAGAGGGATTTAAACAAAGTCCGTTAGCCTTAGCCCAGTTTTCAATTTTTTTTAAATCATCGTTGATCGCGTCTATATAGTTTGATATTCCCAATACGAGTGAACCTATAAAGCTGAACGTCATCAGCGTACATATGTACGCTGCAGTTATTCAAAACATTAGGTAATATTGATCTGTGAGGAATACTACTTCCAACGTTTAGCGAATTCGAGATGTTGCCTTTCAGGTAAACTTGTTGTGATCTGTTCATAAGGTAAGAACGTATAAGAAGCTGAATTAGAAAAACGAAAGAGGGTCTGTAGCTTCTTCAGTAATATTTTGTAATCAACCGTATCGAAAACCTTAGTGTGATCCAAAAGAACTAAAAACGCTTTGTGATTTTCATCTAGTTTCAGCCTAAAGTCATCAAGTACATTGACTAAAGCAGCTCCTAGCTTTCATAAATCGCGACTGTTCATCAGATATGAAATTATTACTTACGAGATAATTATTTATTTGTCTAGATATGAGGTTTTACTTTAGACAGGAATGGAAAAATAGCAAATGGCCTGAATTCGTTGTTGGATTTATTAATGATTTTCGACTGTTTCCATTCATCAGGGAAGGATGACATAGTTAAACTGTGTTGAATAAATGGGTAAAATAAGTCAAAAAGCTTTTAAAAACAGAGGATCTAAGTCATCAGAACCAAACGCATTCGACTTCACCGAAGATAAAAAATTAAAGGGGTTTTCTGCGGGACAAAACAAAGGTCGTTATATATGTATATTACTATCAGGGGTGGGAACATTAATATTAAAAAATTTGTCATTGAGAGCGCTTACATCGACATCAGGAAAAGTATTACGACATGTTGTCCAATACCAATATACCGGATTACCTTCCATTTAGGCTTATTATCCAATGCGGAAGCGAATTTTCTGTCGTAAAACAATGTTTTTGCAATTTTAATGTGTTTGGTAACTTCACTACGAGCGGATATATGAATGGCTTTCAGATCATCCTTTCTGAACCTATTCTATCGTCTGTAGGCAATGTCGCATTAATCCACGGTTGGTGTTTGGCTTTAACAAGTTTAGTTCTAACAGGAACACAACTGTCATTTACATTATCTAGTGAGTAGATCTGATCCCAACAGATATTATCAACACTACTATTCAAATGTGTGTACTACTACCTTTTCCAAAATTCTAAGAAGTTTTGCACCAGATTGTGATGTTCTTAAACGAATATATGATTCTTTACAGAGGAATACTATCAAACTAGGTAGGTATTTGGTAGCCTGTCGCTTGTTGTACGCTCACTCTTACAGGATACCAACCCTACTTCCTATAAGAACTCTGTATCTTGTACTACATCCATAAATTTAAGTCCGCTTAAATAATATATGGTAGGTAATAATTTTCTAAAACTTTATTGATTCATTAGAAAACTTTCGTTATTACTTTCTCAGATTGGTCTTCAATGCAGTACTTTATCATTACTAGCTAAAATATTTGTTTTCTTATTATATTACTTATTATAATAATCTTATTACATATAATGCGAACTGCTCCATACCTGCAGTGTGGATTGCTTATCACACTTTTACACTCTCAGCAAGGTTTTTGATATCGTAAACAGTTATTGTCAAAATTTTCAAACCAATTCGGCTAAAATACATCGATGATGCTTGTATCTAAGTTCGATTAGTCTAGTAGGTAGTGTGTTCGTTACGACTTCGTTACAACTCTTCAGTTAGAACCACTTACGTTGTGTGTGTTAATTTGATACATGATTGGCGGGATTTACAGATCAAAACTCCATTCCGAACGACAGATTTTTACGAAACTTTTCATAGCAATTTTATTTAATCTTAGAGTTTTTGCCAGAAATCTACTGAGAGATAGGCACCGAAGTGTTTTTCATGTTTCGTTTTGTTGGAGATGTCTGACTTAGGGTTTGAACAGTGGTCCTACATCTCACTAGACCTCACTTCCCACTACACAACGGCTACTAGCTTAATTGGTTAATAAAAATTTGAAATTTAAATTAAAACAAATATCACTTAAAGACAAAAACTACCGTGGTCAAGCGAATGTCTTTGAATTTATTGTTCATTTTATATTTCAAATCGTCTTAGTAGTTCTTTTTTTAGTTTATTCTTCCACTTTTACGATTGTTTCTTAAGTAACGAGAACTTTTCGATGTTTTATTTACAACTTTTCATTTTACTTCTAAAGTCCACCCTGCTACAGTTTTTTATTATCCCGCCAATACCAATAAAAATCTTGTAAAATAAACGGGGTCTTATTTTAAATCCTTAAGATACACAATCTAAGTTGATTGATTGATGCCGGTGTATTTAAAGAATTGAAGTAAACTGTGGGAAAGATGGCTTGTTACAGGAATTACATGAAAACAGTTGCAATTACAATGAAATTATGGTTTTAAATAAGTGTACTTCAGAAAGTTTTCGTAAATCTTGTAAATGGTTTATTGCTCAATAGTTCTTCGGCAAATAAGTTTTCTTAGGTTTGAGTGACAATATTGCGAATTCATTAGTAAAATAATAGAAGTAAATGGAAAATGTTGTATACATGTACTTAAGTTGTTGCAAACTGTGATTTTATTTTATAAATCAATCAAACGTTTCTTGTTTTTGTTTGTTTTCTTGATTGTTGATGAAAATCTTCTCTTATTCTTAGTGTCCATGTGTATTTTTATATCCTGAGTCATAATTAAATTCAAACGACATTAAAAGTAAATAAAAAATAAAACAAGGAGAAGAAAATAAGTAAATAAATAAATAAAAATAAAATACACAAAATAAACTTTAGAGAAATTAATTTTTTTAAATGAAAAACAAGGATATCTTCCTCAAGTAATTGAATTCAAACAAGCGTCCCAATGGCTCATTACATGATAACATTAAATATTACAACAAAAATATTAATTTGTAGTGGTACGTAAAATTAAAATGAAGTCGCCGTAGTCTAGTAGGTAGTGTGTTGAGTTATTAGACGTAAGGCTAAGATTCAAATCCCAGGTCAGACGTCAAAACGAAATATGAAAAAAAAATATTTCTTTGTGGACTTCCTCCCAGCAGATTTCCGGCAAATACTCTGAAAGCAAATAAAATAGCCATGAAAAGTTTCTCAAAAGAATTGTCGTTCGGAATCGACTTTAAACTGTAGGTCCCGCCACTCATGTATAAAATTAACACACACAACATGCGTGGTGTGAGAAGCTAGTCCATAATCCTGACTGAAGGGTTGTAGTGACCAATTATGTATGTACATATGTATGTAAGTAAATACTGTAACTGTTGCCTGAATGTAATCGAACACATCCTTCCCATCAGTAACAATCTAATGTTCATTAACATTTCCTATCTAGATTTTCAGATATCCATTAAAAAGGTGGTTATATTGTTACATTTTTACCTTTTTAAAAAGGTTTAAAATATGAGTTCGTTGTTAGCAAACAAAATAAAAACAATTGGTATTCAGTTTCAAATAATTCTTCATCGATCGCACTATCTTTGTGTGCCACCGTATACAACTTGACGTATGAAACAATAATTTGCTTGTTCGTTATTCTCCTCTGCTCACACTCTTTGCATAAGCAACAACACTTGTTCGTTAGATCTGTATAGCGAAGATATTTAAACCACGATTGTTTTCTCCACACGCAACGCGTCTACACACAAGAATGCCTGAATTTTAACTGCCCGTTTCCTGCTTTCTCTTGCCTTTTTATATACGCACGTAATCAATCTGATGAAGGTTCTTGAAGTAGAATGTTCCTGTTTTCGCCTTTTCGAGAATTCTATGGCGACTTCATTGTTGTTTGTGTACTTTGTTCACATTGCTTGTTGTTACGTTGTTGTTGTTACCGATGTTGTTGGTTTACTTGTAACAAGTTCGTTGTATTTGTTAGTGTAGCTTTTGTTAATCATATTAATGTTAAACAATGTTTCCATTTTCATAACAATATTATTAAAGTCACGTTAGTCTAGTCTGTAATGTATTGGTCACTGTTCAAACTCCAAGTCAGACATCTCCAACAAATAGAAATAAAAAAAAGAATATTTTGTCGGTGACTTCCTCTCAGCGGATTTCCCATCCTGAGAGTAAATAAAATTGCCATGAAAAGTCACTCATGAACAAAATTAATACACATAACACAAGCATTTCATGTGACAAAGTGACATAATCTTCTTCTAATTCCAGGAATGTTAAATAAAATACTGAAATCTATTCTATCGACGGTTGCACTGTTATTCTAAGGCTATTGATGTGGTTGACAAATTATATAGCGCGTCAAACAGTTTTCTGCTCTTTTTTGATTTCATCATATATGAAAAGCAATGCAAATACTTGCTAAAATTATTTTACGGGTGAGTTTTTACCTTCTCAAAACGTTTAAAATAGAGCTCGTAGATTGCAATAAAAATAAAAATAAATTTGTGTTTAGTTTTAATTAAATCCTTTATTCTTCGCACAATTCTGGGTGCCACTGCTCACAACTTGATGTAAACAACAACAATTGCTTTGTTTGTTATTCCTCTTTGCACTCTTTTGCATAAATAATAACAACTGACTGAACTTTTACTGATTACATTGCCTGCTTTGTCTTGCATTTTATATGGCAACGTAAACAGTCTGATGAGTGTTCTTGAAGGCGAATATTTGTGGCTTCGCCTTCTCGAGATCTCTATAAATGTAAACATCGTTGATTCATTATCGTTGTTTGTGTATCTTGTTTACAATTATTCTTGTAGTCTTTGTTGGTATATTTTTGTTTATTTGTTTATCATTTTTTTTGTTTATCATTTTTAATTTGTTATCAAGTTCATTGTTTTTGATTTTAATATTAAACAATCTAAAATCAAAACACACGTATCTAGATTTTTCCATTTTTGTATGTATGTTCCATTTCATGAAAGTTCGGCTAATTATATTTGAGTTGTGTTTTGTAGCATAAAGGTCCTTAAGCTATCGATAAATAAAAATCTTCATACTTGTGTTGAAATAAAAAACTAATTGTTTGTAGTTACTGCTGAAATATTTTATTTTCATTTTTTTTGCAACATTTAAAACATTTTGGTAAACATTAATTAAATGCAATGCAACACATGCTTATAAAACGTGGAATAAATAAAGTGAAGTAAATAATATCTGTGGAGGCTTGAATGAAATATTGAAGAACCATCAGTTTTTCTTTATTGCCTTAAATACGCAACAACTATATTCTTTGTATTTTAAATGGCCATTATTATTTTTGTTAGATGCGTGGCATAAAAGTCGTTTAGACGGAAAGTTTCGCAATTAAATTATCATGTAAAACCAAAATTGGTTTTTATGATTTTGGGTGGAAACGTACTCATATTGTTATTGATTGCTCAGTTTATGTATTTTTTGTTAACAGAGTGTTCGTTGTTATTGAATATTAAAAATTATAAGTTAAGTAATCCCTCGATAGTCGCCGTAGTCTAGTAGGTAGTTTGTCGGTTCAAACCATAGATCACACATCTGTAAGGAAACGAAAGCAGATTTTTGGCAATTGCCATGAAAAGATTGTACAAAATCTGAGACGGCTTTAAACTGTAGCTCCCGCTGCTTATGGAAACAATTATCACACACAACATAAATAATGTGTGAAGCTTGGTCGTAACTCTGACTGGAGGGTTGTTATGAGTTGTTAACAGCAACACTTCAAAATTAATTTCGAAAAAAAATTCAAATTCGTTCATTTTACTTTCATTTCAATTATTATTAACCAGTTTCACACTAATTTTGGTGTTAAAATTCTTGCTTATAAATATGAACAAAAATGAGCATTTTAATCAAATACTTGTGTTACTGAGGTTAAATCATGTTCTTATTCTTATTCATTTTTATTTATACTGTACTTCAAACAATTCATTACTCATATAATGAGCGATTTGTTATTACTTTTTCCTATTTGATGTCCTCCCATAGCACTTTCATTTATAAGATTATTATCTTGTTGTGCTATGATTAATAAATAAAATAAATAAATAAAATAGTAATGAAGCTTATATTTGGCTACGTCATTCAGCGATACTATCATATCTGGAGTGAAGACTTAACATTACATACGCTAAATATCAATGATATTTAGTCCCATTCGTTCGATTTAAAGCAGGGTTTACCAAAAATTTTTTGGTTATGTAAGTAAGAGAGAGAAAATAAGTTATTTTATTATTATTTATAATTTATTTACAGTCATAGAAAAATGTTAGTAATATACGCTATTTTTATTTTCACTTCATCAACATACATATGTAAAGCTATCTATCGTTGGATTAATAATTTTAGATAAATAAAAATAAAATAAAAAATCAATTTTTTTTTATTAAAAGAACATAAAGCTACCAATCTTTAGCTTAAAAATTAGACCATGTATTTTAGATAAATAAAAATAAAAAGAATAAAAAACCCATTTTTTATTAAAAGCAAAAAAGCGAGCATTCCAAAGCATTTAAAAAAATTATACTATGCAACAAAATAAAATACGCCCAGCTAATAACACCATTTTTTACACTTAATATTTTTTGAGTAATATTATATAATATTTTTTTTGTCGCAGTCTGATCGACAACTAAATACTCTCTCTCTGCACAACTGTGCTATGAAATGGTAAACGATTATTTAAAGCCGCTTGTCCGTTTTTTACGGGGCTCACAACATAAGTGGTTTGAGAAGTTATGTCGTAATTCTGCCTGAAGGGTTGTAATAACCAATTATTTATGTATGCATTATCCTTGGGTAAGTTCTCACTATTGGAATTGTATCTATCCTCGTTCCACTGTCCTTAAGAAAATGTGCGAAATATGTGCTTAGCGAAAGACAAGAACATCACTGGTACACTAACAGTCTGATAGATTAGGAGAACATTTGCAAAAGATTGTAGCCAAGCAACAAAAAGTTTGGGAGGACGGCAACAACAGACGACAGGCCTAAACATGCTGAAAACGAGAAGACGAATTAAAAGTCGCATATTGAATATTGTGAGCTCTCTATGAGCTTCTTAATTATAACTTCCTCACTTAGTTGAAATGAAATAAAGTGGAATGACAAGAAACTAGCAATTGTATGACTATAAACCCAATAAACACAACGCAGCAAACACAGTAATATCTTAACACATTGAGTACCAAGCGGTATTGACGAAAACCTTTCCAGGAGGGCAAAATTTTTTTGTTAATTGAGAGTTTTGTTAATTAATTAGTGATAAAAACCGATTTTTGAGATATCCCTAGTACATTCTGCCCCTTTGCTTTTTATTTTATATAGGCTTTTCTGTGTCGTACATTTCTGTGCTATTCTGCATTATATAGTGAATTTTCACGACTTTAAGTTGAGATTTGTAGATTTGAGACGATGTCAAAGTCAGGAAAGTGAAGAAAATTAAATGCGTTTTAGGAGTTTTTTTGAAATTTTAATTATTTTTTTAGGTTTATATGATATTATTAATTTAGGTTTATATGATATTTTTTGTGGTTAAACGAATATTGATGTTTTTTTATTTGAAAGGTATGAGCAACTGCTGCTTTCAATTATATATATATATATATATCATATATTAATGTTAAAATTATTCGTTCAAAATTTAAAAATAATAAAAATTTAACATTTTTTACTTCCCTAAAAAATAGATAAGGATTTTAAAGGTGAAAGTAGTTTAATGTTATATACCACAAGAAAATATGAACTCTACATTCAGGAACAAAAAAAAGTTTGCGCAAATATTTTTGGCGATTGTTTGAAAATTTTACTTTTTTTGAAAAATTAAAAAAATTAGACGCAGTGTATGAGAAATAAAACTATATGGCTTTATTTCCAACACCCAAGTGCAGTAACGCCATAATTGTGTGGAAATAACGCCATAACAGAGTAATGTTGAGCTTGGCTGATCTTGTTTGGCGGGCGAATCGGCGCTCTCATCTTTATGACTTTATTGCCTAAGGCTATATTTCACTACACCAAAAATTACCCTTTTTCTACCAAAAAACGAAACACAAAATTGTTATATACCGCAATAAAATATGTCAAATATATATGTCCCAGGTAAGTAAAAAATAAATGGGCCACTTATGTGCCTCGTTATTGAAACATATATTTGTGGGTGAATACAACATTTTTTATCAGTGTTTCGAAACTTCAAGATATAAGATGGAAAATGTTTATACACGATTACAGTTATTCCAAATTGTGAAGGAATTGAATGCCAGAACCATCGACGAGAAATTGCAGCTTTTAGTCAGAAAATTGTGCGATATTTCAAAATGTCAAGGGATGGCGATATATTAGCAGTAAAGCTATGTTTAACTAATTTCAACAATTATTTTAGAAGATACTGGAGTTTAGCACAACGAAAAGAGGACCAATTTTTAACAACATATGCTAAATGGCTAGAAAAAGAATTTAATGAAGCAAGTGAAAGAACAAAACGAAGAAAAACGGAAATAATTCGTCATCAATCAACAACAGAGGAGATTACATTTGCTGCATCCATGAGTCAAAAGGCAGCGGGAAATAATGATGCGGCTAAATTAATAATCGATGTAACCCGATCTCCACGGAAACCAAGAATTTGTAAGCGATCATCAACAACGTCTGAGGTCAAAAGTCGCTGTCGTATAAAAACGTACGACGCTTTTTTCTTGTTTTTTAATTATTTTTTTTTTTTTTGTATATATTCTTTTTTAGTTTACAATCATTTCGCATTTGTGGAAACGAAAGTTAAGCGAAAAGAAAATAATATATATATAATAATAAATGGAAGGCTTGGCGGAGAGCGTTGACGATTTTCCAAATTATGATGATTTTGATTGGATACCAGAGGTTTCTGATTCTGACTCTGAGGCTGACATAGATCAAGTGGAAATCGATGACATGTTGTTCGAAGATGGTATCAATACGGAAGACGAAGCTGAAGAAGATAGCTCAATAGCAGACGCGGAAATGTTGAATACCAAAGTCAATTGGACTGAATTTTCATCACATCAAAAGAATTTTACAATTACTGGAAAATGTGGTATCCAGCAAAATATTTCATCAGATATTTCCTGTTTGTAGACAATGATATAATTGATTTAATTGTCAAAGAAACCAACCAATACGCACAACAGATTTTGTACAAAAACGCCGTAACTAGACCTTCGAAAAAAAAAACAAACTTGTCAACTTAGGAATGCCACTTACCTCGTTCAAGCTGGCCATTGCGCGGAAATTCTTCCGAGATGCCAACCTATCCTGGATCAATGAGGAGTCCTGCGCCACCGCTAGGCTCACATGGCCCTGAATGGATAGAAGGCGCACCAACCAGTTACTTGGACTTGGTCGTAACATCATCTCGATCACAGTGGCCATGCTTACAGGTCACTGTGCTATGGGTAGACACGCGGAAAGAATTCGGCTCCTAATTAAACAACTTCTGCCGTGGGAGCAAATCCGCTGAGGAAGACTGTTATCCACTTTCTTTGTCAATGCCCATCTCTTGCGCGGTGCAGATATAGGTTATTTGGCTTTCCAAACCTTGTCAGCTTGACGGAGCTATCGTCCATTGATGTCAAGGATATAGCCTCGTTTATCAAGCTTTCTGGCTGGTTTTCCAGTGTGCTTTAAGAATGTGCAGCCTTTGCGCTGCCCAACTTCTCCCTCCTTGTTTCGCAGGAACTTGGTCCGTACAAAGACTGCGTTCACCTGCGGCGTCATGCCGCTATGAGAGCTCAAGTGAGCTTTTGGTATGGAAGCTACCACACTAACCTAACCTAACCTAACCTAACCTAACCGACAACAAACCTTGTAATTAAAAAGTTTCATTGACTTCTTTTATGAATGGGTTTGGAGAGTTGGGTTTCTTTCAGATTATTGGTCAAGAGATAACGTAATTAACTTTAACATTCCTGAAAAAACGATGTCCCGAAATCGTTTTCAGTTGCTACTGAGCTTCATGCACTTTGCAGATAACAGTTGCATTATTCCAGGTGATCAACTTAGAAAAATCCAACCATTGTTAGATATGCTCCAGATGCGGTACCAAAAAGTTTATGTACCAGGAAAAAATATCGTTATTGATGAAACACTGATTCCTTGCAGACAATATATTCCCAATAAAGCTCATCCATATGATATAAAACTGTTTAGACTTTGCTCTACTGAAGGATTTATACCTGGTCAGTGAAAACATATTCTTGTAAATATTGGGGTAAGAGAAGTTGGCTTAGCAAAAAATGTTTGTGAATATTTAATCACTGAATTGAATGGAGAAGGTCGTACATTATACGTTGACAAATTTTATACCAGCTACGAACTCGCTCGCTCAATGCTAAATAAGCAGCACTCTCCGCTCCAATAAGTAATATTTGCCGAAAGAAGTGATGAATTCTTCAGTTAAAAAAGGTGGCCCAAGAAGATGAAAACGGAATAGTAGCACTAAAATGGAAGGATAAGCGAGATGTCAGCAAGCTCCAGTGATGATATCCGATTCATATCAAGAATATGATCCAAATATACCATCAACTAGTATAGCAAAAACACGCAAAAGTAAAGTTAAGGCAAAAGCGTTAGCTATCATCAAATATAATAAAGGAAAATCTTTAGCGGAGCAAATGGTCTCGTATAGTAGCACCATACGCAAAGGTTTGAAGTCGTATAGGAAATTGAATTATTACTTGGCATTTCAATAGTAAATGCCCATATTGTTAATAAGGAACCTACAAAGCAGAACATCAGTATATGCAAATTCCGTCAACGTGTAGCTAATGGCCTTTTGGATCTAACATCTCCGCAATTTTATTATTCTACTATATGAGAGAATGGATACATATTTATTTAACAGTGTAGTTAGTAAGTACGACAGGGCTTCTAGTTCTTATCAGGCCAGCTTATCTTGCACATGTCAAGGGAGAGTAGGTTGTATTTCGTTTTTGTATAAATATGTAGCAAATCTTGACAGATTGGGAAATGTTCTAGATTTCTGATATATGTTATTATTTGAGATTATTTGATAGCTTTTAATTCTGTTATCGCAATTGAGATACCTAAATTCAAGTGCTAATGATTGTTTACTTTGTTCACTTTCAGCAACTCAAATAAAATTTTAACTTTGGATAATACCCAACAAAGAATTTAAAAAACTATTTTTTCTGAGCATAACATAAATATTTTATCATCTTTAATTGGCCTTTAGGGTTTTATATAAAAAACACAGACGAAAACTATTTGAAAACCTATTTGAAATCAAAAAATTTCAAAAACATTAATTTGAGTTATGAAATAATTAATTTCCTTTCATTAAAGGAATTCATATATGACAGCTTTGAACAAAGAATTTTACACAGATTGGACATACCCTAAACAATCGCATTTACTACATAAATAGTATATATAGTGGTGGCCATATAATTAAACTAATCGCAATGATTTTAATTTAATAATTTAATTACTTTTATTTTTAATATTAAAAACGAAAATTAAATTTATTTTTCAATCCTTAAATTTAAACCTACTTACCTTTAATTACGTAATATAATTAAGTTAAATAAAAATGTGTCTAACAATAAGCTAGGTGCTGACAGAGAAAGAATTAGGAATAGCCGTTCAACACATTTCCATTTTTGCCTACCATTCTCTTTTCAACTTTAGTTCACAAAGTTTCAATTGGATTAAGGTCAGAAAATTGAGCTGGCCACGTTAAAACATTAATGTTTTATTCATCCAGCAGCCTCTCACAAGTATGCTTAAATTTAAATTCGTCTCCGCTTATGGTTGCACTGTGTTTTATCTGAAGTTTTTGTAAATATGTCCATTCCTGAACTGTCCCATAAGATTGGTGCGATACCACGCCAACAAGAAGCACCCATACCATAATGTTCCCACAGTCATATTGACTTTTTCTGATGGTCGCCGAAGTCTAGTAAGTAGTGTGTTGGCTTAATAGATGTGAGGCCACGGTTCAAGCCCCAGGTCAATCATGTCCAACAATCGGCGATTTCCTCTTAGCAGATTTCTGTCACAATCTCTGAGAGTAAAAAAATTGCCATAAAAACTTTCTTAAAAATCTGGCACTCGGAGACGAGTTTAAACTGTAGATACCGCCACTCACGTATAAAATCACAACATGAGTGGTGTGAGAAATTAGGTCTCGTAATCCTTCCTGAAGGATTATAGTATATTGTATGATAGTATATTTAGAACTAACTATGTTTTTTCAAGAATTCATTTGTTTCTTCAGTTTTTTTTTTCAATCTAATTTGGATTAATTTTTTTTTTCACTATGCCATGCATCTGCGTTAAGAAGCTATTGTAAGTCTTCGGCTAATAGTTCTAGTTGATATATTAATACCATATGATGATGCATCATCAGACATCTCCAACAAAATAATGTATGAAGAAACATTTCTTCGTCGACTTTCTCTTAGATTTCTGGCAAAATCTATAAGAGTAAATAAAATTGCCACGAACATTTTCTCAAAAACCTTAAATACGAAGTCCACTTTAAACTGATATGTAAAATTAATACACACAACATAAATGCCTCGAGAAACTAGGTCTTGCAATCCTAACTGAAGAGTTGTAAGGACCATTTATGTATGTATGAAGTTATATCTGGAACTATTAAATGTTGGTCAACAATAAATTTTGGATTCGTCGTACGATTAAATATTTTTTGTTATTACATGTTTTGTTTGTCACAATCTAAACCTATTTTTTTTAACTAAAGGGCTCTTCTAGTAGTTCTGGTTTATATATTAACTAGCTGTACCCAGCGCGTGTTGCTGCGCCACCAACTAAAATAAATTTGAAGGAAAGACATTACACAAATGTCCAATTACTTTTGAATCATTTTATTGATTTTGTTTCCCGTTGTCCTGATGATTTAGATGAACGCATTCGAATAGAAGATTTTTCAGCCCAAATGCTCGTCTGATTCTGAGACTCGTAAAGCTCTTTTCTTCCGCGCTTGAGGTGTAGTTCGACCAACTGATTGTCATTCATTTTAAATAATTTTCAGTGACGCCATACATCGGAAATTAATCGCAGCAACCTCCGTCGACTAATGCGCAACAACTTTGTTAAATAATGCACAGTAATTTTCAGTGGCACCGCCTGTCTGAAATTGGTCATACCAACTTAGAAACCTTCGTCGGCTCATGCGCATCAACTTTGCTAAAGATCATAACAATATCAAATGCACAGTTTACGATTTAATTTACTTTGAGTAATTTTCAGTGGCACCACGTTTGAAATTGGTCATACTACCTTAGAAACCTTCGTCCGCTCATGCGCAACAACTTTGCTAAAGATCATAACATGATCAAATGCACAGTTTACGATTTAATTGATTTTAAGTAATTTTTAGTGGCGCCACCTGCCGGAAATTAGTCATACAAACTTAGAAACCTTCCCCGGCTTAGCGCAACGACTTTAATAAAGATCATAACATGATCAAATGCATAGTTTACGATTCTATAAGGTACCTACAAACAAACATTCATTTTTATATATATAGACTATGGTAGTATAGTGGGCGTGTCACCACTATAGCCAATCCGCCCATTTTGTTCATACATATATACGTCAAAGTCGTCCATACAAAATTTGAGGACTCTAGCTGCGACATTAAATACTTATTGGGTATGTGGGCGTGACACCTCGCCTACTTGAAATTTTAAAATACGAAGTAGCCTATACATACAGGACATACAGGAAGGTACTGTTAAAATTTCAAGAAAATCCGTAATGCCGTTTAGCCGTCTTCAAACAAATAAACGCACATTAATTTTTATATATAAGATTTTTATATATAAGATACCATATTTTGATGCTGCTTAGAGCTTAGATAGATCAAGTTTAAACACTCTTATGATTATTACAACTTTTCTGGCTGTGGCTTTACATATTTTGGGGCTCTGAGTACATTATTTGGGGCTCAAAATGCATTAAAATGTAAATTACATTATAAGTATTTTCTCTGGAGTAGGCAAGTAAATGGGGAACTTCATTTACTTAGTTCACGGCTAAGTTTTTGAAACTAGGACGTTGTATAATGGGTCAATTCGACCTCCGGGTACTGTACTTGTCTTAATTGACAAGTACACGTCCTCTAACCTAACCTAACCTAACCTGGTTCACGGCTCTTCTGAGTTTGAGAATTAATTTCCCTCCTTCATCGGAACAATTGGGCCGTTTCCCATACCTTATGATTAATTTTTGTACATATTCATTCTAATACCACAAGTATTAGATATATAATATCAAGTGTTGAAGTGATCGAACTTATCTCTCCTGTGGAAAAGATCTGATCAAATATCAAGAAATCATAAAAAACAGAACAAATGAGTTGTCATATTTATGTTTCAATTATATGTCCACCACTGTATTTACAATAACTTTAGTTGAAGAAGCGAACCTTACTCTCTCATATTTCCCACTTCTTAATTTATTATTTCAATGCAACAGATTATTTATAAAATCTTTACCTTAAATATAAAACTCTGTACCCTTTTCACATACAGATTTGACATTTGTTTGCAAAACTTTATTTCAGTTTTACTGGCATTTATCAAATAGTTTTGTTTAGAGATAAAAGCATGAACTTTTGTTCTAATACGATATGGGTTTAGGTGCGAATTTTGACTTTTGTTTACCCTTCAAAGTAAATTTCTAATCCTTCCATACATTTATGACTTCAAAGCCATTTATTTTTCGGTATTCCATGTGAGTATAGGAATAGACGAATGGATTGAAACAGAAAAGGATAAAAGAAATAAAGATGTATGTACATATGTATGTGATATGCATTAAATAACAAATTAACTTTGAAATCTTATCATAATCGTTTCACAGGCAATTCCAAGCAAATAAATGAATGGACACTCCCATACAATACATGTATCACATATTGTTTCACTATATTATAGACTTTACAAGTTAATTTAACGAAAACATAAACTAGAGTATACAGTGGTGGACATATAATTTAAATATTAGTATGATATTTCATTTGTTCGGTTTTGTAAATGATTTCTTGATATTTCAAAGGACTTTTGCACTGGAAAGATAAGTTTGATTCCCGCCTTATAATTATACTCCTTTCAATTTTCTAAAAAAATAAGTTAGTATCTGATTTAAGATGCTTTTTGTAATTCTATTGGAAAGTACATACACAGACACGGTGCAACAGTCAAAAAACACCCACATAGTGTAGGTTGTGAGTTTTGTTGAGTAGAAAAAATTTTTTTATATTTCTCGAACCTCCAAACTTGTTTTATTTATTTGACAAATGCGGAATTCTTGACCTTTTTACACAAAATTATTGATTATACAAATATTTTTTCACCTATTATTAAAATCCAAAGTTTTTTGAAAAGGCGACAGATAAGCCTTTAAAATGGTATACACAAACATATGGTTCAAGCATACATTTTATGAGTTTTGATTGATTGATTTTTTCCCTCATTTTTCAAGTTTAGTTATTCTTAATTGCAAAATTTAATTCAAATATATAAAACATATGATGACATTCTGAAAGTCCATTATGTTGTGAAGAGATTTGCACTTCGTTTGATCAAATCGGACAAAAATTACCGTAGCTATTACTTAAGTAGTATATTTTTTATATATGTTATCTTATCAAATGAAGTTTCAGTTCACAAATTTCGAAAGTTTTGACGGATCTTGATTGTTTACCGCAAAATGTGTCAATTTCATGTTTGCACGACTGCCATAAGTCAGCTAATATTTGTGTTTTTTGCAAATATTGCTATTTCTCTTTGCGCAAGCATTGGCCAACTTCTGGTGGTCGCTCAAACGTGACATATTTTGCGATAAAAAATCAAGATCCATCAAAAATTATGAAAAGTTCGTTTGAAAAAATACATATATATGAAAAATATAACTCAACCGTTAAATAATAATTACGGTAATTTTAGTCCGATTTGACCAAATGAAGTGTCAATCACAAGATAATGCACTTTCTGAATATCATCACTTATTGCATACTTTTTTAATTAAAGTTTGCCGCTATGAACGGACAAACTTGAAAAAATATTAAAAAAAATCGCACTTGTCAAGTTTACCTTATCAAGCCTCATGGAATATTAAGTCAAGTACCTTTCTAAAAAGGTTTAAATTTTGGACATCGGTTCGGAAATGTTTGTGTAATCAATAAATTTGTGTGTAAAGACCAAAAAACAACTGTTTGTGTCAATAAAACGAGTTTGGAGCGTTCAAGAAATATATAAAAAAATATTTTTAATTTCCACGCAACAAAACTCGCAACTTACACTATGTCATTAACTGGGTGTACTTAATTTTTTAATTTTGTCGCATAGTGTAATTGGTTACTACAACCCCTTAGTCAGTAGATTTTCACACCACTAGTGTTGTGTGGGAATTTAACTCAGGAGCGGGTCCTACAGCTCAAAGTCGGCTTCTAACGACAGATTTATTAGAAACTTTTCATGGCAAATTTATGTAGTCCCAGAGATTCTGCCTAAAATCGGCTGAGACGGAGTCACCGAAAAATATTTTTTCCTGGGGCTTTAATTGAGGAATCACTTCTAATAAGCCAACACGCTACCTTCTAGACCACGGCGGCTTCATATACTAGATTACGATGACTTAAATGGTGATTATTACGTTCTAAGGGAGACCAGAAAAAATTTGTATAAAAATTAACCACAAGGTGTTGGAAAGTGGCCCTGGTGTACCGACGAAGAAAGGAAAGTAATACTTAGCCTCATAGGAATCGCTAAGACAGTAAATGAAATTTCCCAGTTATTTGGTTCCTCTAGAGGAAAAATTTATAATCTAATGAAACATTATAATACATTTGAGACATCAAATAATGTACTCAGAGCCACAAACTCTGTAAAACCATAGCTAGAGAAGTTGCAATAATTATAAGAGAGTCTAAAAGCTGACTTACCTAAAGGCTTTAAGCAGCTAAAAGTTGAATTAGCATCATCATCATATGGTATTAATATATCCACTAGAACTACTAGGCAAAGGCTTAATGAAGCTTACTTACATGGATGCATCACACAACGAAAACCTTTAGTAACCAAAAACAAAACAAAAAAAAAATTAAAGCCAGGATTGTGCCAAACAAAGCATGAAGAAATAAATTAATTTTTGAAAAATATTTTTATCGGCTGGCAAATCTAAATTTCGTTGACCAAATCAAAATAAAATAAAAATGGTATGTATGACGTTCCACTTATCCACAGCTAATGAACATCATAACTCCGGATTGACCATTAAAACAGTTAAGTACGATGGCATGAATATTATAGTGTGGTGAGCCTCTTCTCAGCATGGTATTGAACCAATTTCGTTAGTCAGTTCAAGAGTAGACCTAAATGTGTACAAAAACATTATACTCGAAAAAATTTAACATTAATGTGAAACGTTAATGAACGTCAATAACCCTAAGAACACTCTAACACTTGTGAAAAGCTTCTTAGAGGAATATAACATACAATGGACAGCAGAGGTCTAGTACCGAACATATTTTAGCAATTTCGGGAATTTTTAGAAATGATTTGTAAAAATATTTTATATTTATTTTGTTATGCTCAAAATTTATAAAGCAACACACAAGTCATTTATATTAGGCTGCAAAAGTCTAGGTATCTTGATTTGTGTACGCAATCCTATGAATTTTAAGTCATAATTTATAAAAGTAATTTGTTTATGTCTGACAGTCCAAACATCCCATCCTTGCCTACATAAACAGGATTGTTTAAACGAAGGCAAATCACCAACAGAGGGCGTTGCAATATTAATTTAAGCTTTTATCTTAATGTAATTTTATCTAAACTTTAGGGTTTTTAAATGTTGAGCTGTAATTGTATGTAATTTAGGCCTCCTGTTTTGTATAAGCTGAACTTAAAAGTCATTGATCATTATTAATATTGCTTAGTCAAAGAAATTACTTACTTGCTTTAATTTGTTTAAATTCACTGTCTTAAGTCATAAATAATAATACTCTATGTAAATCAAAATTAGTGTTGAACAAAATGTTACACATTTTTTATGTGAAATAAAAGAGAGAAAAGTTTGATCACCAAGAGTCCCCTCAACCACCAAACCCAACAACAGCCAACTCATCAGGTG
The DNA here is from genome assembly GCA_936449025.2 of Sarcophaga subvicina. Lineage (NCBI taxonomy): Eukaryota > Metazoa > Arthropoda > Insecta > Diptera > Sarcophagidae > Sarcophaga > Sarcophaga subvicina. The sequence continues at coordinate 36,685,604 of OW388080.2, forward strand.
AACTATTTGATACCTTTTTTTTGGTATTTGCTTTCCCCCATACGGTCCACGGAATTAACATAATTGATATTTTTTATATTAATTTTATTAATTTTATTAATATAAAAAAGGTAGTAGGTAGTGTGTTGGCTTATTAGACGAAAAGCCAGGGTTCGAGCCCCAGGCCAGACATCAAAATAAAATACAAAAAAGTTTTTCTTCGGCGGCTTCCTCTCAGCAGGTTTCTGGCAAAAACTCTGAGAGTAAAATAAAATTGCCATGAAAAAGTTTCTCAAAAAATCTGTCATTTGGAGTCGACTTTAAACTGTAGGTCGCACCATTCATGTATAAAATTAACACACACAACATAAGTGGTGTGAGAAACTAGGTCGTAATCCTGACTGAAGGCTTGTAATGACCAATTATGTATGTATGTTTTATTAATATTGTTATGAAAATTGAAATGATTAAATTTAAATTATAAACAAAAGCTACAAAAACAAAAGGAATGAATTTGTTTACATGATAAACAAGTAAACAAAAATATACATACCAACAAACACCAGTATAAAAAGGATAAACAAGTAAACAAAAATACAACAACAAACATTACAAGAATAAATGTAAACAAAATACACAAACAACAATGAAATAATAATGTTTACATTTATAAAGATCTCAAGAAGGTGAGGCCACGAACATTAGACTTCAAGAACATTCATCAGACTGTTTACGTTGCCATATAAAAGGCAAGGCAAAGCAGGTAACAAGTCAGTAAAAGTTCAGTCAGCCTTGTGTGAAGACGCGGTGTGATTGAAGAAAGTTATCGTGGTTTGAAAATCTCCGTAATAAAGATCTATCGAACGGATTGCCCAATAATTGTTATTGTTTACGCAAAAGAGGGCAAAGAGGAATAACAAACTTAGCAATTGTTGTTGTTTACATCAAGTTGTGAACAGTGGCACACATTATTGTGCGAACAGTAGAGAATTTATTTAAAACTAAATACAAATTTATTTTTATATTTAATTTTCAATCTACGAGCTGATGTTTTAAACGTTTTTAAAAGTTAAAAACCTAACAAAATATATCAATTTTATAATAAACCAAAACGATATTTAAGGTTGGTTTTTCACAAACCAAAAGAAAACTGAGGAAAAGTTTCTGGTGCCTCCATATTTTTGCACCGAAAAAGTGTTGGTACCTCCGAGAAAAACTCAGATTAAATTTTAAACTCAAAGACTCAAAATATTGAAATGTTATGCCCAATATTTAGTAGGATACTGCTTAAGGTCAAGCACTACATTTAACCCATTTAGCATTCAATGTATCAGTTTTGTTTAGTGTTTTCTGGTAAAATGGTAAATAAATAAAATAAAAATAAAAATAAATAAATAAAATATTTGCAGCCATTTACTCATGCGCAAGTTTTTCGTTTGACTTTTGTTTCAGGTTAAATGACTGCGTAGCCGTTCTTCCAAACGATCTCTTAAATACTCTCTTGAAGTTATATCGGGACTGTGCAAGAGCATTAAGCATGTAGGGGTGACTTTGGTAGGTAAATAACATCTTCACGTTAGCAGCAGTATGGTTGGGTTCATTGGCATGTTAGAAGTAATAATCACTACGAATTCTTAACTCATTCGCACTTTGGGCGAATTTGTTCTTTAGATTGTTTAAATATTCTGTCTAATTCATTATTTCCTCAATAAATAGCAAATTGCCCACTGCTGGTGCCGACAAACATAGCCACATCATTGTATTACCGAGACCATGCTGAACGGTTTCTTGAGAACATGAACGAGTATTTTCAATCCATCGAAGATCCTAAGGCAATACAGTTTTATGTCTACATAGAATTGTTTTAATCACTTGAACGCCTCTCTCTTTTAATAAAAATACGGCATGTGTTTTTAGGTAACACCAATTTTGCACTCGAAAAATAAAACTTATTGTGATTCTGTATTTAAAATATCAAATTTAGAATTCAGATAACCTAACATTTTTGGCAATAATTTTGCTTTTTTGTACTAATTTTTCTACTGGTAGTTATAGCTACTTTAGTGAATATATAAGTGTATTGCAAAGTTAGTAACGCATAAACAAAATGCTAGAAAATACGTTTTTAATATTCAGGTGGGTTTATGCCTTTCCTGAAAGGATAAGCCAAAAACCACTTCAATCGTATTAATACATTTCATATACAGTGGCGGAAGAAATAATTAGAACACACAAATTTAAACAAAATTATCTATTCTTGTAAGATCTAGACGAGGGCTAATTGATTTTATGCACTTTTTTAATTCCTTTTATATCTTTGTTACTTTATTTACAACCGTTCAGTCAGGATTACGATCTAGCTTCTCACACTGCTCACGTTGTGTGTGTTAATTTTATATATGAGTGGCGGGACCTACAGTTTAATTAAAGTCGACTCCGAACGACAGATTTTTGAGAAACTTTTCGTGGCAATTTTATTTACTCTCAGAGTTTTTGCCGGAAATCTGCTGAGAGGAAGTTGCCGAAGAAATACTTTTTGTATTTTATTTGATGTCTGACCTTGGGTTTGAACGGTGGCCCTACGTCTAATAAGCCAACACACTACCTACTAGACTACGGTGACTTCTAGGGCATAGCAGCTGAAAACAAAATGAGAAGAAACTAACGTCACGTTTATCATTTCGCGAGGAAACCATTAGTCGATCACATAAGTTAAACGCCATCTACGTGTGCAGGATCAGATATTTAAATTAAATTTTTCACGGATATAAGCGGGGAACTCTTATATCTAAATACCGCATCTGATAGCTAATAGCCCTGTGTCGTTCCAGCTGTCTCATTGCTGTCAATGGCTTTGTATTCGATGGAATGTCGGTTGGTCGGAAAGGGCTTTGATCATACCCTACAGCTCGGTGTGGTGAAAGAATTTCTAATTTGGCGGGCAAAGAAATTGCTGACGGAGATGATCCGCAGCAGACTTTATACACATATCAAGAATCCTATTGTAAGCATTAACGAGACAGAGAAACAGACAGATAATGGGCCCAAGACTTGCACCAGATCAGATTAGTAAAAGAAGACCTGTACTAATTGCGAAAGGTGAATGTTTTGGGATTTTCGGTTTTTTGTCAGGAGTCAATTATCTTAGTTGGTTGTATTGTCTGGATGGGACAGAATGCGTCAAGGAGAATCAAACTTTCCAAGGCAATTAAATTTACTCTCAGAGTTTTTGCCAGAAATCTGCTGAGAGGAAGTCGTCGATGAAATATTTTTAATTTTTTGTTTTGTTGATGATGTTTGACCTGGGGTTTGAACCATAGCCTCACGTCTAATAAGGCAACACAACTAGCCTACGGTAACAACCATTAATCCAGAATAACATTAATTTTCTAAGAATTCGAATGTGAGTTGGATCACTGAAAGCTCGGTATACAAAATTTTTTGATGTGTTATTTAGGAATTCACATTTTGTTGTATCCAACACTGTATGCAATAAACAGAAAAGTTTGCGACTGCCCTAAAGTAAGTTTAAAAATTAAACAACAAAACTTAGGAACGTGTTAGCGAAAAACGCTGCCTGTGTAAAAACGCTGGCAAGGGATAATAGATTTGAATGAAAAATTAATACGTTACCGTAGTTGTTAATTAAAAGTTGCCAAATAAAAAGTATTAAAATGAAGTAGTTTACGGAATCCAGGACGCCAGCGTAAAAAATTTTGTTTTTTAATAGAAATTTTAATTAAAATTTTAATGTTTTTTGTGTTGCATTAGGAAATAATTTATTTATGAGTAATTTGATGTAAAAGTTTTTTTTTTTACTTTTTATTCTTTATTCCATTTAAAAAATTATGAATACATTAGAATTAATGAAAAATACAATAAAAAACTAATTTGTATAATAAAAAGTCATGAAGCAATTTTAATATGAAAGACAGGATGTTAAAATAAAACATATTTAGGACCATTATTACAACTTCCCGTTAAAGTTGAGCTTAGTTAAAGGTAACTTTAGCTAAAGTGAACTTTAAAATCACGTTGCTTAAATTAATCACACTGCTCAAATTAAACAACTTTAATTTAAACGCAGTGGCAACGACGGGCATCTTTTTTAGTTGTATTTGCTCACTTTGTTTATATTTGAAGTTCCCATATTGGAAGTAATATATATAATGCCAAGTTCAAACATAGACTTAACTTTAAAAGTTACCAGTAGGATGATCTCTTTAGCTTAACGCTCACTTCTACTTTATTGTCCACTTATAATAATAAAAAACTATTTATCTTCCCATTAAAGTTCTCTCTGTAGTTAACGGCAGGTTGTAATAATGGACCTAAGTATCCTTAAACAAAAAATCCGATACGCTGCTTATACTAGTTTATGGTCTGACAGCATACCTAGCGTTTAAAATATAATCCTCTAACTTGTAATAAATCCTACTAACTGAATTGTAATAAGTTAAGAAACTAACAAGCGGCTTTTTACTTGATCTTCTGCTCAGAAAGCTTTTTTAGTGTGTTGGCTTATTAGACGTGAGGCCACGGTTCAAACCCCAGGCCAGACATCTCCAACAAAATGAAATATGAGAATATATTTCTCCCGCCGTCTTCCTTTCAGCAGATTTCTAGCAAAAACTCGAGAGTAAATAAAATCGACATAAAAAGTTTCTTAAAAATCTGTCGTTCGGGGTCGACTTTAAACTGAAGGTCCCGCCACTCCTTTACCTTTTAAAAACTTTTAAAATATGAGTTCGTAGATTGCAAATAAAATAAAAATAAATTCGTGTTCAGTTTTAATTAAAATTCTTTATTATTCGCACAATTCTGTGTGCCACTGTTCACAACTTTATGTATACAACAACAATTGCTTTGTTTGTTATACCTCTGTTTACACCATTTGCATAAACAATAACAATAACTAGACAATTCTTCGACTGTTTTTTGTAACGGCGATCTTCAAACCATTATTACTCTCTTCAAACACAATGCGTCTGCACACAGGACTTACTGAACTTTTACTAACTCCGTTGCCTGCTTTTCTTGCCTTTTATATGACAAAGTAAATAGTCTGATGAATGTTCATGAAGGCGATTGTTCGTAGCTTCGCTTTCTCCAGATCTCTATAAACGTAAATTTTGTTGTTTCATTATTGTGGTTTGTGTATTTTTGTTTACATTTATTCTTGTAGTGTTTGTTGTTGTATTTTTGTTTACTTGTTTACCATTTTTTATGCTGGTATTTCTTGTCATATTACGCAGTACGATAATTTGTAAATAAGTTCATTGTTTTGTTTTTGTAGCTTTTGTTTATATTTTAATGTTAAACGATGCAAAACACTAGATTTTTTTCATTTTCGTAACAATAACAGACACAACATAAGTGGTGTGAGAAACTAGGCCGTAATGCTGACATTTGCCCATGACTGTATGTATTTATATTTTATAAAGCTGTTATTCTTGTTTGATTTTAAATTACTTTATGAATAACCATGTGGCACAACTCGATTGAAACTTTGGAAAACTAAATCATTTTAATTTAAAAATTTCTTCATCTAAATTACTTTGTCAAAAAAATACCTACCAAGGAAATAGCAAGAAATCACAAAAACAAGAATATCGAAAGAAAAATCAAGATTTTGAAGAAGTGGCTCATCTGAATAACAAAAGAACTCTGATCAACACTTCAGTTTAGCAATAATAAAAGCAAAAACTTCAGTGTACATGTGTTTGTTTTAGCAAAAATGTGTTTACAATGTAGATGTACATGCACATACTTATTGGTACTTGTATTTAATTGAAAATGATTCAGTGTCTTCTTATCTACTTTTAAAGGGTTTTGTTTTTTTCTTTTTTTCTTTTTTTCCCCAAATTTTTCCTTTTTTATTTGTTCATAAAAGAAAAAAGTCATTGCATGCGTAGGAGTTTATGATTTCAACTAGCGAAAAAAGAGCTGATGCTGGGGAATTTCAATAAACTGATGTGACGAATGGATGTGACAAGATGACAACAACATTTGATGCCTCATAAACAGCAAATAGTATTGAAGTATTCAAGATTTGATAGACACGAGGTTAAACAAGTGATACAAATATTGTGAAATATTTGTTATTTAGTTATGCTTCTGGTCTGAATATAAAACTTGTATTGGCATTCCCCAACATCTACATTATTTAGACGGAGAAGCTAGTGACCTGTGGAATTTTCGGTTTACACATGAAAACATATTACTTGTATGAATTTCTTAATGTCAATGTATACTTAAGATTATGAGAAGCCAGATTATATACATAACAAACTCGATTAACTGAATTTCGGCTTGCCGCAACACATCCTTCCAGGCGTCCCTGCTTCTTGCGCGCCTACGCCAGTTGGTCACACCAATCGATGACAGGGCTTCCTCGATTTGTCCTTCCAATGCAAACAAGGTCATCCTCTTTGCCGCCTTCCGCAGATTTCCGCATCAAATACCCTTCTCGCCGGAGCATCCTCCTCCATTCGAACGACAGGGTCGAGCCAGCGCAGTCTCTGAATATTAATATGCTGCACAACGTCTATGTTGTTGAGGAGTTCATACAGCTCAGGTTGCATCGGATGCGGAAATCATCGCCATCTCGCCACTCGACTTTTCTCTCGAATACTTTTAAGGCTGCTGCATCAGTGGTTAATAGCGTCCATGCCTTTGCGCCATAAAGAGGGTCATCTACTTAGTGTTGGCTTCAAAAAAAGGTACTCTGCACAGATCCAGTCCTCCATGTAGCTTTGAATATCTGCCTTTTGCGGGATCATGGTTGTGCTCTTTCGCTCACTTTTTACAGGCAATTTTATAATCTTTTCCAGGGTTCTAGTATCTATATTGCGATTAACCAGGGATTTTATCACCTTTTTGAAAAGGAGCTTTGAATCTTTTGCCACACCCGGACGACTATTTTCAAGAGTTCCGTTCTGGGCCTAGCTAGAGAATTTCTCTCTTTGCATCTCTTTTATACTTACATATTTATTTACCTTATTGGGTATTACGACATTTTAGTTAGGATTACCATCCATATTGAGTGTTTTAATTTTATCCGTGAGAAGAAAGACTTGAGAAATTTTCCCTGACAATCTACTGTGAGAGTTCTTACCACAAGATAGCTTAGAAAAAGACGCCGAAGGAATATTTTTCTATATTTTTTTGTTTTGTTCCAGATGTCTGAGCTGGGTTTGAACAACGGACTTGCGTCTAAGGCAGCACACTATGTACATACTATCTAGACGTGTAGATTAACATAAACATGCCTGTGCATGGCACTAAAGTATATATATAAGCACATACATACATAGCTAGTTTGAGAAGTATGAATTAAAATAAGCATATCACAATGTTTTTTTTAGAATTCATAAGAAAATTTCAAATGTAGACTGTAACGTATGACGAATATTTTATATGTATATGAAATTAAATATTACTCATACGCTTATAAGTAATATTAATAAAATAAATAAAATGTAGCATATACCGAACGATTTGAAATTGAAAATAAATAAATAAAAAACTATTGAATACTTATATCGACACACGTAATACATTCTTTAGAGAGTTTATTTCGCTTTACAGTTTTATATTGTTACGAAAATTAAAAATCTAGATACTGGTGTTTTGCTTTTACATCGCTTAACATTAAAATTATAAACAAAAGCTTCAAAACCAAAACAATGCAGTAAACAAACCTGTTTACAAATTATCGTACTGCTTAATAAAACTACAAACACTAGCATAAAAAATGGGTAAAACAAGTAAACAAAAACTGGATCAACAACTAGAATAATAAACAACGAGGTTTACATTTATAGAGATTGTGAGAAGGTGAAGTCATGAACGTTCGTATTCAGGAACATACATTAGACTTTGCCATAAAAAGGCAAGGCAAAACCGTTCAGTCAGTCTTGTGTGAAGACGCTGTGTGTTTGAAGAGAGTAATTGTGTTTTGAAGATCTCCGTTACAAAGATCTGTCGAATAAATGTCTAGTAATTGTTATTGGTTGGGTGTAAACAGAGGAATAACAAAGAAAAGCAATTGTTGTTTTTTACATAAAGTTGTGATTATATATGCTAATTGTGCGAATAATAAAGAATTTTATTTAAAACCAAACACAAATTTATTTTTATTTTATTTGCGGTCAACGAACTCATATTTTAAACGTTTTATGAGGTAAAAACGTAACAATATCAGTACTTTTGTATTATACACCGTAAAGCCTAGGCATTGCAATAAAACGTTGGTGTAACAAAATTGATGATAATAATTTAGTTTCTTTCATACAGGAAGTTACCGTAGTATAGTAAGAAGTATGTCGGCTTATTAGACGTAAGGTCGTGGTTCAAACAACGAACTAAACGAAAAATTAAAAATATGTACATTTCTTTCAGAAGGGTACCCTGGTAGCCTAGTGGGTAGAGTGCTAGACTATTAGCGTGAGGGTTGTGGGTTCGATTTCCAGCACTACACCGTGACACTACACCGAGCATATGGTCAAGTTACTCCGCTCGTATATAATTAAAATATAATTTGTAATTGTATTGCAATTAATAAATAAAAATTAAAAATTGACTTTCAACTTTAACTCCCACAACTCGTGGATAAAAATTAAAACACACAGCATATGTGATGTGAAAAGCTAGCTTGTAATCCTGACTAAAGTATTGTAATGACCAATTATGTAAGTATAAAAGTAATCCTCGTATCCGCCAGGAAATTTCCATTTTTCAAAGTTAAATCTGTAACAAAAGGTATTTTTTGTTAAGATTTTTTAGTTTTCACTACCACTGTATGACCTGCTTTACAGTCACATATTTTCAAATATCTTACCTCCTCCACAAATATTTTGCCAGTGTAGTAGAATCGCGTCCTTATGTGACAGCAAATTGAAACTCAACGACAAAATAATGGTGGTAATAACAAAAAAATCTCAAAATTTTTTATAACTCTCTTAAAATAACAACAAAAACAAAACGTTGAACTCATGGTTTTGTCTGAGAATAGAAGTGAAATAAAAAATGCTTTTCCTATTTCGATATTAGTATGGAATACGTATGCCATTCTGAGTAAGAATTGACTCAGTTGCCTAAAGATACGATAAACAAGTCAACAGAGATGTGAAATTCACGAATTTAAGGAATTACCCTTAAGGAATTATTTTTATTTATCTATTATTCAAACTGTGGTTCAAATTGTTGCAATTAAAATTTCTGTTTTCCCATAACTCTCACACCTTGGCCTGAAGGCATTACCCTGCTGGCTGTCGTTGTAACAGTTGTTATCAGAGGTGGTGTCTTAAATAAATTAATTGTCAATTAATTAATTGTTGTTTAATGTATGTAAAATGAATGCAAGAATATCAGAAATAAAAGTTAATATTATAAATTGATTTCTGCAGCCCTTAAAAACTTATTTTCCAAAAAAAAAAAATAATTTTAAATTGATTTGGATCAACCTACGCTAGTATTAGTATTCAAACATTTTGTCGATGTTAATATACTCTGGCTTAAATTGGTCTCCAACATAAGATTTCAAGAACTACTTACATAATGCATACATACATAATTGGTCAGGATTACGATCTAGTTCCTTACACCAGTTATGTTGTGTTTGTTAATTTTTGTTTACATGAGTGGCGGGACCTACAGTTTAAAGTCGATTCCGAACGACAGATTTTGGAGAAACTTATCATGGCAATTTTATTTACTCTCAGAGTTTTTGCCAGAAATCTGCTGAGAGGAAGTCGCCGAAAATATATTTTTTCATATTTCGTTTAGTTGTAGATGCTCGACCTGGGAGTTGAACCGAGGCCTCACGTGTAATAAGCCAACACACTACTAGAGCAGGGCGACTTCAAGAACTACTTACCAGACTTAAATATAATAAAATTGTTTTAAAAGCTCAATTTGTAATTATGATTATAATAACACGATGCGACAGTCAAAAGACACCCAACTAATGACATAGTATAAGTTGTGAGTTTTGTTGAGTAGAACTCAAAAATATTTTATTTATATTTCTTGAACCCGCCAAACTTGGTTTATTTGACAAAAACTGTTTTTTGGATTTTACGCACAAATTTATTGATTACACAAACATTTCTGAACCGATATCTAAAATTTAAACCTTAATAGAAAGGAGAGGTATGGGCCTATACATATACGACATATATACAAATATATATAATTTGATATAATATGCTATGGGGTTTGAAGAGGTAAACTTGACAAACGCGAATTTTTTTCATATTTTTTCAAAGTTGTCCGTTCATAATAGCAAACTTTAAATAAAAAATATGAAATAAGTGATGCCATTCTGAAAGTGCATTATCTTGTGAAGAGATTGACGCTTCGTTTGATCAAACCGGACAAGAATTACCATAGTTATTATTTAAATAGTCTAACAGTCGAGTTATATTTTTCATATACTAGTATACATATATTTTTTCAAATTAACTTTTAGTTAAAAAATTTTCAACATTTTTGATGGATATTGATTGTTTATCGCAAAATGTGTCAATTTCACGTTTGCACGACTGCCAGAAGTCGGTTAAACGGTTAATGCACTTTTAGAATGTCATCACATATATTATATTTTTTAATTAAATTTTGCAATTAATAATAGTTAAACTAAAAAAAATGAGAAAAAAACATATTTTCCAAGATTACCCTATCAAAACTCATAACATGTAAGTTTAAACCATATGTATACCATTTTAAAGGCTCATCTGTCCCCTTTTCAAAAACTTTAGATTTGGAAACAGATTAAAAAATATTTGGGTAATCAATAATTTTGGGTGAAAAGATCAAACATAGCATTTTTTGTCAAATAAAACAAGTTTGGAGTGTTCGAGAAATATAAAAAAAAAATATTTTTGAGTTCTACTCAACAAAACTCACAACCTACATAGTGTCATTAGCTGGGTGTATTTTCACTGTCGCACCGTGAGCACAAATATAGCTTTTAAAACAATTTTATTTTATTCAAATCCGGAAGGCAGTTTTTGAAATATTGTGCAAATTGTCTTCGCCTGCTTGGTGTACGAAGACTTATTTGAGCCAATGTATATAATTTTGTATATGCATCTATGCCCAGTGAATAAAAAAGCTATAATAATAGAAATTAAGAAGATTGCTTATTGTCCCAAAGGGCAATAGTCAATATGCAGGGGAAATCCAAATCTAATAAATTTTAGATTAGAAAACATAATGAAATTATGGGGATCCTATTTGCTATGGCACACATTTCCATTTTTATTATAGACACCTTTATTGTCCTTATATAAATAGATGTCGCAAAAGATGGCGAGTTTAAGGCACAGAATCTGTTAATTAAAAAAATTTGTATAGAAAAATATAAAAAATTGCCATCTTAATATCTTCTCCTCCCCAGCAATTATGGGAATGGATAAATTAAAAATAAATACATTAAGTGTTGTTATACAGCCTGCTCTTTTATATTTATTTCATTCAATTACTTTTCCTAGAAAATGTTATTTGCTAGATTGATATGGTTTTCACGTAAAATCAAAGATTCATACAATTGATGTTCATTTGGCATGTTGAGCAATCAAATTAATGTCCAAGATTCTACAAATAATGTTTGTACGTCTACGTTTATAACACGTATTAAGAAAACTGAAAAAATGATTACAATTTAATTAAATAAAACAAAATTCCACGTTAATTAGTAAAACAATCCATTAATGCTACGGGACGTACATTGTTGCTTAAAATATTTTGGAAAAAAATTGAGTTGTAATTAATCTACTACACAAAAATAAAAACCACTTAATCAATTCAAATTATGTTTGAAAAGTGGTTAAATTCCCAGTATTATAAGAACAAATTTTAATTATACTGTTACGAAAATAAAAAAATCTAGATCCTGATGTTTTGCTTTTACATCGGTTAACACTAAAATTATAAACGAAACAATGAACTAATTCACAAATTATCTCACTGCGCAATGTAACGACAAACACTAGCATAAAAAAGGTAAAAAAGTAAACAAAAATATACCAACAAACACCACGATAAAAAACGGTAAACAAGTAAACAAGAATATACCAACAACACTACAAGAATAAATTAAAAAACGATATTTGCATTTATACATATTGCCAGAAGGCGAAGCCATGCACGTTGGCCTTCAAGTACATTCATCAGACTGTTTATTTTGCCATATAAAAGGCAAAGCAAAACAAAGCAGGCGACTGAGTTAGTAAAAGTTCAATCAACCTTGTGTGAAGACGCGGTGTGTTTGAAGATAGTAATCGTGGTGAAGATCTCCATAATAAAGATCAGTCGAACAATTGTCTAGTAATAGTTATTGTTTATGCAAAGGGTGTAAGCAGAGGAATAACAAACAACGCAATTGTTGTTGTATACATAAAGTCGTAAACAGCGGCACACAGAATCGTGTGAATAATAAAGAATTTTTATTACATCTAAACACAGATTTATTTTATTTGCAATCTACGAGCTCATATTTTAAACGTTGTTAAAAGGTAAAAACGTAACAATACATACACATAGCCACAGAAGTATACATACAGATAACAAATTTCAGTAATTATTTAACCAAGTTAAAAAAATTTCTGAAATTTGTTAACCAATCCGTTTTTTTGAAAATATTTGTAATTGTCTGACATCTTTCTTCGATTTTAAAACGGTCTTTTGCTTTGGTTCAGTAACTTGTGAAATTTGTGGGCCTACGCATGACCACAATTCAGTTCAATTTCAGAAATTTTTTAACCAATGCAAAAGACCGTCTTAACATCAAGGAAACTATAAAGATTTTCAACGAAAACGGATTAGTTAAAAAATTTCGGCAATTTTTTAACCGTACGTATAATTTAGTAACTGTGTGTAAATAGAAAACATCACAGCTAATATATATTTGAGAAGCTATTTTTAGTTTATAAAAAAACATCAACACTTACAACGCGTCAAACTGATGCTTAAGCAATACATTTAAAAATCATTAAAAATACTGTTACGTTTTCACCTTTTTAAAAACGTTTAAATATGAGTTCGTTAATTGCAACCAAAGTAAAAACAAATGCGTCTTTAGTTTTTTTTAACTCTCTTTATTATTTACACTACTTTTGCGTGCCACTGTATAGAACTTAACGATACAACAATAATAATCTGCTTATTCACTGTACTAGTTCACACAAGTATTCACTGGATCTTTACAACCACGACTTATTTTATTCACACGCAACTTCACACAAGGCTGACTGAATTAACTCTGACTGCTGCTTCCTTTGTCCAGCCCTTTTATAGTCCGCACAACCAGTCAATCGAACATTCTTGAGGTGGAAGGTTCGTGATCTCGCCTTCTCGAGAACTCTATTGCTAGTACATTGTTGTTTGTGTACTGTGCTTATGTTGTCCGTTACATATTTGTCGTAGCTGGTTTACTTTATGTTGCTGATGCTATTATGACGAACCAGGTTCGTCATACATATGTGTGTGTGCAGCTTTAGATAATCCACGCGTTCATTGTATTCCTTGTGTTGGTGTGTATTTGTGTCGTGTGTATTGTGTTGGAGTAGCTGGTAGCTTTTGTTTATAGTTTTTGTTGTTAAACGATATTAGGTCGTTTCGATTTATGTAACAATACTATTGGCAATCTGAAGTAAAATTGCTCTAAAATTTTTATTCTAATCAATACAGGCGCAACCTTTAAATAAATGTGATGACAAATACCACTGGTAATGTATGCATGCGTGTAATCTAATAATTTAGATTTTATCCGAAAACACGTGTCAAATAGACAAAGTTTGCCAGGCAATAAAATTTTATTATTCAAAAACGAAATAAACAGGAAATAATCAATAAAAAAAATAATAATAAATAAATAAATTATGTTCGAAATAAGTATAACATTGCGTTTTCAGCATAACAAATTTTTCAAAACGTGCTTCCCAAATTCATGGAGATTCCTGGCAATTACATTTGATTGTATGTGTACATTGTTTTGTTTCTAACAAAATTGTAAAAAAATATTTTTTTTCTTACCTCTAAAATTTAATTCAAAGTTTATTACAATCTGAAGTCGCCGTAGTCTAGTAGGTAGTGTATTGGCTTATTAGACGCAAAAACCTGGGTTCGAGCCCCAGGCCAGGCATCAAAGGCAAAATACAAAAAGTATTTTTTCCGCGACTTCCTCTCAGTAGATTTCTGGCAAAAACTCAGAGAGTAAATAAAAATTGACATGAAAAGTTTCTCAATAAATAAAAATCTGTCGTTCGGAGTCGACTTTAAACTGTAGCTCCCACCACTCATGTATAAAATTAACACACACAACATAAGTGGTGTGAGAAACTAGGACGTTGTACAATGGGTCAAATCGACCTCCGGGTACTGTACTTGTCTTAACTGACAAGTACACGTCCTCTAACCTAACCTAACATTATTACAATCTGATAGCCTGAACTTTAAAGTCATTATTTAAATAATATTTATGAGAGCGGGAAGAAAGAAAGAATATAAGATTTAAAACAGTGAAATCGCCGTAGTAAGCACTAACAACTTTTCGTTAGATCTTTACAACAGAGATTTTCGAACCACGATTATTCTCTTCACACGCAACGCGTCTTCACACAAGACTGACTGAATTTTTACTGATGATGTTGCCTGCTTTGCCTTGCCTTTTATATAGCAGGGTAAACAGTCTGATGAATGCTCTTGAAGGAGAATGACTTTGCCTTCGCGAAATCTCTATGAATGTCAATATGTTGTTTACGTTATTGTTGTTTGTGTATTTTATTTACGTTTGTCCTTGCAGTGTTGTTGTTGCCTGTTTGTTTACTTGTTTATCCCTTTGTTTATACTGATGTTGTTGCTATATTTTTTGTTTATTTATTGATCACGTAACCAAGTCCATGGTTTTTGTTTTTGTAGGTTTTATTTATCATTTTAGGATTAAACAATGTAACATCATTTCCATTTTCGTAACAATATACGAATATATTCTATTTTGCACTGGATAAAAATTATTTCTTCATACCTAGATTTCTCAAAATTATAATAAATGTGCACTGAAATGGGAAAAAACACTTCTGAAATTGCAAATACTAGTCGTAGACACCTAAAAATTGTCCAATAATACTGTCCTATTAAAAATATTACAAAACAACTGGGGCCAGAAAAAAGCCTCGACCCATAAGCACTACTACGAAGAGGAACTGCTTCATAATGTCTTCAGAAATGCAGAAATTCGTTATGGAGGAACACAACATATTAATTTTAACCAAAAATAATACCACAGATCGTCTAATAAGTACTCATGCGGAAAAGAATCTCTTTATAAAGTTGTTAGTTATGGAGGAACACTACATATTAATTTTAACAAAAATCAGACTGCAAGGCAAGACAAAGCAAACGACGGAGTTAGTAAAAGTTCAGTCAGTCTGTGACGCAGTGTGGTTGAAGAGAGTAATCGTGGTTTGAAAATCTCCGTTACAAAGATCAGTCGAAAAATTGTCTAGAAATTGTTATTGTTTATACAAATGGTGTAAATAGAGAAATAACAAACAAAGCAACTGTTGTTGTATACATAAAGTTGTGGCACACAAATTTGTGCGAATAACAAAGAATTTTAATTAAAACTAAACTCAAATTTATTTTTATTTTATTTGCAATCTACGAGCTCATATTTTAAACGTTTTAAAAGGTAAAAACGTAACAATTTACAACACAAATTTTTGATGGATGAGTGTGTTAATTATAAGGCAACCACTATTTTAAAATTAGTTTAAAAACGTTTTCGACATTTGATAATGTTGAAAAACACTTAAGGCTTATTCAAAACTATTTAAATTTCTAAATTAGAACTTTCGCCATTCCTTATAGTATAAAATTCTAGGTGTTTTAGTAAAGAACTTGGTAACAATTTTTGTATAAAATATCTGTTGTTTAAGAAATAGGAATAAATCTTTGTCGCCTAGTGTAATTAAAAATAAAATTTTACTGTCTCCATTACGTTCTATTTTGTAAATAATGTATCATTATTAAAACGTGTCCTTTATTTTAATTTAAATTTTTATTATTTTTCATTATCAATATTAATAATTTTTAATTTGTATATAATTTTTAATAATTTTTAATTTGTATATAATAAATTATATAAATATTGTGCCGCTTAAAATACACAATACATATGTATGTTAATTATTGGGACATAAATTAATTGTAATTCAATAATAAAATATGAAATACATTTTCATTATTTAACAGTGTTTTGCCGCCATAACCGGTATTGAATGGAATTAAAAATAACGAACTGTGAAAACTTTTTTTAAAATTAGGAATAAAAATCCAGATTTATAAAAATCTTCTTACTGATTTAATTTGAACTATAGTTTTCCGTTCTTTTTTTGAACTTTAAAGTGGGGCTGTGGATTCGGTGTATGCATGTTGCATGTTGTTACGATGACTTCTCAATCATACGCAAACATTTTAAACATTAACGCGCCGCTCAGTATTGTTGCCGGAGTTATACGGGGCGTTGCGAGACCCATTGGTCTTCGACACCTCACGAATGATTTCTATAGAAGCTGTAGAAATTAGGAGGAGGACTGGCTCTATGCCTAAGGAAAAAGAGCCATCTGGATAAATTTTCATGCATTGATATTGACAGTCTGAGCTTCAGTCATCGGAAGCACTGAATGGCTTCTGAACTACGAGAAAAATTTTAAACTGTGGCATAACAATGGGCCCCATGTGGCTGTTATTTCGAATCTGGCATTCTATTCAGCATATTATCTCCACTGAATGTTATGAATCGATTTACGCTTGAGCAACGTTGGGATTTATTAGACCAACGAGAAACTGCACGCTGATGTCGATTTTACCAAAAAAGTCATCTTTTCGAATGAAACTTATTTTCATCTTGGTGGATACGTTAATAAGCAAAATTGCCGTATTTGGGGCTTAGAAGACTTGGTCTTACAGAACCCAATGCACAAGTGAGTGTGTTGTGCGGCTTGTGGGGCGGAAGCATCACTATGGAGACACCTATCGCATAATGATAACCGATTTTTTTATCTGCTCTTCATGGTGTTGATGTCAATGATATTTGGTTTCAACAAGATGGTGCAACTTGCCACACATCTCATGGCACAATTGAGTTATTGCAGAAAACGTTTGATGGCGGTTTAATTAGTCGAAATGATGATGTCAATTGGTCGCAAAGAAGGTGCAATTTGACACCGATGGACTACTTTCAGTAGAGTGCCGTTAAAGAAAAGTGTTATGCTTACAAGCCAGAGACAATTAAGCATTCGAAGATCAACATTCGTGATGCTATTGCCGAGATACAGTATAAAAATTGGTTTGATCGAGTGAGGTACTGTGGGACCAGCCGTGACAGCCATATGAATGAGATAGCATTCGCTTTCTAACCGGAAAAATTGTATTTCACAACAAAAAAATATAAAATTGGCAAAAATTCAAAAGGTTTTTGTTTTATTAAACTTTTATTTAAACTTTCCCACAGCATACATACATTTTCACTACTTACGGCTTACCACGTTCTTAATTATTCCATAAAAAAGTGATAAAAATATTTTAGTATGCTTACGTACTCACAAAAAAGATTGTCTTCTTGATCTATATGTGGAGTGGGTATACCATAGACGTCAAGACCTTGAAATTTACTTTCTTTCTGTCGTCTATTTTGCACATTTTTATTTTTTTGCACTTGTTGCAGATGAATCGTTGTATTATTTATGACTCCTTCAAAAGATGACATTTAACCAACTCAACCGTAATATTTTTCATTCCTTCTTTCCTGTTTTTGGTTTGATTTGAAGATTTTTATACTAAAAAAGAAAGAATATAAAATAGAACTGTTGAAAGCATTCAGAAATATTTATGTTTAGCAGATCCATTTTTTATTTTTTGGTGCCTGATAAGAAAAAAAATTATTTATTTCGTTTTGTTTTTTACACCTTGAAGTGGTAAAAATAATTTTGTGATAAAAATTAACACGAAAATATGGAAGGAGGGGGGTCAGGTTAGGTCATTAAGAAATTCTTTATTTCTTAGGAAATAAAAATTATACATTTTATTTCATTCTCAGTAGATGGGTTTTTGAAACAGTCAGACACTTATTTTGGAATTCCCCCTAGTATTTGAGAATTTTATTAATTTTATTTTTTTATTTTTTTTGTGTGTTGGTTTTTACAAATTTATTGCTGTTACAGTCACTTTGTTGTTGGCAAAAACAATTTTTTTTTATAAAAATAAAGAAGGGGTATCAGTTGTATGAATAAAAGACCATATAAACGAAAGAATAAAACTAAAAATAAAATAACAAAAAATAAAAGAAACAAGAAAAACAGATTCAAACGCATTTGTGTAATTGATTACAAAAATTAACCGGAAACAGATGAATAAAAATGAGTGAAAGTAGAGAGATAGAAAGTGGCACCGAGAAAACTGCGTTTCACTTGAATAGCACACCGTACACATTGAAAATCTCCCCCTTTATCATTGTAAGAAATAAAAATAGCGGATTGCTTTTGGATTGCATTTGTAGTGCTATTTATAGCTTTTATTATAAAATAAAAAATATTTCGAAGTATTAAATTGTTTTTAAAACACGATATAAAAAGAAAAATACTCAAAAAATAACAATCAAATTCCGTATCACTAGAATGATATGATAGAATGATTTTTTAATAAATGTACAAAAAATTATTTTTTATTAAGATTTTTTACTTTTTTCTAAAAACCAAAATTTAAATATGGGTTTCTAGTAGGGAGTTAAGCCTCCCTTCTTCAGAATAACTTCGTTTATCCTATTAGGCATTGACTCGTACAAATTTTTCAAATAGTCGAGAGAAATTGAAGCCCATGCCTGTTGAATGGCTGCAATAAGTTCGGCTTTGGCTGAAAATTGTTTTCCGGACTCGTAAACTTTTCTGGCCAGCCATCACCAAACATTCTTTATTATATTTAGGTGCGGCTAGTATGGTGGGCAATACAAAAGGTTTGGACTCTATGATTTGACCACACGGGCATTATGTATTGTGGCGTTGTCTTGCTGAAATGTCCACGGCAATGAACCAAAAAGATTTTCAAACTGTGGAAAGATCTTTTCTAAAACACCCTGATATTTTTTGGCGTTCATAATTGAACTTAGAAACTGCAGCTCACAGGTGCCATAATAGGAAATCGCACCCCTCATCATAACTCCGCCGACTTGCCTGTGTAATCGATCCAACTGGTGAGTCTCCTTCCTCAAATGGTGAAAACAATAATTGTAGCCGTCAGGGCCCTCCAAATTAAACTTTTTCTAGTCAGAAAAAGCAACGCGCTTCCACTCGTTGCTCCATACCGTATTATCTCGACAGAATTTCAACCGTATTTCTTTTCATGTGGTGGTTTTTCATTTAATTTGAGTCGCTTGAGGTGATTTGCTCCTGAAATCATAAGCCACACTGTGGTGTTGCTAGCTTGGACACCTAATTTAGCCTTAATTTTGCGAATTTGAAGCTTCTCTTAAAGTAGCCCTCTTAGCTGCGTCAGAGAGCGCACCACTTACATGACCTTTCATAATTTTCCATACTTTGTCTCGTTTTAAATAAAATTTGATATCACTTTACTGTTTCCATCTATTTTTTGGATATTTCGGTTACAGAATGCCTACAATCTCTATACGTTTTGATTTGTATTTGTTCGTCGTTAGTTAAAGCTCTACCGCGACCCATTGTTATACTAAATAAAACTAATTTTTTTACGAAAGTTAAAAAAAAAATTATTTTTTTACTTCGCGGTAAATCTGTTCACTTGTAAATCAAACTGAAACTGTAACGTGCTATTCAAATGAAACAAAAATGCTCTGTATTTCTGAACAAATTTATTGAATATTAATTGAATATTGAATTCAATATTGAAAGTTAACCAATTAACAATAAAAGTAAGCGAGTGGGCTACTCAAGTGAAACGGAGTGTAGATATTTAATTGACCATTACAACCCTTCAGTCAGGATTACGGCCTAGCTTCTCAACACCACTCATGTTGTGTGTGTTAATTTTATACATTAGTGACGGGATCTACAGTATAAAGTCGACTGCGAACGACGGATTTTGAATAAACTTTTTGTAGCAATTTTATTTACGCTCAAATTTTTTGCCAGAAATCTGCTGAGATGAAGTCGCCGAAGAAATATTTTTTCATATTTCCTGACCTGGGATATAGAACACACATTGCAAAACAAGTACACATATGGTCAAAATAATAAGTACATCCTATATAAATTTTTTAAAGGCTCGTAGTTGAAAATTTATTAAAATTAAAACAAAAAACAAATATTAATTTGTTTTGTTATAATATTAGAAATAAAATAAATACTAAAACAATAACAAAAATAAATTTCATTCTTTTTCAAAAAGTAGGAAATTAATCAAAAAAACATTGGACAAAATAATAAGTACATTTAATTAAAATAAGCAAATAAGTAAAAAAATCGAAATTGGTTGAGTTTCGTTAAAAGCCCATATAACCACCTTTATTTTCAATTATTTTGTTGGCTCTTATTGGCCTGCTGGCAATGATTTCTACTGGTATTTCATACCAAGTTTTTTGAACAAAATTCCATAACTTATCCTTATTTTTAAAAACCTCCTTTCCAATTCTTTGTTTCTACTTGGAGAGAGTAGAAACAATTTTCGATTGGATTTAACTCCGGAGATTCTTGGCCAAATCAAGAACGACAGCATTATTATTTTGGAACCAATCCTTAAACAACTTAGAAGTATGCTTCGGATCGTTATCGGGCTGGAATGTCCGTCTAAGCAGCATATTTGTCTCAGCATAGGTCAACATCGTATTTTCCAAGATATCTTTGTAGTGAAATCTGGTCATAGCGTCGGTAATTCGATGAATCGGACGGACACCATACCATGAGAAACAACCCCAGAACATAATATTGCAGCCCCCGTGCTTGACCGTCTTCTTTGTAAAACGAACATGGAATTCCTTGCCCTTAGGGTGTCGAACATTCCGGGCACAGTCGTTTCCAAGCAAATTAATTTTTGTTTCATCGCTCCACAAAATGTTTCACCATTTTTTTCACCGTCTGCTCCTGACCAACTGGAACTACTTCTTGCAAACGCCAATCTACCCTTTAAATTTTTCTTGTCTAAGCAAAGGAACTCTTCTGGCTATCCGTCCAGGTAAATGAGCTTCTTGTAGTCTACTAGAAACCGTTCGCGACGAAATTACATTTCAAATTTCAGCTGAGATCGCTCTTGAAGACCCAAAGGGGCCTTCTTCGCAAGTGTTACAATAAGGATATCTGTTGTTTGTTAAGTTTTTTTTGGTCTTTCGAGAGTTTCGACGAGCTTTTTAAGCTTTAAAGCATTTTGTACAGAAAATAACGAGGTATTCATAGTTTCTGCTATAGAACGAAGACTTTGGCCAGTATCTCTTAGACTTGAAACAATTTTTCTCTCCTCAGGAGAACAATAAGAAGCCTCAGTTTTGTTTTTACTTTTAAAGACATTACCATATTAAAGTTATTTAAATGAAAAATAATTGCCATGTTTTCTTTCCATTAAATTAACTAAAATTAAATATAAAGCAAAAATAAGCAGGTGTACTAATTTTTTCGATCATACGAATATACATATAACCAATTCAAGATACTCGAATTAATTTCAGGAATCTTTTTAGTAAAAGTTTGTACATAAAATTAAAGTTTTCATATTTACTTCGTTTTTATAACAAAACAAAAAAATTGCACTGTGCAACAGTGAAAACACGCCCGAGTAACTTTATATTCTAAGGGCCATTATTACAAATTGCCGTTAACTAAAGGGAGGATTTTAACAGGCAGATACACCTAGGTCTGGTTTTATGCGATAGATGCGTTCCAAAAAAATCGCATAAATTGAAATCACATAAAACGATACTCTAGCTTCATATAAAAATTAATGATTCGTTCCAAAATCCTGAAAATCCGCATGAATTCAAATTTTAATTAAAAAATCAAAGCAAAATCCCATAAAAAAATTAACAAAAGTACAACAAAAATAAACAAAAATAAAATATTAATTCATTATTTACAGAATTCAAAAAATAATAAATAAATAATATACTGAAGTCTATAATTATGAATGTTTTCTGCACCGTTTTAGAATTGGTTCGACGTCACTTTTATTATTACATACCTATCGGGTAGTGCATACATATGTATGTATGTAGCGGACTAGATCAACGAATTTTTGAAAGTTTAATAGTTTCTTTTATTGCAGGATATGTAGTCAGTTATTAAACATTGTGAGTTTGAGTTTTTAATGCAAGTCATGATATCCGGAAAACAGATCAGTCAATCCGCGTTGAATCTTCAGTGCTCTTTCGGTATCTGGGTCCATAACAAGAATAACATTTTGTAAATCATTAACTTTGTTGATGATATCACCAATTTGTTTTGAATTAAATTTTACAACACTTTCTTCGGAATCACTCTCTTCACTATCCACGTTTTTCTCATTGTCGGTGACTAAACTAATGACGTCGATATAGGCTAATGGTTCGTCAGCTAACAGTCCTACTACATCATCCTGCTTCAGGGAGTCAAATCCATCTCCTCCAATTTGATGAACTAAATCAATTATTTCACTGGTCAGTACTTCTAGCAACACAATCTGGCTATATAGATTTCCGGCATTCATTTAATATTTGCGGTCGCAGTTTGGATAATGCTTAAGAAATTCTTAAAGAAGTATACATACAGTACACCACAGTTATTTTAGTCCACTTACGGTCAATATAACAATAAACATCAGCATAAAAAATGGTAAACAAGTAAACAAAAATACAACAACAAACACTAGCATAACAAGAAATGGTAAACAAGTAAACAAAAATATACCAACAAACAATAGCATAAGAAGAAATGGTAAACAAAAATACAACAACAAACGCGATAAGAATAAATGTAAACAATGTGTTTACATGATAGAGATTTCGAGAACGCGAAGTCAATCGTGTTCAAGAGCATTCATAAAACTGTTTACCATCTCATAAAAAAGGGAAAGGGAAAGCAGGCGAGTTAGTCAGTAAAAGTTCAGTCAGTCTACTGTGAAGACGCATTGTTTTTGAAAAGAGTAATCATGGTTTGAAGATCTCCGTTACAAAGATATGTCGAGCAATTATCTAGTAATTGTTATTGTTTATGCGACGGGTGTAAACAAAGAAATAACAAACAAAGCATTTGCTGTTGTTACATCAGGTTCTGATCAGTGGCACAGAATTGTGCGAATAATAAAGGATTTTAATTAAAACTAAACACCAATTAATTTTTATTTTTATTTGTAATCTACGGGCTAATGTTTTAAATGTTTTTAAAAGGTAAAAACGTAACAATATTCTATAGTTTATACTTAAGTGACGTTTAGAACAAAGGGAACTTTATTTAAAAGAATGTAACAATAAATGACAAAAAATTCCTTGGTAATTAGCACACTCCTATTAAAGATAGACAAAATCATCCTTTAGGTTTAATTTTTTTCTTTTTTAAATATTTTGTGAAGGCATTATTTCTCTTTAATAGTTAATTATAAACTTCCAGGAAGACTTTCAAAAAGTCTCTGATATCTTGCATGTTGTATGTCATTCCATGGCACTTCAACCACTTTTCCCAGTCCTTGAACATTTATTACCATTTTCGCACAACTCAAGATTATTTCTTCAATTAGATTGAAATCAGGGCTTTAGGCTTATATAATTGTTGATATTACATTGGTTCTCTAAATGCTTTGTCCAATAGATAGTTTTCATGAGCGTGTTGAATCAATTGAATCTGCACAACATGTTTGATTAAATACTGATCCATCAAGGGATTTTTCTTTATGATCGTTCCTATATGGAAGCTGGTCAACCCCCCAATTCTTCTTTTCCTGCGTTATACAACTTCTTATACTTTAAATGGAACGAGTATTTAAAACGTACTTCGGTGAACGCCACACATTTTTCTTTCAGTTAGGTATGCTGAAAGACTTGGCATTCCGAAGAATGACTTCTGCAGGAGCTGTGAGCTTATATGTTAACACTCTGCTTTTATCATTAAGAGAATTTAGTTTTTATCCTTTCACTTTTAGACCTCTCTGACCGAGGTCTCTCTAGTTCAAATATTGCTCTCATAGCCAGATTTACTTTGAACTCGGAATGGTTTCCTTTAAGGAATGTTTGATCCCCCTTGCCTAAGCGGAAATTCTTTCCTTAAAGAAAGTCTATAATCTTATTTAACCTAACCTAACCCAGAGTCAAATCGTATGAATTTATATTCATCATTCATTCATCATATTTTAGCGAAAGAAAAACGAACCGCAAGACTATTTTTTGATACCATAGGTTTACATTGCATTACACACCCAATTAAGCAGATTGCGACGGATAATTTTTGTTTAAGTTAGATTCCTTCATAACGAATTTCTGCATATCTGCCGACATTATGAGGGTATTTTTCTACATATGAATAATAATTACACGATCTGCTGTACTTTGTAGAGGATTTCCTTTAAAGATAATAAAATTCTTTATTATTCGCACAATTATATGTGACACTGTTCACAACTTGATGTAAACAACAAATCTTGCATTTTGCATAAACAATTACAATTACTAGTCAATCGTACAACAGATGTTTGTAACGGAGGTCTTCAAACACACCGCGTCTTCATGCAAGAGTGGCTGAATTTGTACTAACTCACTCACCTGCTTTTCCTTACCTTTTAAAGGTAAACTGTCTGATGAATGTTCTTGAATGTGAACATTCTTAAAATCGCCCTCACGAAATCTCCATTAATGTAAATATATTATTTATAAATTAATTACAATAAATTAATAGTTCATTCTTTTAATTATTATAAATTAATACATAATTAATTTTTCATATGCGAGTATAAATTACTCAAAAACTCATACTGAAATATGTACATGTAACGTATGAGTGATATTCAACAACGTATTCATACAACATAATTAAACTCATATTACATTGCATACTTTTCAGAACAATTATGGCAGTACAGGCAGTATGGCCGCGTAATGTATCCCATAATGAAATCAATACCAAGTATACGTATGAGTGATATTAGATACCATTAATTCGTTATACGACAAAATTAAACTCATATTTTTTTGCATACTTTTCAGAGTAATTATTCCACCTTCTGGTACTATGGGTATGGGTGCGTATGAGGAATATAGTTTACATAGAATTAAGTATTAAGCAGTGTTGCCACCTTGTGTGTAATTACACATATTGTGTGTAATTTTTCATTGTGTGTGTAGCGTGTGTGTAATTAGCTTCGAGTGTAATTTGTGTGTAATTTTATATTTTGTTCTAATCGCTAATGTTTAACAGTCAATTTGTTAACACTGATTTGTTTTGAAAATTTATTGCCATTTCCAACACTAGTTCCCAAAAATAAACACCTACATCTATCTCTTACTAATTTAAATACATGTAAGGATAATGTTTGATATATTCTGTTGAACTGTGTTCAACATATTTTTCTTAGTGTAGTACAAACATATTGTGAATTAATTTTTTTTTTAATCTGTTATACGAATATTATGTACTTGTTTTTTATTATATATTTTATCAATTATACATAACATAACATACATAATTGGCCATTACAATCAACCCTTCAGTCAGGATTACGGCCTAGCTTCTTACGCCATACATGAGTGGCAGGACCTACAGTTTAACGTCGACTCCGAACGATAGATTTTTTGAGAAAATTTTCAATGCAATTTTATTTACTCTCAGAGTTTTTGCCAGAAATCTGCTGAGAGGAAGTCGCTGAAGAAATATTTTTTCATATTTTCGTTTTGAAGTCTGACCTATGGTTTGAACCGTGGCCTTAAGTCTGATAAGCCATCACTACCTACTAGACTACGGCGACTTTATGAATTATATATTGGTAAATTCAACATTTGTATTGTTTACGTAACCTGACCTGATGAAAATAATTACCATCGGTTGTTAAGAAACGTCCACTAAGGCAATAAAGGCTAAGTTGAAACAAAACCATCAGCCTTCTTATATTATTGCGGGATTTCCAGAACGTGTCCCATTCTTCAACTCATTTTTATAGACCCTAGGAGTTTAGTTAAGTCCTAGAGCCCACATATGCAATTACATGCCTTTTGTTAGAAAAAGAGCACAATACTTTTATTTGAGTTTTACGTTACATTTTTATTTATACACACATACATATACTTAAGCATGCATAAATCTGCTGCTACACTTTGTTTAATACTGTCCATTTACCAATTTTTCGGAACTCAATATACAATTAAATAGAAGTAAATCTTTAAAAGCTGGATATGTTATAGGTATATTATTTTAAGTATGTATATGAATATATAATTTTATTGTTTACATAATATTTGTATGCAATATTTGTAAAAACAGAATTTTGTGTGTAATTTTTATCATATGTGTAATTTCGATGCCAGTTGTGTGTAATTCATAAAGGTGTTGGTGGCAACACTGGTATTAAGTAAACTCTCAATATGAAGTTAGTCAATGCAATTGCAGTGGTTATTTAAGAATAAGATATAAAAAAAAAAAAAATTTTTTTTTAATTTTTATTGTTTACATTTATTCATGTTGCATTTGTTGTTGCATTTTTTATATTACGCAGTGCGATAATTTGTAAACAAGTTCATTTTTTTGTTTTTGTAGCTTTTGCTTATAATTTTAATGTTAAACGATGTAAAAGCAAAACACTAGTATCTAGATTTTTCCATTTTCATAACAATACTATATAATAAATTTAATTTTTGAAATAAATCATATTTATTAAAAACAGAAAGTGCGAAAAAATATTTTAAACAAGAAATCCATGATATTTCTTCTAAATTGAGGTTCTATTGGTGTGCTTACTAAATTACAAATTTTTTGTAAGGATTAAAACCAGACTGCTATGTGTGTTAAGTTTATGTTGAAGTATTATGTTGTGCTGTTAATTTTAACATAAAGTTAAACAGTTTATTCATTGCTGATGCTGCCAGAATAATACAATCAAAAATTGTAAATTTTTCCAAACTTCATGTAATGTAAGCCATTCAACTTCCAGTTTGTTTAAAATTAATTGATAGGTGCTTCTTATGTAATATTTTTTAAAAGTTGAAATTATGCCTTGATCTAATGGCTGAAGAATGCTAGTTATGTATGTTTGGATGATCCGAAATGAAATACACCATAATGATTATATCAGTGGTGCAAACTTGATTTAATTTAAAAATGATGTAAAAGTTTAAAAACTATCATAACATTTTAAAATCTATAAAATATCGAAAAAAAATTTTCATTTAAAATCGCATAAATTCGAATTCACATATAAAAATCCGCATAAAACGAGACCCGAGTGTAAATTGTTTTTCATTATTATAAGCGGACAATAAGGTAGAAATGAGCGTTAAGCTAAATGGAGGATCATCCTATCGGTAACTTTTAAAGTTAAGTTTATGTTCGAACTTGCCATATTATATACTATTTTTAATTATTATTATTTTCAACAACTTTAAATATAAACAAAATTAGCATATACACCAACAAAAACGAGGCCCGTCTTTGCCACTGCGTAAAAAAAAGTTGTTTCATTGAGCAGTGTTATCGACATTGCTTCACTTATTTTTGAAAAAGTTAACTTTATTTTATTATTAGTTGTAATAACGAAAAGAAGATAAAGGTGACTTTAAAGTTCGCTTTAGCTAAAGTTACCTGTAACTAAATCCAACTTTAACGGAAAGTTGCAATAATCGCCCTAAGTTGTTCAGTTAGTTGAGTAGAGCTCAAAAATACATTTTCTAGAACCCTAAAATCTTGTTATATTTGACAATAACTGTCTTTTTTTAACTTTTCACACAAAATATTGCTTACTCACATATTTGTGAACCGATTTTCAAAAATTGATGCGTTTTGTTTTGTTTAAAACGGTGTACGTAAACATATGGTTAAAATTTTTATGTTTTGAGTTTTGTTCGGGTGAACCTGATAAATATGATTATTTTTTTGTTTTTTGTTGAACCATTATTGCAATTGCAAAATTTAATTAAAAATTATAAAATATGTGGTGATATTCTTAAAGTGCATTCTCTTGTGAATAGATTGATAAAGTCGAACAACAATTGCCGTAGTTATTATTTAAGAGTACGACAGTCAAGCCATATATTTTATATAAGATTATTCATTCATTCATTTTCATTTTTTTTTTATTATTAACTTTCAGTTAAAGATTTTAAAAGGTTTTAATGGATCTTGAGTGCTAATTGGAAAATATGTTCTTTTCACATTTAAGCGACTACCTAATACTATTTGCGAATAACGCAAAGAGAGCTTGCATGATCACTTACTGTTAACGCTGCAAACAAAATATATTTCGTATTATGAGTTTATTTAATAATAGTGTAGGTTATAATATAATGTTACGAAAATGGAAACGGTGCTTTGCCTTTACATTCTTTAATACTGAAATTATAAACAAAAGCTACGAAAAGAAAAACAATGAACTTGTTTACATGACAAAAATGCAACAACCAACATTGCAAGAATAAATGTAAACAAAAATACAAAAGGAACAAGACTGAAACAACGATGTTTACATTTATAAAGGTCTCAAGAAGGCGAAGCTACCAACATTCGACTTCAAGATCATTCATCAGACTGTTTACGTTGCAATATAAAAGGCAAGGTAAAGCAGGCAACAGAGTCAGTAAATTTTCAGTCACTCTTGTGTGCAGACGCGCGGTGTTTGAAGAGAATAATCGCGGTTTGAAGATTTCCGTTACTAAGATCTGTCGAACAATTGTTATTGCTTACGCAAACAAAGCAATTGTTGTTGTTTACATCAAGTTGTGAACAGTGGTATACAGACTTGTGCAAATAATAAAGAATTTATCTAAAACTTAACACAAATTTCTATTTATTTTATTTGCATTCTCGAACTTATATTTTAAAAATTTTTATAAGGTAAAAACGTAACAATAATATCGTTTTCACTTTCTTTTGTAAAGCTGTAAGTAGTTGACCGCATTTTAAAAAACATTTTTCTTTTTCTATTAAAAAAAAGGAAATGAAAAGACGTGTTGAATAGCTCTCTTGTATCCAGCCGACCATAAAGTTTCATATGCTTTTTCTTGCACCCACAATGGAGAAAAATAAAACACCACATTGAGTTGAGTAGAGTAGAGTAGACTTAAAACATATTATAAATGAATGTAAAGTAAAGCTCAATGCATTTGTGACATTTAGAACAATTTATTATTTATTAAAGAAAACTGCTTTAAGCACGTCCATACATATGAAATAAATATATCTTGAAAAATTTTGTTACTCTTAAATATGTATTTATTAAAAAATTAAATTTTTTTAGAACATAAAAGGAAAGAAGTAATGCTTATTTCCTTTTTTTTCCCTGCTGACAAATTTGAAATTGAATAGCAGTTGTTGTTCCCTCTAACCCTCCCTTTTAGCCTCTCAATTTCGTTTTTTTATACATGAATTAACCGTAGATCGAACTTTGTATCAAAAATGGTACAAAAATATTAACACCAATCAGTCAAAGAAAATTTAAAAAAAAAAAGAATTTAAAAAATTCAAAAATTTCATAATTCTCGCTTATGTAATTCATCATTTTTGATACATACAACTTCCTAAGGATTCTTTGGTGTTGTGTACGTAAAATTTTTAAAGTTTTCAAAGATTTTATGAAGTTTTATCGTAAATAATACATTATTTATGGTATTTGAGAAGGGATTGAAAGTTAAGTGTTGTATGAAAATGATGAGATTGAATTTTCTGTTCTTGATATTGATTGAAGTAGTCGTAGTTTAGTAAGTAGCGTGTTAGCTTATTAGACATCAGACAAAGATCAAAACTTAGGGCAAACATTTCCAATTTACAACAAAAGCTTGTAATGACCGATTATGTTTGTATGTAGGTAATGAATAATAATATGGTGAAGGCTCTGACGAAGAAGAAAACAGAAGCTCGTCTTATAAACTGACGAAAGTATTAGCAGAAACAAACATGACAATAGGATGTTTATCGCCACAGATGGTACTACTTGGAACAGAGAACCGAATGCCTTTAGTAGTTTGGGAAGAAAAAATATTATAAAAATTTACGCGCAGATTGCTAGCAGCTGTCACATGAAATGTTGTAGAGTCTTTCTTACTGCTCTTCTCATATTTATCTGCCGTGACAGAGAGAGGAAGACAGTTTTTCGTTCTATATTTTATTTCATAGATATTACAGAAGGATAATATTTCGGTCAATTAGGTACGTACGAGATAACAGAATCATTCGCTTTGATAATGTGCCGCTCGGAAATGATGATATATTTACACCTATTACGCATCTTCGAAAAATGAGCTGGAAAGTATAATTTTGTCACTGTAGATCAGTAACTATTTGAATTTTATTTTCGTTATAAATTTAGTGGTCCACCGAAATCGAATTGGTAGTTTTAGATGCAAGTACATGCTAAGTGCGTAGCAACTACTTAGAGCAGGGAAACTTGTATCCGGGAAATCAGAGAGGAATCAAGGAGAGAATTGTTATTGACATAATAGATGTTCTATTGCAACGGGAAACAACAGTTTGTACCATTAGGTTTCAAACAGCCCTCAATTGAGAGCGTTACTAATGCGAGTGACAACAAACTGCTCCATCTAAGCAATTGTAAACTTTTAAATCGCCACAAAGTAAGGGTGCTAGATGCCAAATTATTGCCGTTTAGAAAAAAATAAAACCAAGCTGACGTGAAGTGTTTGATTTTACGTAAAAATCCTGCATCTATACATTGTGTCAAAAATTACACAAAAGTGAAATAAAATGTAATTATATAAAATAGTTTTATTACAATGAATAAAAATATTTAAATTTTTTAACAAAATCTATCAATAATTGCGAAAATTCCATGTACCACAAGTATGTATCAAAAGTGATACATAGCTAGAATTATGAAGTTTTTTTAAGGCTTGATTAATGCCTTGTTTTTAAACAAAGCAACATAGCTTAGGTTATGTTAGTGGGAAGGTTGCCGTTTACAGGCAAATTATATAGGTAGTCCATTGTGTTCACCCAGTGTAAGGTAAGCTCCCGTTTCATGATATGTGAGTGGTGGATTTTAATCACTCCGAAATCCTGATGAAACTCGTTAGTTCCCTTGTAGCACGTCCGCCGCAATGCCTAGATCTTCAAACGTTCTGTCACCCAAAAAGATGTTTTACCGATTCCGTTTCCTACACATCTTCGCAGCTTCTGCAGTAATCCTGGTGTTGCAAATCGAGCTTGTCAGAAAAATTGCCAACAGTGCGTTGTCCCGTTAGAGTTCCTGTTGGAGTGTGTACCGTTTTTTGTCTAACTTAAGTAGAGCCCTGATTTTTCTGCTGATCACTGCTAGACACATCACTTTTGTAATTCGCCAATCAGGTATGGTTTGTTGAACTCCATGCTGCTTTTTCCAAGAGTAACATAAGAGATTCAATTGGAACAAATACCAGAAAAAAATTTTGTGGAATCTAATAAGAACTTAAGCGGAATGACTCTCGGCAAATTTCTAGCAAAAACTCTTGAGAATAAATAAAATTGCCTTGAAAAAGTGTCTCAAAAATCTGTCGTCGTGGTATGAGAAGCTAGGTACATGTGCAAGTTTGTTTAGAAAATTATCAAACTTAATGCGTATTATACTATGTACAGATATGCACTTTTATTGAGTCAATATTCGGTTAATTGGGTACAATATTTTAAGTGTTCAGGCATAATATACGCAGTTCAGCATTTTATTCAATAACCATTTGACAGCTGGTAAACAAAACAGCTGGTTGTTTCAACAGCATTGTTTTTATTTTGGTCGACATTTTTTGTTTTTCTTTATTGACATTTGAGTTGTGAAATATCAACAAAAAGTGTTCGTTTAATTATAATATGCTCACTAAACACACTTATGACCGTGCTGCTGTTTAAGTTTTACTCAATATTATAACAATTTTCGTATTTATTACGCAATAATTAATTGAAACTATATATAAAATATTGAGCTCAATAATTGCATTTATTGCGATTTACGCAATAAAGGTGCATATCTTAATACCGTATTATCATGTGCAGCTTATTAAACACACAGTGGGCAACCTGGCATTTGTATATTCATAATTTATCAATTTGTATTGTACTTTTTGTTCCAAATAAACGACTGTAATGTTCACAAAGCAATTCATTTGTATGTATATTAGCTTTGTCTCTGGAGTTAAACTGTTGGACACGTGTGTGTGCATATTTATTTATAATAATCGAAATTTTATGGTAAAACCTTTCGAAAAATGTGCATAATTTTTTTTTAAACACAACAATCAGTAACACAAGGGGCTTAAGTATTTCGGAGTTTACACCACGTGTCCTTTTACTCCATTCGTCCTTTGGCTCTTTTCACAATTTTTTTTTTAAATCCAACATGGATACAAAGACAAGTTAACATTCCTTTTAAAGAAATTCGAACGTTATATAAATTTGTAACGTGTCGTTCAACAAAGACTTCTAAACTTTGGTAGTTAAAGTTACATCTGCAAAATTAGCTGTCAGTAACCCTTTTTTCCTTTTTTTTTTTGTTTATTATAATTGACACAACAAGATATAAATCTTATAAATAGTGCTATGTTTAGAAGCAATAAGACATAAAACACAAAAAATTAACATTAATTAAATGTAAGAAATTAAGTAAAAAATATTAAATTAATTAATTAATTAATTAAATTTAATAAATTATAAAAATATAAAAATGGTACTATTTAGAAAAATCAGTATAAAAAAGTAGGAATAAAAATATAACGATATAAACTCCTTTTTGAACGCATTTTCAATGCCTAGATTTTGAATGTTATTTGGTAGGGAATTCCAAAAAATTGTGGTGTGTATAAAAAACTGTCGCTGTGACAGAAGAGTCTTGAATCGTTGGTGAATAATTTTCATACCCCGGTAGGCTCTAGCAAACTTAAATAAAAAAAAAAATATATTAGTGAGGTCGCCGTAGTCTATCAGGTAGTATGTTGGCTTATTATACGTAAAGTCATCAAAACAAAAATACAAAAAGTATTTCTTCGGCGTCTTCCTCTCAACAGATTTCTGGTAGAAACTCTGAGAGTAAATAAAATTGCCATGAAAAGTTTTTAAAAAATCTGTCGTTCGGAGTCGACTTTAAACTGTAGGTCCCACCACTCATGTATAAAATTAACACACAACATAAGTGG
This sequence comes from Sarcophaga subvicina, assembly GCA_936449025.2. NCBI lineage: Eukaryota > Metazoa > Arthropoda > Insecta > Diptera > Sarcophagidae > Sarcophaga > Sarcophaga subvicina. The sequence goes on from OW388080.2 coordinate 36,718,887, forward strand.
TGTGAGAAACCAGGTCGTAATCGTGACTGAAGGGTTGTAATGACCAATTATTTAGTATGCTTCCAGTAAATTATTTTATGAAATAGAATAAGTCATTTAATTTGCAAAAGATTGTCAAATTTTATACTAAGTATTTGATCACGACGGCCTTTAAGAAAGACATATATAGCTATATTGTTATGTGATAAGTTAAGTTTTCAGTTTTCATCGCAATCACAGTTTACGAAGACAAAAGTTGCATAAGAATGACAAAAGGAGTTGAATCTATGCCAGTCCACAACCATGCTATAAATTTTACTAACAACGAGACTTATATGGTTAGACCCCGATAAACTGCCATTAAAGACAATACCCAGATTTGTTGCAAATTTGACAAAATCAATTTTATTTCCCCTAATGCGCAATTCAAGTATTATAAATGATGTGTTGGATCTCGAAAGTATAATACTTAGAAAGATTGATGCATAGTCCATTAGCTGAGGCCCAGACCAATCTAAACAAGAATTAATATTCTCATTAAAAGTACTAGTGTAAAGCTGCACATCATGAGCATTTCCTATAAACTATCTTTCCTATATTCCAATAAAAAGCACTGCATGAATAGGGATCATTTCCTGAGTGTTAGTCTGTAAAGGAATAAATGAAAAAATAACCCTTTAAGCACAGCATTCTTAACGCCAACATAACCCATGCCATCAGTCAAATTCAGTCTGATTTCTGAGCCTTAGCCAAGAAAAATTGGACGTTTGTGGTTAAGTCCCCACAAAGAAGTCGTGGTTATGTTAAGCACACAATAGCGTAAATACACACAATTTGTTTTGTTTAAATTTAGATATAGAGAGCGCTTTGTAAAGTATAAATGAAATGTATAGAACGCAGAATATAGCATTTGCTTTTAAATGCATCGAAGTATATCTGATGATATAGATTTGGTTGAGTGTTTTCGTAATTATATTGTTACGAAAGTAGAAATGGTGTTTTGCTTTCACACCATTTAAATTGTAAAGAAAAGCTACAAAAACATAAACAATGAACTTGTTTACATGATAAACAAGTAAACAAAAATATACCAACAAAAACTGGTATAAAAAGAGTGATAAATAAACAATACTGTAAACAACATGTTCACATTTGCCTTCAGCAGCATTCATCAGACTGTTTACTCTGCGATATAAATGGCAAGATAAAGCAGCCAACGGAGTCAGTAAAAATTCTTATGTGAAGACGCAGTGTTTGAAGAAAGTAAACGTGGTTTGAAGTCGTCGTAGTCTAGTGGATAGTGTGTTGGTTTATTAGACGTAAAGCCAGGGTTCAAACCCTAGGCCAGACATCAAACAAAATACAAAAAGTACTTATTCGGTGACTCCCTCTCAGCAGATTTTTGGCAAAAACTCTGAGAGTAAATAAAATTGGCATGAAAAGTTAAAAAAATATAAAATTAATACACACACATCATTAGTGGTGTGAGAAACTAATTCGTAATCCTGACTGAAGGGTTGTAATGACCAATTATGTATGTTAAGTATGTATGTAAACATGGTTTGAATATCTCCGTTATAAAGATCTATCGAACAAATTGACTAGTAGTTGTTACTGTTTACGCAAAATAGTACAAAGAGGAATAATAAACAAAGCAATTGTTGTTGTTTACATCAAGTTGTGAACAGTGGCACACAGAATTCTGCGAACAATAAAGAAATTAATTAAAACTGAACATATTTTTTTTTATTTTTATTTGCAATCTACGAGCTCATATTTTAAAGGCTTTCTAAAAGGTAAAAACGTAACAATATAAATAAAATGTATAGAACGTAGAATATAGCACTTGCTTTTAAACGCCTTTGCTTGTGTCGAAGCATCCGAGGTGATCTTATATTAGGCGATCTGATGGTATAGATTTGGTTGAATGTTTTCGTAAATTCATTAAATATAAGGGCATACTAACATAGAAGACACATTTACGCCGCTATAGATGGTATATGGCAATTAACCAATTAAACCATCTTAAGAGATTGATATATACTGTTAACCAATTTAAGGTTCCAGTCTTGAATCGCTGTCACTAGCAATGTTGTTCAACTTATTGTACTTCAACTCCTTGGTGAATCTGGTTTCCTCATTTCCTGACGCTTAACGCTTTGGTATAATTTTTCAATTGCATTTTGACTTGTACGCAATCTCTTTTGAATTTTTCTCTTCTTGTGTCAATATTGGTTTACGCGTGAAAATCAATCAAAGCGTTGATTGGTACTCAAGAGCCATAAAAATATTTGAAGACGTTATTTAAATAATGTCAAGAAAAATTACAATTAGTTTGCCACAGCTGAAGTGTATTCTTTACCTTCTTCCAAGAAAGTCGAAATTACTCTTTTAATGTATGTATATACATATGTATGTATGTATGTACATATGTATGTGAAAATGTTTTTCCTACAGATAGACCTTAAATTGCTCTCAAATGATTTTTAGAAATTTATTTCTTAGAAAAATCCTTGGATTTTTAAAAGCAAAAGTTTTATGAATTACTGTGTGTTATAAAAGAATTTTTTTTGTTTTTCCTCGTATTAAATTGTAGTCACGTACTTCAGTGGTTACAGCGTGACTTCCACACAACCAAAAAGTAGAATTTCAGAATTAAAAACAAAAATTCTCTGAAAACAAATGAAGACATCCATACTTTAGGATATGAAGAGGATAAGAGATAAGAAGTATCGTCAGATTGCGGCTTCCTTCATATTAAGTTCTAAATAAAGTCGTTAATGCACTTGCAACGCGATTGAAAGCGTAAATGAGACCAAGTCATTAACAGTTTCTGTGGCTGAGCTCTAAAATTATAAGAGAGAAAGAAAATTAAATGTGAATATAAATTTCATTATAATGGTTTTTCGATTTACAATGAGTTTTTGAAATAAAAGAGAAAATAAGTTTCATTGCGAACGGACGTGTTTTTTAAATGATCTTGAAAAAGTGTGTTTTTTATAATTATATGATTCCAAAATTAAAAAAAAATTATAATCTAACTTAAAAAACAAAAAGCTACAAATTGATGCTAAAATCGTGCTAAACTACCTTTTGATAGTGAATTTACTAAATATTCATAATTAAACAAATCGCATAAACAAATCTCAAAAATAATCAAAATAAGCAATAGCAAAAAGGAAAAAAAATTATAAAAAAATGAGTACCACTCTCTGTTACACATGTAAAAATGCAATTACAACAACTGCTTTTGTTAAATGTTATAGTTGTATTCAAATTACAACTTCTCCCCCTGTTGCCCTTTATCCGAGGCTACACGATCCAAATCTACCAACACTTTGTATCAGACTGTCGTATTTGAAGAGAAAAACCAACAACGCAAATTAAGAGATCATGATAATGAAAATTGTGAAGAAAACAGAGCAAAAATATTCAAAGATTCACTTTCTCTTAACATTGTAAACTCGACCTTATGCTCGGTTCAATCTGATGTCAATGAACTTAAAACAGATATAATAGATATCAAAACAAACATAGAGCAATTAACAATAAGTGTTAAAAACTCCCACATACAAATGAGAGATGAATTAACAACTGCACTCTCCACAATAACAAATACCCTTTCAAAATTATGGCTTGGTTACCTAAGCGTAATGCCGTGGTTACCCAAGCGTTAGAAACGTAAAATCGTAACGTACGTAGCCTTAAAAACGTTTGTGTAGTTATAGAAACGTTCAAAACGGGACATATGTCAACGAAGAATGTAAATAAAAACGAAACAGAACACAAAGCAACACACAAACAAACACAACACAATGCAAAGAAATTGGTATACAGACTCATCATCAGTGTTGCCGTTTTTTGTTCAATGTGTAGATTATTCCGGATTTGGTTATTATTTTTCTTATAAAAATAGCTTTTGTTTTGTTTGTTAAAATTAATTAATTATGAGACTATAATTTTGTTTTCTTATTTTCTGTTTCTTTTTTCTCAATTATAATTTAAATTTGAAAAAAAATAAAATAAAAAAACTGCAAATTTAATTTTGATCATATTTTTCCTTATTTGGTGATTTTTTTCACAAATGTTGGTTACAATATTTTTTTTTCGCGGCAAGACTGCACTCTCTCTCATATGCTCTCTCTTATGTTCAAATGTAACGTAAAAACGTGGGAGAATTCTGTTTTATACAGATCGTTCCGTTTTGCTAACGAGAGAGAACGTTTGGGTAAGCGTTTACATTGTTCTCCATATGCTAAAAAGAGAACGTTTTCTACGGTACGTTACGTTACGTGTGGGTAACTCCAGCATTAGTGGATCAAGTAAAAGAGCTCACTGAAAAAGATAAACAAAGGGAGAAACAAATTGATACGTTGGAAACACGCATAAACAAAATTGAACAGCAAAATATTGTAAGAAATATTGAAATAAAAAACGTTACAAATGAAGAGATGACTCCAAACGAAATAATAACAAAAATTGATCGCTCACCAGATGTAGAAATGAGATAAACCGATATAAGCAATGCATATATGCCGAAAAAGAAAAACGATAAGATTGTAGTCGAATTTACATCCCTCGGCAAAAAAGAGAGTTGATGAGTAAAATCTCACGACACCGACTAGATGCTAATATTGTAAACAATACCGAAGAACAAAACTCTAGCAATGTATTATATTATAATATATATAAATATATATATTATATACATATATTTATATCAACGACCAACTCACTTTTAATAATCGTCGTTTGCTTTGGATAACAAAAACAAAGGCAAGAGAAGCAAATTGGAAATGTTTGGGTCAGAGATGCCCAAATATTTGCCCGCAGAAACGAAAATTCTTCATTTATAATTATAAACCTATTCAGTTAACCTACGTTGTTGTCTATGGTTGTCCATGGTGATCTAGCAGAGCACACTGCATACATAAATGACAACTAATTTGGCAAATATAGTGTCAACTATGGTAATTCAATGTCATGTTGGAAAGCCCAAAATAAGGCATGGAAGACACAATTGAAGTTCAAGTATTTTCCGAGATTATTCTTAACCTCAGTTTTACTCTTTCAAAAAAGGAAAAATCAAATACTAACGAAAAGAGTACATACATATGTATATACATAATTGGTCATTACAACCCTTCAGTCAAGATTACGACCTAGTTTCTCACACCACTTATGTTGTGTTAGTTAATTTTATACATGAGTGGCGGGACCTACAGTTTAAAGTCGAGTCCGAACGATTGATTTTTCATTTTTAATGGCAATTTTATTTGCGCTCAGAGTTTTTGCCAGAAATCTGCTGAGAGGAAGTCACCGAAGAAATATTTTTTTCATATTTTCGTTTTGATGTCTAAACTAAGGTCTGAACCGAGGCTGTACGTCTAATAAGCCAACACACTACCTACTAGACTACGACGACTTCTAACGAAAAGAGTACCATTAAGGAAATATGTCAAGTCGATGATTGTTGCACTTGGATAATGACCCCGAAGATAGTAATATTATAGTACTCCCCAGTTATAAGTCCCGCGAATATAATAATTTCTCATACTCATTCTCTAAATTTACTTTAAAAATCTTTTATATGCACCCGCTTTGTGACAACATACCAAAAATGGTCATGTGCTTTAGCTTCCCTGTTTGTGCAATTAAACTGTTCTGGATTTCTTTTTATGAGATTATCTCAAGTCATTGGGTTATGCTAATAACATAGCAACTCTAGAGAAATTGGAAGCCAATATTCAAAATTAACGCCAAACGGTAGATTTATAAGAAAAAGTAGTAATTAATTTGGGCAGCACAATGGAATTCCATAGAATGATCCTTATGGTTTCATTATCCTTTAGGCAGAGACCGCGCTCTGTTCCATACAGACGACGTAATCAATTGACACAACACAATCTCAGATAATTGATTTCTGATAGAAAACCTACAATTGACGAATGTTCGTCTTTCTTTTCTACTAATATGGTCTGGTGTAGGTCTTGATCGATTCAACGACCTGTTAATGTTACAATAGAAGTCTTGAGTGTGCTAATAAAGTCTGCTGCGAACCCATCTCCTACATTAATTTCTTCGCAGTGATCCTAAAGTGACACGGCATCCCAACAAAATACAACTTTGTTCACCACACCTAGATAATCCCTCTTCGACCAGCCAACATTCTATCGAACATGAACGCAGTGCTGCCAATGTGACAATAATAATTCTCTGACAATTAGAATTGAACGACACGTAGCAATTTGCTTTCAGGTGCGGGATTTCGATACAAGAATTCCTCGCTTAGAACCACTATCTTGTATGTAAGTGTATGAGAGTTACCTTTGAAATTTCCCTGAGAAATCCTCAGCATTGATGGACAAAAACGCACTTTGAAACTACGTTCGTTAAGGGCTTACATAATTGTAGTATGGATATCGCAGTACATCAGGAGCTTTTCAGAGAAAATTCACGCCACTCAATGAGTATTGCGCTGCTTTTAAAATTACCATGACCTCTGCTTTGAAAAAGACTACAATAATCAGACAACCTGTAATAGACAGAATAAATGACAACTAATTTGACAGATAAGGCAACAACAAGATGGGCGTTATCAACAGCCAACTTAAGGACGTCCCTGCTGGAAAAACCGATACACGGTGCGACAGTAAAAATACACCCGAGTGACTACCTATTCAGTTAGTTGAGTAGAACTTAAAAATACATTTTTTATATTTCTCGAAACCTCCAAACTTGTTTTATTTGACAAAGACGGTTTTTGTGATCTTTTCACACAAAATTATTAATTACCCAAATATGTTTGAACATATTTTAAAAACCCAAAGTTTTTTTTTAGAATGGGGAGAGATTAGGCTTTAAAACGGTATACATAAACATATTGTTCAAATTTAGTTTTGATGGGGTAAACTTGGAAAATATTATTTTTTTCTCATTTTTTCAAGTTTGATCATTCTTAATTGCAAAATTTAATTAAAAATTATAAAATATGTGGCCATTCACATTATATTGTGAAGAGATTGACACTTCGTTGGAAAAAATTGAACGAAAATTATCGTAGATATTATTTAAGGAGTATAACAGTCATATATATTTTTTGTATATGTCATCTTACCAAATGAACTTTCATTTCAATAATGTTCAAAAGTTTTGACGGATCTTGATTGTTTACCTGAGAATTTGCTCTTTGCACGTTTGAACGACTACCAAAAGTAGTACAATATTTCCGTTTTTTGTAAAAGAAAATTTAAAATCGCTTTGCGCAAATATTAGCCAACTTTCGGTGGTTGGACCAACGGAAAAAGGACACATTTTTCAATAAAAACTTAAGATCCATCAAAAATTTTTAAAAAAATTTGAAATAAAATTTCATTTAATGAGACAACATACATACATAAAAAATATTACTAAGCTGTTAAACTATTTAAATAATAACTATGTTAATTTTTGTCCAATTTTATAAAACGAAGTGTCAATCTCTTCACAATATAATGCAATTTCAGAATATGGCCACTTATTTCATATTTTTTAATTAAATTTTGCAATTAAGAATGATCAAACTTGAAAAAATAAGAAAAAAATAATATTTTCCAAGTTTAGCCCATCAAAACTCCTAACATATAGGTTTGAACAAAATGTTTATGTATATTGTTTTAAAGGCTAACCTCTCCCCTTTCTAAAAAAAAACTTTGGATTTTTTAAATAGGTTCAAACATATTTGGGTAACCAATAATTTTGTGTAAAAAGATCAAAAATCCGATTTTGTCAAATAAAACAAGAGTTCTACTCAACTAACTGAAAAACTTAGACTAGGTAGTTACTCGGGTGTATTTAATTTTTTGTATTTTGTCGCATAGTGTTTTTTGATCTGATGCAAGTTTTTAGCTGAACCTAAAAAACAGTTAAATTCACTAGTAACACAACCGGCCTAAGATATAAAATTTTCCCAAACTTCAAGACGTCAGACAACATCTATTCAAATTATTAGACTTCCATTCGAAATAAATCATTTGTTATGCATTTAAATTTTCTACATTCCAAACTCTCATTCATTGTATGTAATACGATGGTTGAAAAAAAAACTATTTTCTTTAAAAGTTTCTCATTCATGAGTGCCAACGATCATCACTCTCCTTGAAACAGGTATTTTTAAAGTTTTGATGTACAGTGTTTATTATCCATCAAAACTTTGAATGTACATTTTAGTAGTTGATGGTGTTGAGGTGCATGCAAAATGTTAATCGTAAAAACAAAGGATAAGAACAATAACAACAGCAATTTTCAACATTTATTACAAATCACAAAGTAAAATTACTCATAAAAGTTACACAAATGCACATGGTATGCACAATGCGAATATGCCCTCATACAGCAAGATGTTAAAAAGAGTTATTGGAATGAAATGAAAGTTTTCATATGTACACATATTTTCATACTTTCACGGTACTGCGCTGAACGAAAGAAATCATATGCTGGATGAAAACTTTTAAATTGTTTTTCTTAGGAAAAAAAGAGTTATTCACACTATATTCGGTTTAAATTTGAAACATCGGTTATTTCGAATCTGTCAATACTTACAGTGCGGTGCACAAATGAGTACATGTTTGTACTTTGGACGCTTTTTATTGAATAAAACAAAAAGTAATAAAGAAAACTTCAAAAGTTTTTCGTAATTTATTTAGCATTTAGTGATTAACAAAATAAAATAAAATTTAAACCAGAAATAATCAAGCCCTAAGAAAAAAAAAAGCAAAATCAACTCGCATGTACTCAATTTTACACATCTCCATTTTATGATATGTTTGCAAAAACGAAATCAAAAACTATCGTTATTTTTCATGTTTTTGCACTACTTTGACTTTTTAAGAAAATATTAGTTTAATAATCGTTGAGCGAATATATTTTGCAACTTATCGAACAAAAATCAATTTCTATTAATAAATGACGAAACTCTCGAAATCAACTGAAGATAGTATTGTAGCTTTAACTGGAAGTGACTATTCTACCAGGAAAATTTGTAAACAACTTGGAGTTAGTCAGTCAGTAGCCATCAGAGTCCAAAAACGGTCTGTTGTTCCCAAGCCTAAAGACAGAGGTCTTACAGAACTACTAACTAATGTAGATGCTCGTCTAATGATAACAAAAATGAAAAGGGACAAATTTTTAACACCAAAAGGAGATTTTTTGGCAATCGAGAAAACCGTTAGTCGATGGACGGCAAGGAGAGCTCTTAAAGATATTGGCTATACCTCAGCAGTCAAAAAGAAAAAACCTGCACTTTCGGCTAAAAATGTAAAAGCATGGTTAAAGTTTGCCAGAGAACACAGAAATTGAACAGTGGACGACTGGAAACATGTGATCTGGACAGACGAATCAAAATTAAACCGCTTTCAGTTCAATGGGAAGCAATATTGCTGGCGCCGCGAGGGGAAAAGAATTTAAAGACACCATGTTAAGGAAACGGTGAAACACGGTGGAGTTGCTTTACATGGTGACACCTCGGACCACTGCAAAGAATCAATAACATTATGAAAAAAGGAGATTATTTGAGAATTTTGCAGACCCATCTTCCCCATTTTGTCGACAAGAAGGCCTATCCTGCGCAAGGAGTACTTTTCCAGCTGGACGGTGACCCCAAACACACCTCCAAAATCGTTAAAGAATGGCGTAGTGAGCAAAATTTTTAATTCATTAGGAATGGACAAATATTCCGAAAGAAATTATAGAGAATTTGGTGGAGAGCATGCCAACTCATTTAAATGAGGTTTTACATAACAAGGGTCTTTGGATTAAATATTAAAAATACTCGTATTCCCTAAAATTTTGGAATGGTGCAAAATTGAGTACATCCGAGTTATTTTCCTCTTGATTGTTTTTTCTTAGAATTTGAGAGTTTTAGTTTTGAATTTTATATTATTTTGTTAAGTACTAAATGCTAAATAAAAAACCAAAAAATTTTTTGAATTACTTTATCACTTTTATTTTTATGCAATTAAAATTGCTCAGAGTACAAACATATACTAAATTGTGCACCCCACTGTACAGTGGTGGCGTTATAATTAGAAACGACTTAGCAACATGTATGTTTGTTAATTTGTTTTACAGTTTTCACTGTGTACCTGGGATCAAAGGCTTTGTTTGGTGGACGTCTTACATACGTTTTTCCATCATATTGGGACAAATTAAACTTAGATTCGTCACTCCAGAGAACTCTGTTCCAGAAACATCGTTTCTAATTATAAGACCACCTCTGTATGTCATTCTATTCTAGCACAAAATTCAGTATATTATCCCCACTGAACGTAATGAATCTATTTACAATTGAGCAACGTTGGGATTTATTAAATTTATAATTCATTTTATTTTTAAATTGCATGCCAATGACGTACAAAATTAAGTCGCAGACAAGGACCAACAGTGCCCGATATACACAAGATTGTTGCTAAAGTTAGTTAAACTGATTTTATTGTAAATGTGCCAAGTCCTACAGTTCGTACACCCGAAAATATCGAAGCTGTGAAAATCAATCAACATTAACTCGTCATCGTTTTAAGACTTTAACATTTCACGCACTTCTTTACTTCGAATTTTGCGAAAAGATCTTGATATGACGCCTTACAACGTTCAATTGGTTCAAGAGTTGAAGCCGCGTGCCCATCCGCTTCATTTCCGCTTCACTAGATGGGCCAACTAGACTCTGCACGTTGATTTCGATTATGCAAAAAAAAAAGACATCTTTTTGGACTGCGAGGCTAGCTGCGGCAGCTATATGAATGAAATAATATTCCATTTCCATCCGCAACAATTGTATTCATAACATTTATTATATTTTTAAATTTAAACTTTAAAATGGCCCACACTTTACTATTTAAGTTTAAATTGTATGCATACGGCACAGCTGACTGTGAATTTACAAATGAAAAATGTTCAGTGATGGACATATAATTTAAGGACAAGTATGATATTTCATTTGGTCGATATTTTATATAATTTCTTGAAGTCTGAGCGGTACTTTTCCACTGGAAAGATAAGTTTGATTTCTTTTACATTTGATTCCTTCTTTATTTTTCAATTAAATTAAATTTTCTTATGAAATAATTCAATATTTAGTGAAAGTGTTATATTGCAAGTGGACACATAATTCAAACAGTTTTAGTGTCGCTGCACACATTATTGAATATCATGGGTATTTCTTGGTGGTAAAACGCAAAATAAATTAGGAAAAAGAGCGAAAAAGTTCCGTCTCTACACGACAAACTGTTTCAAAAAATTTAGGCTTTTGTCAATAGGCAAATGAGTGTATGGATATTACATACCCTAGAACTTATTGATCATGCCTAGAAATATAACTGAGTATTTTGACTTTTGAGATAATTCGCATCAATTATGTAATTTTAAACAACTCTGTTATATTGAAGTCGCCGTAGTCTAATAGGTAGTGTGTTAGCTTATTAGACGTAAGGCCACGGTTCAAACCCCAGGTCAGACATCAAAACCAAATATGGAAAAATATTCTCAGCAGATTTCTAGCAAAAACTCTGAGAGTAAATAAAATTGCTATGAAAAGTTCCCAAAAATCTATCGTTCGAAATCGACTTTAAATTGTCGGTCCTGCCACACATATATAAAATGAACACCCACAACATGAGTAGCGTGAGAAGCTAGGCCGTAATCCTGAGATTATTAAAAGCATTAAAAGCATTTTTCGCATTTTTCCTTCAATATCGACATAATGAACAACAAACTTTTATTGTATATTTCCGTTTATTGTATTTTAAATCCTTAAAAATTCACACAACAAACTTACACTTAACACATACCTATATACCTGCCATACGCATTTTATTAGTATGAATAACATGAAAAATCGCCTGAATCGTTATTATATGTTACTCTTCGTTTAGATTTTTAACACCTGATTCCATTTTAAATTGCTTCCATTAATATTTATTTTTATTTATTATTATTATTATATTATTATATTTATTATTATTATTATGGCAGTATAGAGTGGGATTGTGCAGAGAATATATGTGAAAAGCAGAAACACAATGGCGCCAACAAATTGTTGTGCGTTTTAACAGAAAGGTTATAACAGACCTATACCAGCAGCGATGTTTCAATGTTTCACCTTCTTTTGAATAGTTTTATTTGTTGTTATTGTATTAAGAGTATAGGCAATAACAATAAAACAAAACTATTATGTCTTATACTCAGACTGCTACTGCTAAGTAAGCGTGTGTTAAAATCCCAATTTGATAGTTTGTTGCAGACATTCTCCTTCAACCACACTTCGCACACTCGGTTTTTTTCTTCGTTTTTTCTTGGTTTTTATCTTGTATGAATGGCTCCTACTCATGCAGTACATTATGTTGGAACTAGGAAAACAGGTTGAGTGAAAGAGAAGAAATTAGTATTTATAGATGTTGCATTTGAATACATTTAAATCGTAAACTTTTGTAGGAAGAGCACTTCACATATGGATAGAGCAACTGAAAAACTAAATTTTTCTATAATGTATTCTTTGTTGAAGTCGCCGTAGGTAGTGTTGCCTTATTATATGTAAAGCCTCGGTTCAAACCCCAAGTCAGACATCAAAACGAAAATATAAAAAATATTTCTTCGGCGACTTCCTCTCAGCAGATTTCTGGCAAAAACTCTCAGAGCAAATAAAATTGCCAACGGTTTTTTTGGACTTTACGCACAACTTTATTGATTACACAAACATTTCTAAACCGATGTCCAAAATTTAAACCTTATTAGAAATGAAAAGGATGGCAGTATAAAAGCGATATAAATATATATTATTTGACTTAATATAATATGTGGTTTGATGAGGTAAATTCGACAAAAGCAAAAATTTATCATATTTTTTCAATATTGTCCGTTCATAGTAGCAAACTTTAATTAAAAAATATAAAATAAGTGCTGATATTCTGAAAGTGGGACCCGGCGATAACAAGCCGAGAAGTGTGATCTTTGAGAAAGCTCGTTTAAAATCGAGGAAAGAGTTCACACTCTCGGTCAAAAGCTTTTGAAATGTATGGAGCATCCACCAAATGGTAGATGGACTATTCATGCCACTAATCAGACTGCATAACACTATATATTTGTAGTCAAATGCTATTGGGCGGGAGTTTTCCGGGTTACCATACATAATTGGTCATTACAACCCCATAGTTAGTATTACGACCTAGTTTCTCGCACCACTTATGTTTTGTGTGTTCATTTTTAAACACAAGTGGCGGAACATACAGTTTAAAATCGACTCCGAACGACAGATTTTTGAGAAACTTTTCATGACAATTTTATTTACTCTGCTGAGAGGAAGTCACCGAAGAAATATTTTTTATATTTCGTTTAGTTGGAGATGACTAACCTGGGGTTTGAACCGAGGCCTCACGTCGAATAAACTAACACACTACCTACTAGACTACTGCGACCGTGTTAATATCCTCACCTTTTTTGGCTTCGCTTTACAATCGCCAACAAGATGTACAAATACCGGCTCGATATGAAACACTAAAAAGGTTAACTAATAGAGGAGCAATTATGCATAGAGCAATACTTCAGGGCAAAAGACTTGTTTATGTTGAGATCCGTAAGAATTCTTTTAACTGGACTAGTTCGTAAGAATATTACAAACATTGTTACTTACGTTTCGCCTAAAATTCTGTATTTCAGAAACCAATCGCACTACGGCTATAAAATTTGAGAATTTTGCAGTCCAACTTTGATAAAAGCTATGTATGCATGTATTTTTTATTAAAAAAATTAAAAATCATTCCTTTTATATATTTCAGTCGGTCGTGTCGTTTGTAATTGTATTTTTTATCTTTTTTATTGTGCAAGGAATGGAATGCGAATAAGTTTGAATGCAGTTAAGCTGAATGAAGAATCATCATCAAATTGTTAAAAGCAATGCTTAGTTACTTCCAATATTTTCGTATTGTATTCTAGTCTTCTGTTATCTGTTTTTATTTTGCATTCTATTCGCTTGTGTGGCATAATATTGCGGCAGAACTTTTTTAAAGTTTTTTAGTAAAGTCTGGAACTGTAGAAAAACTCACATGTGGTCTTACAGAAGCGAATGCATCCATTACGAGTGACTGTTTGATGCGACTTGTGTAGCGGAGGCATCATTGACCCATATTTCTTTAAAAATGAAGACGGCACAACCATTACGATCAATGGCAAACCTATCGCAACATGATAACCGATTTTTTGTAATCGCTCTTCGTGGTATGGATGTGAACAATGTTTACTTTCAACTGGATAGTACAACTTGCCACACATCTCATGGCACAATTGATTAATTGCAGCTAAGCAGCTGCGTTGTGGCACAGTTCGACAATTTTCTGTGGGACGCCGCTATATCGGCAAACCAGAGACAGTTGAGCATTTGAAGGCCTACATTCGTGTTGCCATTTTGGATACACTCGAAAAAGTGCACGAAAATTGTTGCGATTGAATGAGGTAATGTGAGGCCAGCTGCGGCAGCCATATGAAAAAAGTGATATTTCATTTATAAACCGAATAATTGTACTTCACAGCAAAAAAAAAAAAACAAATTTGGCAAAATTTCAAACCGTGTTTGTTTTATTACATTTTTAAATTTAAACTTTTAAATGGCCTACCCTTTACAACTGCATAATTTATTTTTAATAAATGGACTTAAAAAAATTTTTTGGTTTTCGTTTTTCAATAAGAATTAAAAAGAAAAAAATATAGTTAATCGTCATTGTAAGCATCCACTTAACTTTTTGTTTCTTGCCGTCATAAAAATGAAAACTAAGAAACAAAAATAAAATACTCGTAGGAAAGTGAAAATCAGAAGGAATAAAAACTAAATCAATTGTAAATAGTTAACTTTTCAAGCAACGTCAGGAAACCAAATTTTAAATTTTCTTATGATGTCAAGATGAAAAAAAATAATATTAAATCGGTTCCTGTACAAAAGCTGTGTTGGTACCAGACATAAAACAATTTCCATCAGCGCGTATGAGTAATTTCAGTATTTAAATAAAAAATAAAATAAAAAAGGGCCTTAAAACGCTTCCGAAGGTTTTATGAGATATCAGCGTCAGTTTTTATTTGTTTAAAACACCTATTGATATCATTATGTGTGAAATGTAACATCGCTTAAATATCAGTCACGGTTTCTATGGGTACATCGGATCGGAAATGTCCAATTTTTCTATTACTCTGGCACATAAGTCAAACTGAATTTTTTTATTTTATTTATTTATTTATTATTATTATTACGGTCTCCTAGACCTAGATACAAAATTATCCTTATAATACATTATACATAATAAATTAATTATATAATAAAACTAAAAACAGTTATCAATTTAAAATAAATAATGTTTTACAATGTATTTTGAATAGTCTTTTGAAAATATCTTCACTCTGACATTCCTTAAGTTCAGCTGGTAACTCATTAAACATTTTGAACCCTTCAAAAAATACACTTTTCCTTTGAAGATCAGACTTAATCCTCGGCAGTCTCATATTATTCCTATTTCTAGTATTATAATCATGTACCTCAAAGTTATACTGAATTCTTTCATATAAATAACTTGGTAATTGACCTAAACTTAATTTGTTAATAAATTTCAACGTGTGGTATGTTATTAATTGTTTTACATTTAGCCAATCCAAACTCTCAATCATTTCGGCAACCGGAGTATCGTACCCCTTATTCAAAATAAATCTAATAATTTTATTTTGTTGTATTTGAAACCTATTCATTTGGGCATTTTTAAGTGAAAATAGAATTGTAGGACTATAAATAAAATAAGGTTCAATTATCGTTCGATAAATAGTTAATTTATGCCGTTTGCTAACATATTTACATGATCGATACATAAACCCTATCTTCCTAGCGATGTTACTTTCAGCATAATCAACATGATCGTCCCATTTAAGTTTTCTATCAATAATGATGCCTAAATATTTCATTCTATCAACACTTTCAATTTCATGCTCCTTAATTTTCAGCCTTATATTATTACATTCTTCATAATTTCTATTAAATATCATATACTTAGTTTTATCACAGTTTAGTTTTAGCTTATTTTTACATAACCATACATATAATTCATTTAAATCAGCTTGAATATAATTTACAGCATCAATGAGATTTAAATGACTAATATATAAAAGAGCATCATCAGCAAACAAAACAATTTTACAATTACTTAAACATTTCGGTATATCGTTAATATAAATCAAAAAAAGTAATGGTGCCAGAACAGATCCTTGTGGCAGACCAATATCCACCATCTGTGGCGATGATATAACATTTCCTATTGCCGTGCGTTGTTTTCTATTACTTAAGTAGTTTTCAAACCATTTTAGTTCTTGGCCTCTTATACCGATCCGCTTCAATTTTATCAGCAATATACTTCTATCCACAGTTTCAAATGCTCGCTTCAAATCCAAGAAAACTGCTTGTTTATCTGCCATTAAATCTTTCCAATCAATGCAGTTTCGCAAGAGTGTTTAGCTCGAAAACCAGACTGTTGATTAATAATTACATCGTGTTGGTTTAGGTACTCTAACAATTGCTCTTTCACTATGCTCTCTAAAATTTTTTCGTCTGATGGTAATGTATTAATCGGTCGCAACGCTTCTGGACGTGTTGTGTTTTTAATTTTCTCTATAGGTACCACTGTAGATATCTTCCATATTTCAGGAACGTAAGCAAGCCGTAAGCAATCATTTACAATGCCGGCAAAAAAGTATGCCGTATACTTCATTGACTCTTTTATGACACCTTCAGAAAGCAGTTTTTTACCTCCTGTCTTGTTTTTAAAAGCCTTTACAATATTTAGTATGTTTGTAGTATCTACTTGTTTAAATTTAAATTCGTTGCCATATATATTTATTTCCGATTCTTCAAAATCTATTTTCTCAATTTCATTATTGATTTTAGTGATACTATCTATAAAATAGCTGTTCAACGATTCCGCTAGTTCATGTTCATTTTCCATCCACCGATTATTTATAAAAATTTTCTTTATTGGCTGGTTTATTTGTATCATGTTAACTGTCTCTTTTAAATATTTCCACATAAGTTTTTGATCGGCATACGCCAAGTTGATTTTATTTTCCAAATATTGTTTCTTTTTTATTTCTAATAGTTTTTTGTATGCCTTTTTTGTAACATTATACTCAGTCCATTCACCTGTTCTTTTAGCTATGTGAAGGAGTTCATATTTTTTTCTATTCAGATCCGTTAGTTCGTGATGATACCATTTATTAATAAGTTTCTTGTACACACGTTTATTAAAGGTTAGGGTATTCATTATATTTATTAGCACAGCGTTAAAATTTTCAACTCTTTCATCCAAGTAACCATAATTTAGCTCGTTTAAATTTGTAAGCCTTAATAATGCCATTAAATTGTCCTCATTATAATATTCCCAACACGTAATGTTTATTGCAAGTCTCATTCTTACTTCTTTTTCCACCGGCACAGAGAATTCTATAGTCTCATGGTCCGTTATATTACAACTATTCAAGCATTTAGTTTTCACCTGATCAGACGTTGAATAAAGAAGGTCTATTTTAGTACTGGAAAATTCCGTAACTCGAGTATCAAAACTTATAAGCTGTTTCATGGCCATGGATGAGAAAATATTATTTAATTCTGTTGTATAAGCTGTCTCATTATTAATATTTATATTGAAATCACCAATAATTATACTATTATTACATCCTTCAAAATATGTCTCTACCGTACTTTTAACTACGTTAAAAAATCCGACGGAATATTGTGCCGTCATAACACTTGATGTTAGAAATTCTTTTAATTCCGCGTGCTGGTCGCACGTTATACAGGCTTTGCGGACTATACAGACGCCGGCGCATCTTATGCGTATCATTAGCAGCTATCTTTCTGAGGGAATACTACTCTATGACACAGATGAAGGAGTTAAGAGGTATAAAATAACTGCTGCAGTTCCACAGGGCTCTGTGCTAGGTCCACTGCTATGGAATATATTCTACGATGGAGTGTTGCGTCTCCCAGTACCAAGGGGTGTGCAGATAATTGGTAATGCTGACGATAAAGCTGTAACAATTGTGGCGAAAGATTTGCATCAAATTGAGACTACGTGTATGACGACGTTGGCTAGAATAAAGAGCTGGCTTATGTCAGCAAGCCTTCAACTGGCTGGACAGAAAACTGAGGTTATTTTGATAACGAGCAGAAAGAAAATTGAATGGATTACACTTAATATAGACGGATATAATATAACTTCTCAGCTAGCGCTTAGATATTTAGGAGTAATGGTTGACGTAAGATTAAATTTTATAACAAATATTGAGAGGGCTTGTGAGAAGGTTGCGCTAGTGAATGCAGCATTATCCCGCATTATGGCTAATATAGGAGGGCCAAATCAGAGCAGAAGACTGTTATTGGCAAAGGTCACTCAGTCGATAATGATGTATGCAGCACCTGTGTGGGGATCGGCGGTGAGTATTAGAACCTACGATAGGGCTGCAAGATCTTTATTTCGTCTAAGTGCCCTCAGGGTTGCTAGTGGTTTCCGCACAGTTTCATATGAGACTGTTGGTGTCATATGTGGTATAACTTCCCCTGATGTTATGGCTATGGAACTGAGAAGGATATATGATAGAGTTAATATTGTTAGTAGAAAATTAACTGAGGAACGAAGGGATGAAAGACAAAACAGTTTAGACGAATGGCAGATTCAATGGGATACTGCGACATAAAGGCGATGGACACATAGACTTGTAAGAAATGTACAAAGTTGGGTTGAAAGGAGAGACGGTCATGTTGACTTTTACATGACACAGTTTTTGACAGGACATGGCTGCTTCAGGGAATATCTCTGTAAATATGTATCTTGTTCCCTCTGCAATAATGGAATTGAAAATGCTGAGCATATTTTATTTTATTGCGATAGATTTGGATTGGAACGTGAGTTGTTAGAAACGATGATAAATGAAATAGTGACACTAGACAATATAGTTTCGCATATGCTGCGGTCTGTTGAGGTTTGGCAATATGTCAAAATGCTGTCTGCAAATGTGATTCAGGAATTGAGAAGGATTTAGAGAATTCGTAGTATTGAAAGGGATGGAAATCAATAGTAGTAGCCAATAGGCTAGAACTCGTCCTGTGATGGAATACTTAACGCCATAGGTCAAATAGGTTCGAATCGTAGAGGTGGTTTTTTAGTGGATTAAAGTCTCACACTACTGTTGCAGTGGCAACAGTGTCTTTCGAAGATTGTTTATACCTCGGAGAAAAAAAAGGAAAAAAAACACACACTATGTACACGTATTGAGTAACACAGAGATAAACTTATTCAACAATGTTTCGTTATTTGAAACATGAATGCTCTTATAATTCTCCACTATACAGCATAGAAATGGAATTAAATAGTGAATCAATCCTACATTCATTAAAACATACATGAATTCACTAAAAAACATATTTATTCTTTTCTCATTTCCTTTGTCTTTGATTTGGCAAAACAAGATGGCCATTATCAACAGTCAAAATTTGGCAGTCTCTGTTGGAAAACCCAATCATTTTTGCTGTTTTACTTTTATTTTGTGATTAACTTGAAGATAAAATTGAATATGAATTCTGCAAAACTTAATTCAATTTATTATTAGACTCTCTGTAGATTGACAATGTGTATGTATATTACGTGCATTATGTACATATGTTGATAGCATCATTTGAAGTTACACCATTAAATCTGTACTGGTCTCAAACCTTGAATGTTAAAAGAAGCTTCAAAAAACTGAAAGTTTTACGTTTCTCTTCATTTAAATAATAAGTTTTCCTAACATTTGGACAATTTAATATTATCATATAACTCTATGCATCAAACTTTGTAGCTCTTGTTAAGCCATGGAGGATGAAAATGTTTAAAGAAAGTTGCAAAAAGTCAAACCAAACACTATTAAGAAAATCTTTAACAGTCCAAGTTTGTAGTCACCATATATTGAATTTGTATTCTTATTCCATATTCATATTCCAAACTTAGTATAGTATAAATTTGTATTTGATTTTGTCTCACCATTAAGCGGTTATCTATGGATGGTATGGTGTACTCTTATTTCTCTTAAACTTACAATTATTCTCTTAAATATTCAATTTGATTCAGTCAACTTTCCAGTTTCATAAATGAATGGAATGAATGAAAGTCAATTAGGACGCATAACCATAAACAAGTCTTCTAGGCCGGATGGTATTCTAGATATCCGGCAGCAGTGTTTTTCGACACATGCTCGTCTATTAGCCAACCTTTTCAGTGCCTCACCGATATTTTCCATTCGCTGGAAAATTTCACTAGGAGCGCACTATACGCCTTGTTATAGATGGATCCTACAGACGAGGTCAGATTAAACTCAATGTGCCGTTCTATATCGAACTTTATTTCTTATTTTCATTAACAATCTATTTTATTTAACTTCTAATCCTATTTACTGTTTTGCAAGTGACAGCAATTTTTGCAACGCATATTCTTTTTATGGTAGACGGAGACCTTTGAAGATTGAGGCGAAAAAGCTTAATATGACTGAAACTCTCACGTCCGAGCTATAGTGAATCTGAGAATGGGGTTGATTATAATTCACGAAAGGTTCCGTTATATCTTCAACATACATACATACATACATACGTACATAATTGGTCATTACAACCCTTCAATCAGGATTACGACTTAGTTTTTCACATCACTTATGTTGTGTGTGTTAATTTTTATACATGAGTATAGTTTAAAGTTTAAGAAATTTTCATGGCAATTTTATTTACTCTCAGAGTTTTTGCCAGAAATCTGCTGAGAGGAAGTCACCGAAGAAATACTTTTTGTATTTGTTTTGATGTCTGGCCTGAGGTTTGAACCCTGGCTTTTACGTCTAATAAGCCGACGCACTACCTACTAGACTACGGCGACTTCAACTACCTTCAACTCTATTTCTTATTTTAATAATCTAATCTGCTACTATCTACTGTTTTACAAATGACAGTAATATTTGCTAGTCATAGTCTCAAGTCGGATCTATAGTCAATCTCCAAATGGGGTCTTGTCAATATGGTTGATTTTTATGTGCGAAGTACGCAATGCAGTTTATTACCACACAAGCGCGGCAATAAAACTTCCTCACCTATAATTGTGGTTGGTATAAACATTAATGAGTCAGAAGCTCTTGATGTTCTGGGTATGAAAATTCAGCGTGATGTTCGCTGGAACCAGCATATTTTTCAAGTGTCGAAAAAAGCATTCGTGTGTCTCGGTTTTTTAAGACGATGCAAGAAACACTTCATTTCATTTGCTTCCTATTTACACCACTTATATCCGACTAAAAATGGAATACAACTCTCAAGTAGGATTCTCGTAGAGCGAAGGTGCTCAATAATGGGGGTATTGATTAAATGTATGTGGAACTCCCTACTTGCAGAGGTCCTTGCTGTGGCTTATAATATAAAAGGATTCTAATCTAATGACCACAAACTCTACTCCTCTGTCATCCTTCCCACAACCTATTTTTCTAGTTCGAACACAATGCACTGATGAATAGAGGCTTTTCCCTGAGTGTTTATCTAAAAAAATTCAAAATAAATTAATTTAAGATGAAGCTAGTTGATAAGAATAAGCAAAGAGAGTCTCAATAGGAAATCACTTTTTCTTTTTAAGCTCAATTTCGATAGCTTTTGAGACAATTATGATTTCTTATTGTACTGTGAAGAACATGTGGAACACAATATCGACTAAATGTGCGCTACAAGTCTGATGGCAACCCATTGCTCTTTTCACAAAATGTTCAATATCTTTTCCCAGAGAACTTGGATTTTTTTGCTTAAACCCGAAATTTTAGAAAACCTTAAATGCCAGGAACGTATGGTGTTAAATCGCACGATCTTGGTGGCCAGTTGACATTAGTATTACTTGCGACAACTTATTTATGGAAATCGCTGTAAAATAAATCTATTGCAGTAGATTCAGTGTGGCAGGTAACGTTTCATATCGTCCAAATTCATATCATCCATCTAAGGCCACAAGAACTCTTTTATTATGTTCATGTAACAAATTTCGTTTACAGACATCACAATCATAGCTGCCAGATTTTGAGCTCCAAAATATCATATTGACGATTTATACCCTTATTTTGACGATTTTTAGAAATTAAAAATTTACATCATATTCCTAACTTTAGTACATTAAAAGCCGCTTTAAGTATTACATTTTGAAGTTACTTTCGAATTTATTACTTGTCGTTGCAGACAATTTTAAAAATTCGAGTATAGCTTCTAATATTACCATCGGAAGAACAAAGGCAAGCGCCGTTATTTTTTTTCGTACGACCAACACTCAGGGGATGGATGGCATTCTGTTTGGAACTATGAAAATATGTTTTGGGAAGAAGGAAAGAGAACCGCGTTTATGGACACTAGGCTTGTATATTTTTATACCATAAGTAACAGGAAATTGAGCAATTGAGTTCCACATTCGAATAATCCGACTAAAAAACGTACTTTTTCTGTAATGCAGTGTGCGATCCACTTACCAATCGATCACATATGGATATCCTGGTCGAGAAAGACGAGCGTTATGGTTATCATATCGTATATGATTATCAGGAACAAGTCCCCTTATTTCGTTCGAGCAAAATCCTTTTGTAGTAGTGATAGAACAGTGAAACACAAACCACATTGCAACGATGCACCAAGATTCAATGGAGTTGGATACACTACCATCATTCCTGTACACGATCGAGAAACCTCAAAATAGACGTTGAGGCACCGACCTCATAAATACTATAAATAAAACCTTAAGAAGGAACTGAAAAATGTGTAGGTTGCAGCCAACATTACACTGAATTTTCATGCTTAAAATGTCAAAAGCTTCTGACTCCTTAATATTTACACCATCCATAGATTGCTGCCCTTATGTGTCAAACCTTAAACAATTTTTTCCTAAAAATGATATAAAATTTCTCCATTTTTTAAAAAAAAATGTATAAATAAGAATACAAGGGACGCTAGATTTTAATTTCCAATAAATATTTTATTAAATCTTTTATTTTTGAACTCAGA
Source organism: Sarcophaga subvicina (assembly GCA_936449025.2). NCBI lineage: Eukaryota > Metazoa > Arthropoda > Insecta > Diptera > Sarcophagidae > Sarcophaga > Sarcophaga subvicina. Next base: position 36,741,955 of record OW388080.2, read on the forward strand.
TATGAACATACATTGACTTTATATGTTTTACTACAATAGAAATAATTTTGGTTTTTAAAAACTTTTAATTTATTTATTTATTTTTTTTGACGATTTTTTGACGATTTCAATAAACGTCTTCGACGATTTTGACGATTTTTTCTCAAATATTTGACGATTTGATGCCTCATTTATCTGGCAGCTATGATTACAATATCGGCCTCATTTCCAAAACTTTAAAGCAAAATCACACTGCCTTACCAATATAGGTACATATGATTCTTTTGACTCTTACTTAATTGGTCATTACCACCCTTTAGTCGGGATTTCAACCTAACTACTCACGGGAACCATGTTGTGTGTGTTAATTTTTATCAATGATAGGCGGGAACTACAGCTTAAAGTTGAAGTAAAGTATTCGCAGTCACTTGTTTCGCCAACATGCCAGTTGAGAATGTTAAACAACCCATTGGATGATGTGAGGTGGCCTTAAGACACCTGTTATCGTGATCAAATTGGTAAATACTTTTGTTTTAAAATTGTTTTATAAACGTCTAAGTACAGTAAATCTGAAAAAATTAATCATTTTTTATAAACGAAACCTCATCTCAGTCAAAAAGACTGACAGTATAAATTATACTTGAGTGAGATATTTTTAAGGAAAATTTTAAATTTTTTAAGAATTTAATTTAAAGAAATTAATGAGCCAGTTAAAGATGACATAACATTTTTAGAACCTTTATAGAAAAGGAATCCCTGATGCATTTTAATTTCTTTGGCTCATGTTGTATTTCGTAATTTATTTCTTGTGTTACTACAATAATAATGTCTTTCATGTACATATATGTATGTTGGTTGTGCATACATCAAGGAACAAGTATTTGAAATACCATTTAGAATCATTTTTCATTTCGTTACAATCTCAATGGCGTTTTGTTGGATTTTTAAAAAAGCTAAAGCTTCATTCCTCTAGAGGATTCAGGACTGCAGTAATACTTTTCATTACATTGTGCGTTCTTTTATTGCAACTAACTCCATAATGGTAACAAAACTAAGCTAAATAAAGGGTCAAGTAAAGCATTTTCTTGGACAAGGAAGCACAAAATTATGTCATAGTGTGATTAAGGCTACTATTTTATTACTACGAAAATATTGTGGTGAATTTTTATCATCAAGTCATCATCATCCTCACATTATCGTTTACATACAGTGGACAGCAAAAGTCTTAGTACGGCAATATATTTCAGCAATTTCATAAATTTTAGCCAAAAGTTTGTATAAAAAATTAAGGTTTATATACTTATTTTATTAATTATTTCTGTTTTATTATAAAACAAACAATCTTTTAATGTTTTTCATAAAACAAGAGAAAAATAAGGAAAGTTTCGGATGACTCCATAGGTACCCCCAAGGAGAATCCTGAGTACATCTAAAATTCAGAGGCCTAAGATATGAAAATGTTATCCCTTGTATTTAGCCCTTAAGGCCATGCACTCTAATTAACTCATTTGGAATTGAATGTACAAGTTTTGTTTAGTGTTTTCTGGTGGCACCATGAGCAAGTTCTTCGGTTGACTTTTGTTAGAGGTTTAGCGATTACGTAACCGTTCTTTCAAATGATCTCCTAAATACTCTCTTGAAGTCATATCGGGAATTTGTGCACGAGTATTAAGACTGTGGGGACTTTTTTGTCAAAACATATTGCCGTACTAAGACTTTTGCTGTCGACTGTATGTGGATAGGTTTTTAACTGCATACGAATTATTGTTATCGATAACTATGGCTTGACAGCTAAAAATGAGTATTGACATCATTTATTATATTCTCTTATATCTCCAACAAATCGAAATGTGAAAAAATTTCTTCTACGACTTCTTCTCAGCAGATTTCTTGCAAAAAATCCGAGAGTAAATAAAATTGCCATGAAAAGTTTCTAAAAAATCCGTCGCTCGAAATAGACTTTAAGCTGTAGGTACCGCCACTTTATTGAAAACGAGAAAATTCGTTTCAGGATGTTTATAAAAGCTATTTTAAAAACAAGGTTAAGTTAAGTGATAAAATCTTAAATGTAAAGAAAAACCACAACGTTTTGGAACTTAAAATTATGATTCATGATAGAAATATTGTCCATATCGAACTGTTTCATTATATTTGCTTTATTATAATTTCATGACATTTATTTGTTGAATATTGTTGGGTTTTTGCAAATAAAATAAAAATAAATTTGTGTTAAGTTTTAATTAAATTTTTTATTGTTCGGACAATTCTGTGTGCCTCTGTTCACAACTTGATATAAACAAAACAATTGCTTTGTTTGTTATTCCTCTTTGCACTCTTTTGCACAAACAATAGCAATTACTAGACAATTGTTCGACTGATCTTTGTAACGGAGATCTTCAAACCACGATTACTCTCTTCAAACACACGGTGTCTTGACAAAAGTCTGACTGTACTGTACTAACACCGTCGCCTGCTTTGCCTTGCTTTTTATATGACAAAATAAACAGTCTGATTTAAAAGTTGCATTTTTCAAATGGACATTCTTATGAAACAATTTTGTTTGCCCTAAGCCTACACATAAAAGAAAACAAATGTTTACAGGCTTTTCTACAATAGTAGGATCAAATAAACATTTATTTACTTTAATCTTTCAATATTTCTTACTAATGCGCTTTAAACTTCGTATTGTAACAATAAGATGTCTGCTTAAAGCAAATAATAATGAAAAATCATTTGATAGAATGAAATAAAATTTTGAAAACGAATTAAGACAATTCAATGGAATATTCTTTTCTTTAGCAAGAAATCCCATTGACAAAACACACATAATCCCTTTCCATTATTATTTATTTTCTTCAGAAATGTGATACAAATAATAGATTCTTAACCCTGGACGGTTACTCTTCATTTTTGAACATTAACACTTTACCCCAAATTGGTTACTGTTCGTCGAGTCGACTCATTTACTCTTTATCATATAATTCTTTTATGTTTGACCAAATTTCGCTTAATTTTATCAACAATCTTGGTAGATAACGAAAGCTTGTAGGGAGTAAACGTACCCTGGACACCCATTTTTTAATCCTGGATGGTCATTTTTGTACAGTAAGGTTACTCTTCGTTAAATTGACGAAAATTTTTTTTTCAAACCACGATTATTCTCTTCAAACACACCTTATCTTCACACAAGAATGACTGAACTTTTACTAACTCCGTTGCCTGCTTTGTCTTGCCTTTTATATGGCAACTTAAATAGTCTGATGAATGTTATTGAAGGCAAATGTTCGTGGCTTCGTCTTCTCGAGATCTCTATAAATGTAAACTTCGTTGTTTCATTGTCGTTGTTTGTGTATTTTGTTTACATTTATTCTTGTAGTGTTCGTTGTTGGTATATTTTTGTTTATTTGTTTATAATTTTTTTATCCTGCTGTTTTGTTGATATATTTTTGTTCATAATTTTAATGTTAAACGATGTAAAAACAAAACACCAGTATCTAGATTTTTGCATTTTCGTAACACTATGATTTTTGGCACATGGTCGCAGTGGCACCAAATTGAATGCTCCATTTAATCTCATCAATTTTTTACTACATTTTTCAATCATACTGACCATATAGCTTCAATGATAGTGTAGATTTTCCGACATAACCCTATAAAAAGAAATTGAAAGGCGCTGATTTGTAAGAATAAGATTGCCATTGCATCGTACCACTTATGAGTACTGAGGATACCGATAGCATGTAAACCTTATCGAACAATCAATTTTAATGCATGAATTTTTTAATGGATTTGTCACTTCCACAATTAAATATAATAACCACTATAATGTCGCCATAGTCTAGTAGGTTGTGTATTGGCTTATTAGACATAAGGCCACAGTCAGACAAACGAAATATGAAAAAGTATTTTTCGCCGACTTCCTCTCAGCCGATTTCTGGCAAAAACTCTGAGAGTAAATAAAATTGCCATGAAAAGTTTCTCAAAAATCTGTCTTTCGGAGTCGATTTTAAACTGTAGGTCCCGCCACTCATGTATAAAATTAACGCACACAGCATGAGTGGTGTTGAGAAGCTAGGCCGACTGAAGGATTGTAATGGCCATTTATGTATGTATGTATGTAACCACTGCTAATCTTTATGCAACTTCAAATTAATTTCAAATTCACAAAATTTCGATGCTAACGCTGGTCGTTTAGCTTGAATTCTTTATTATATAGGAATTGAGCTAAGGTCCTGCTAGAGTAGACTAAAATTAAATAATAGTTAACGATTTAAAATTAACGAAACAGAAACAATGCAGACTAACAAACCACCGAAACTTATGGCAATAACAGTCGCCAACCGGATAAGATGGAAATGAAAAAAGCCTAGCTCCTTAAGTTATATTCTCCCGGTCCTCGAAGGATAAAGCAAGTTAAGTACTACGACGAATCGTTATTTTAACGTTTTTTTCAAGACTTCTCGCTACATTAGTAATTTCAAATTTCTTCGCTACAAAAATTTCGTTGTCTTGTTGATGGTTTTAACCCATTAGTGCCCAGAGTCCCTTATAAGGGATTCTCGAATTTTCTACTATACTACTTACAAAAATTTTAATTTCTAAATAACAAGTATTAAATGTTGTTACTGACATTCCAGGATTTATTACATTGTGTTCAAAAAATGCGATCTGAGTGAGGAAATGTGGAATATCAATTTGTTAAAAAACGAAAATTCCGAACTTAGTACGAAAAACCAGAATATATTAAATATAATGTGAATTATTACTAGTTTTTGTGAATAAGTATAATGACTCAATTGATGTAAACAAATAATGATACAATGTAAAACCACGCGCGTAATGTGACTTTCAGTGTAACGTCCCCTAAAAGGGACACTTCGCTCGTAGTGCAATTGTTAAACGATAATTGGGTAAAAATATTTTTCATATATAGACCAACAATGGTGTTCCAATTTGCACAATTCCCCGACTAGGTGGATCCGATACTGGTCAAGATAGCGATAAAAGTGCTGATGATCATGAATAAAATCGTGATTAATGTGCTGTTTCTGTAGGACTAGCTGTTTCAAACGAACAACAAAGGTTCGTCTGAAACCGCCTGTCTTACAGAAACATCACATTAATCATTTCGGCTTAAAATTATTATCTACAGCATTAGAAGTAGTACAGGATGGTGATAAATGGGATCTCAGTGGCTGGGCATTAAATTTAACTGACGGTTTTATGATCCAGTTTGGTATATATGTGGGGAAAAATTGTATAGTCCACTATCAAGGGATTTGGTGTAGTTGATGATGAAGTGCTTGATCAACTTTTAAAACCTAATGTTCCACGTAATGAAGGATTCAACAATTTATAGAATAGAACTCGTTATATGATTTTCAGGTATTCATATCTACTTGTTTTATATCTGTTAAATTACTACAACAGCTATCATCGATCGGAATATATAGTTTAGGAACAATACATGAAAGGCGAACAGAAAAATGGCCTCTTCGCTCAATCCCGGTTATGAAAAATGAGGAAAGGTCATTTGTAGATCATTGATTTAGAAATAATGAAAATATATTGCTCATACGATGGAAGGATAATAATGCTGTCACAAATGCAACAAATGTTGATGTCAATTAAATGGTGCCAACGATTCGTCTATAGAAGAGGTGCTGTAGAAACAACCTTATTGAATATTCTAAAATTTAAAAATTGAAATTGTTGAAGATATTGAGGAAATAAAACAAATTTTACTTGCAGCAAATATTAAAAAGGCTTTCAGCATACGCCTAGTGCACCTAATTAAGTAAGTACTCATGAAATTTTGAGTATGAGTGAGTCAACAGTATTGAACTCCGATTCATTCGTACTCACTACAACGTTAATTTATAAGTACAGGTTTCAATGAGTATAAGTACAACGTTGACATCAGACTCATAACATTCGAAATACATATGTTTTATTCATATGCCTACTCATTCAGATTTATAAATTTAGAAAAAAAACTTATAATACTCATAAATGATTCAAGTGATTCGAATCATTAATCAATTTTTACAGTCTTAGTTATTGTTGCATTTACAAAAAAAGAAGAAAGAAATAGACAATTGCTCTGTATATCCCAGGACAGACGTCAAAACAAAATACAAAAAGTATTTCTTCGGCGACTTCCTCTCAGCAGATTTCTGGCAAAAACTCTGAGAGTAAATAAAATTACCATGAAAAGTTTCTCAAAAATCTGTCGTTCGGAGTCGACTTTAAACTTTAGGTCCCACCACTCATGTGTAAAATTAACACACACAACATAAGTAGTGTGAGAAACTAGGTCGTAATAATGACTGAAGTGTTGTAATGACCAATTATGTAATGCAATTGTATGAGTATGTTTCGAATCTATTCATTTTTTTGAATACTCATTGCTGGTCTCTGGTGCCGACACACATGTCAACAATACTGTAATTTCGAGGCCATGCTTAATAATTTAACGTATAATTGATTAAGATTTCATGAAATTGTTAAAGTATATTGGGGTATTTAAACTTCTGCTGTCCATTGTATATGTAACCTATTCAATAAAGTTATTAATTTCCGATTTATAAAACTATGTTTTAATTACGTTTAATTTTAATCCATCATCCACATTTTATCCTAAATCAACAGAGTTGGTAAAAAGATTGAATTGTTTATTATTATTTTTAATGTAGTTTAATATTCTGATGCATTAAAAGAATGGCTAAAATAATGCCAATAAATAAAATTTCCATCAAAATGCTTTGAGTTTTTTATACCGTTTAGGACAATTATGCTGCACTTGTTAAGTAATGATGGAACATTCTTTTATAAAATGTCATCACAATTTGCACAGCTTTAAAAACAATATTCAACAAGCAAAAAGAAAATGAAAATAAACAGAAATAAAAACCGAAATACAATGCCATTAAAAAGGATTTCATCTGTTTAAAAAATATTTTTTGTATTCAAAAGAAGACATTTTTTAATGGACTTGTATTTCTGGTGGGTACCTAAACGAAGGGGTAGTCAATAATGGTGTATAACATTGGCTGGTGGTTACTGCAAGTATATTGTTGCCTAAACCACCATTTTAGTACATGACTAAGGACCATTATTACAACTTGCCGATACAAATTTGCCCGTTAAAATTCTCTCTTTAGTTAACGGCAAGTTGTAATAATGACCCTAAAGCTGCTAATTAGGCGTTCCCTTTACCACTTTCATTTGTTGGCACAAGTCCATTGCCAGAAAGCGCTTCCAGTTAGCAATGTTCAGGCGTATTTGAGCTATTTGATCATAACTGGGTGTTCACATGTAGGCATTCCGGATTTATTTTAAATCAAAGGATCGAAAACATGTCAGCCTAAATGCTAAATAAAGATTTCATATGGGCCTTTTGTTATTCCAGGGGTCGGTTTTTGAATTGTATATAACTATGGGAAAAAGGCCAACGAAATTTCAGTGTGAACTGGTATAAATAAATAAAGATTTGTCCGGGGTGCGCACTTAACCAGACTTTGGCTTGGAAAGGCCACATGTGAACATTTTCTGAGATTAGCATACTGGAAGCGCGTCCGACGACTTGTGTATGTGAATCGATTAGTAGAGCATTTATCCATAGTACGTATAGATAACAGCAAGTGAACAATAGTAGTAGAATAATACCGTTATAAATAAGAATTTTTGTTTATGCTTAGAGTGGATCTGTTTCAGAAAGTCTAAAGACCTCTGAAGACTTCTAATGCCTGTTGGTTGGATGAAATTATAAATAGATTTTCAGAATTTATATTTGCTTCTGCAGCGTATTCCGAAATTTTGGAATAAATTAATTTGTCATACAGTTTACCCTGATCGTTGAAAAGGCTGACTGGTTTGTAGCTTGGGGCCTCTTTAGCAGCAGCTACATTTTACGTTACTGTACCACATTGACTAGCCAAGGTTACATGTTTTCAAACGATATCTGGTGGAAATCAAAACTGTTCACCTTTTAAATTGGAAGAGCAGAGAAGTCAACACATTACTTTAACTTTAATGTTCCTCTTTAAAAAACAAATGTGTTGAGACAGTCAATATGATAACTGTTATTATCTGCGGTAGAGATTGATCTGTCTGTTAATTGCGTAGGTGTAAACATATGATTCATTATGGTCTGTAAATGTGTAAATATTGTTACGCTTTTATCCTTTTAAAAACGTTGAAAATATGAATTCGTAGATTGAAAACAAAGTAAAAATAAATTTGTGTTTATTTTTAAATCAATTCTTTATTGTTCTCACAATTCTGTGTGCCACTGTTCACAATAACAATTTTGTAAACAACAACAATTTGCTTTGTTTGCTATTCTTCTTTATACTCTTCTGCGTAAACACTACCAATTGTTCGACAGATCTTTATAACGGAGATCTTCAAACCACGATTATTCTTTTCATATGCAACGTGTCTTCACACAAGACTGACTGAATTTTTACTGACTCTATTGCCTGTTTTGTCTTGCCTTTTATATCGCAATCCCCAGTTATGCTACCGTAACGGAATGTAACCGCAACAGTAAGATACAGCTGATCGTTTTTGTTATGTATAAAGCAATACGAATGGTTGTAGAAATGTAATGTAACGTAACCGGAACGTTAGAATCTGTAAAAAAATAGAATTTTCTTAAATTTTTAAGTGACATCTGTTTAGAAGTGTTAACAACATGTCAATATTAAAAACCACCAAAACTGAAAATTGAAATTATAAACAGAATTTACATTTTGTACGTATGTTATGTTTGTCTGTATTTGGAATTATCTTTAAATAAAACTTCACATATTTTAAAAACCCAAATTATAATTTATTTCATTATTAACTTTTATACTTTAAAATAAAAATAAACGCTCTTTTATTATTACATTATGTAGGTAGCTTTTATTTTTATTTTAAATTAGAAAAATATAGCTATCGATTTTTAACTAATTAAAGCGTTCAAAAAGCATTTCACTTTACTTTTATTAGAGAAGATAACTACGTTTTAACGTTCGTACAAATTTGGTTTCCGAAATACCTGACCTGCTTCCGTAAAATAAACGATTTCACTTGCTTGTCTATTTATATGGAAAATACAATCAAAAACACTCAATTTTGTGTTTGTTTTCCTCAACACAAACTAAATTGAGTATTTTTGTTTGAGAGAAAGTGAAATTGTCTGGCTTACAGAAACAGTACATAAAACTTTAAATAAATATAAAATCGTTGAAATGAACCTAAAAACTCTGTAGTGATAACACTGGTTAACAGCTGAATTAAATTAAAACAAAAGGCGCTATATTAAAAGTGATAAAAAGAGTGAAACAAAGTTTTTAAAATCTGAAATTAATATTAAGTTTGTTTAAAAGACAATAATAAATATATTAAAAAAAACTCAAACCCAAAAACATGTCTTCTGTATCCATATCTGACTTTGTGTCTTTTAGTTTTTGCAATTCTTATTTCATTATTTGTTTTTGTTTATTTCTTTTATTGTATTGTTTACCTAAAAACATATGATTACGATTTTACGTTCTATAATTGCTCTTACATTTTTACGCTCCGTGCACATTACTGTTACATTGCGTTACATTACGTTCCGGTAGCATAACTAGGGCTTAAACAGTCTTATAAATGCTCTTGAAGGAGAATGACTTCGCCTTCGCGAAATCTCTATAAATGTAAACATGTTGTTTACTTCATTCGTAATGGATTTGTTAACTAAATAAAAGCTTTTACGGCTAGTGATACATTACATATATTACTTGTTGATTATCTTCTTGAAAATCTTATGAATATTTCCTAACTAAAAAATTGTTAAAGTTAAATTAAATTTCGGCTACATTTTCACGAATTTTAGTATGTATTAAGATTTTACTTATAAATTGAAGTAAGCAATAAAGTAAAGAATGTTGCGATTAATTTATAAAATTTTCTTCATTTCCTCAAAATAGTTTTTCGAAAACTATGTTTGCAAACTAAGTTAAATGAAATAAAAAAGAAAGTTTGAAAACAAAACCTTTTTTTGACCTATTAAAAGCATTTTTGTGGATCATCTCTTTTCTAATGAAACATGTGCGTTCATAAACATACAAACATATTCGTATCTTTGGATTCAGGCATACACATTTGAATAACATGAAAATAAATGAATCTTTAAGTTATTAAAGTAACTTTGAATTGTTTAAATATTTTCCAACATACTTCCAACTTCTCATACACATAATGTTTCTCATTTTATTTCCTTACCAAGTAAACAACTTAAAGCATACTCGCCAAGATATAAACGATTATATTGAAATAAGGAACTCCATGTAAATATTTGAACAATGATTCTGATGTGATTAAATTTTACTACAAAAACAAACAAATTTACATCAAATATTTGCTGATTTCTCTTGTATTTTTAGTTTATTGAAGGAATTCTCATTTAAATCTGAAATTGAAGTGAAAGTTGTATATGAAAAGTTGTACTATAGCACTAACTATATATTTTTTAATTAAATTGTTCAAAATTAGGTAAAAAAGTACATTTTTCAAGTTTACTCGATCAAATTTCATGACATATAAATTTGAATAATACGGTTTTACAGGATTAACTCTTTCCATTCTATGAAACTTCGAAGTTTAAAAATCGGCTTTGCGGAAGTCGTTTATTTCAGGACAATTTATTTTTTGTTATTCCTTCTTATTACTTTTGAGTAAACAAAGAAAAACAAAAACTAATAATTAAATTAACACAATAACATGCATATTAAATTTTTAACTTGTCATGTCCTTATATGTATAGTAAATATTTACGTCTTTCATGTGTAATGTTAGGATTAATAAAGCAGCGAGGTAGGATCCCCTAGAAGTCGCCGTAGTCTAGTTGGTAGCGTGTTGGCCTATTAGACGTAAAGCCAGACATCAAAACAAAATACAAAAAAGTATTTCTTCGGCGACTTCCTCTCAGCAGATTTCTGGCAAAAACTCTGAGAGTAAATAAAATATCTATTAAAAGTTTCCCAAAAATCTTTCGTTCGGAGTTGACTTTAAACTGTAGGTCCCGCCACTTATTTATAAAATTAACAAACTAGGTGTGAGAAACTAGGTCGTTGTAATGACCAATTATATGTAGTAGAGATCCTCTAGTACATGTTATTTATCAACTTGAGACATTGGTCCTGAATACTATACTTTAGATGCATTTTTGCAGCCCTTTACCTTATTGTGGACATTGGAAGAATAACGCCTTTAACCCATATCGCTCCGCTGTTCGATATTTCTTCTTTTTTAAAAAAATATTTATGTATGAAAAAGGTAAAATTTCAAAAAACTTTGGGTTTTAGGAAAATAAAAAAATCGCCCCGTAAAATATCCCTAAGTGTACTTAGAACGTTTTTAATGTTTTTAAATTTTTAAATTCTGCGTTCCCTAACTTAAATACTGTAAAAATTTGGTTAAGATGCGCCGATCCGTTCGAAGTTATAGGGAAAAATCTTCTTAGAATACACATATAGTCGTACGTGGAGTGAAAACTTTGAGAGCTCATATCTCAAAACACACTTTTTCGACTTAGAATGTTATAGAACGGAGGCGTCGATATTTTATTTGTGTTTTTTTATTTGTCTTATTGATTTCTGTTTTGGTAAAAAACTACCAAGGGTTGATTATGATTATACATTTGATGACAAGCAAAAAATATTGCTATGTAGATGGCAGGACAACAAAGAGGCCATGGCAACAAATTTTGATCATGTCTTGCCTTTGCACAAAGTACATACAACGTTGGAAAAAACATCGACATCCAAAAAAACCTGGAAGCGCGTATGGTCAGCCAGCCATGTTATACCATTATAACAAAGGTGTGGATTTACACGACAATGCAATGCAGAACTACCGAATTAATATTCGTGGAAAAAAATGGTATTGGCCTTTGTGGTGTACTACTTTGAATTCGGCAGTTGTATTTGCATTGCTTGATTGCAAAACACAAATTTGAGAAGCCTTTGAATCAAAAAGAATTCAAAATCTGGGTGAAGGAAGCTTTTCTTTTGACTGAGAGGAAAGAAACTACCGATGATGATGGTGACGATAAGGAATATCGACCTCCAAATCTTCCAAAAATGCGGGAAAACACATTGAAATCAGAACTCCCGACGAAAATATCTTTGTCTATTGAAGGGTTGCGGTAAGCCCACAATATATATGTGCGACAAATGTAATGTTCATCTGCATACAAAATGTTTTAAACTAAAACACGAATACAAGCATTTTTTTCATAGCTTCTATTTCGGCTATTTCGTATTTTTTTAAATTTTTATATCAATTATTACAAATTTAGCTAAGTATAATTTTTCTCTAAATTTAATAACTATTGTGCCTTTTGATTCAAAAATAATATAATAAATCAATAAAACAGCAAATAAATTCAAATTTTTTACTTGCATATAAAGCAGACATATAGGATAAACGCCAGAGTTCAAAATTTCGAACACTGTTTTCTGGGAAAACGAAAAGTCTGAAAAATTTTTTGAACTGGTTTTTGACATCAGTAGGTCCTAATTACCCTAAAAAAGTATTTTTCTTCTTAAACAAAAAATAAAATTTAATATCGGAGCGAAATGGGTTAAAAATAAGATTTTTATTTTGTTGATTAGAGTGGACCGTCTGTTTTTGAAATGGAAGTTTTTGTTCAATGCGCTATTTCAAGATAAATTACTAGATCTAAAGTTATAATTAGCGTCAAAGTAGTTAATGAATAAAAAAATATGGCATGTGTTTAATTATGCTTCAATTTCATTTTCCACTTCTAAAAGTACCATTTTTGGCTCAACTCCGTCTTCTTTCGAAAGTAGGTATGGACTTAAGTTTTTATAGACACCATAACATATTCTTACGAAAATGAAAAATCTAGATACTGGCTATTATATTATCGTACTGCTTAATATAACAACAAACACCAGCATAAAAATGGTAAACAAGTAAACAAAATTCACTATCAACGCTACAAAAATAAATGTAAACAAAATACACAGACAACAATAATGAATGTAAACAACGATGTTTACATTTATAGAGATTTGTAGAATGCCAAGTCACGAACATTCGCCTTCAAGAACATTCATCAGACTGTTTACTCTGCCATATAAAAGGCAAAGGAAATTAGACGAGTGAGTTAGTAAAGTTCAGTCAGTCTTGTGTGAAGACGGGGTGCGTTTGAAGAGAGTAATCGTGGTTTGAAGATCTCCGTTAAAAATATTTGTCGAATAATTGTCTAGTAATTGTTATGGTTGAAGTTGCCGTAGTCTAGTCCAGGCCAGACATCAAACAAAATACAAAAAGTATTTCTTCGGCGACTTTGTTTCAGCAGATTTCTGGCAAAAACTCTGGGAGCAAATGAAATTGCCATGAAAACGTTTCTAAAAAATCTTTCGTTCAGAGTCGACATTAAACTGTAGGTCCCGCTACTCATGTATAAAAGTAGCACACACAACATAAGTGGTGTGAGAAACTAGGTCGTAATTCAATATGTATGTAATTGTTATGGTTTATACAGAGGGTATAAACAGAGGAAAAACGAAGAAAAGCAATTGTTGTTGTTTACATCAAGTTGTAATTAATTACTTTTAGAGTTTTTGTCAGAAATCAGCTGAGTGTAAGTCGCCGAAGAAATATTTATTAATATTTCGTTTTGTTCGAGATGTCTGACCTGGGACTTGAACCTTAGTCGCTACGGCGACTTCTTATATAGTTCATCTAAATCGCGTAAGAGGCTGATTGGATTGTAGATGATAGGGTCAATAAGCAGTAATGAGAGTAATTAAAATATGAGTGACCTTTCGGGCATTCTTCTAAATACTAATACAAGTGTGCCCATATTCGATTTTTACCATCGATGCAGATTTTAATTTCTCTGTAAAATTTTCTAACTGTATATATGGTACACGTAGCAAAATAAAGAAATATTAGACCTTGTTCCTGTATGTTCTCCCAAAATATAAAAACCAAATAAAACATTATTATCAACAATTCCTTGTTTATGGTAACGAGACCTTTCTGGTTTTGTTTTGGGAGATGGAACGTAGATAGCCAATAGATGCTGTTGTTAAAATAAGGGAAGCTATACTAATTTATAGGTATTACTTGAGTAAATTTTTGACACAAAAAAGCTTTTTAGTTAAAATACATTATGAAGCTATAATATTTTATTGAGCACGTTTCTCCGCTAAATAAAACTTATTTTTTAGTGATATATTTTTTATATTTTTTTTTGGATTAATTGTTAATAAGTAGACATACAATGTACACATATGGTCAAAATAATAAGTACATCCTATATAAATTTTTTAAAGGCTAGTAGACGAAAATTTATTTCAATTAAAAGAAAAAACAAATATTAATTTGTATTGTTATAACATTAGAAATAAAAGAAACACTAAAACAATAACAAAAAAATAATTTCAATCTTTTTCAAAATGTAAGAAATTAATTAAAAACCATTGGGCAAAATAACAAGTATATACATTTAATAAAAATAAGCAAAAAAACTAAAGAAATCAAGTTTTTTCTGCAAAATTGGCTGACTTAGGTTAAAAGCCGGTACATCCATCTTTATTTTCAATTATTCTGTTGGCTCCTATTGGCATGCCGGCAATAAGCTTCCTGCAGGTCTCTACTTTTGTCTCATACCAAGTTTTTTGAACAAAATTCCAAAACTGATCCCTGTTTTTAAAACCTTTCCAATCCTTTGTTTCACCTCTCCAAAAAGATTTTCGATTGGATTTAAGTTCGAAAATTGACGTGGCCAGTTAATAAGGGTAAGATTATTATTTTGGAACCAATCCTTTAACAATTTAGAATATGCTTCGGATCGTTACCGTGCTGGAATGTCCATCTAAGAGGTATACTTGCCTCAGCATAGGTTAACGTCGTAGTTTTCAAGATATCTTTGTAGTGGAATCTGGTCATAGTGTCGGTAATTCGATGTATCGGACCGACATCATACCACGTGAAACAAACCCAGACCATAATATTGCCGCCCCCGTGCTTCACCGTCTTCTTTGTAAAGCGAACATGGAATTCCTTACCCTTAGAGCGTCGAACTTTCCGGGCACAGTCGTTTGCAAATAAATTAATTTTTGTTTCATCGCTCCACAAAATATTTCGCCATTTTTTTCACTGTCTGCTAAGGACCAAGTAAAATAACTTCTTGCAAACGACAATCTAGCCTTTAAATTTTTTTTTTCTAAGCAAAGGAACTCTTCTGGCTATCCGTCCTGGTAAATGTGCTTCTTGCAGTCGACGACGAACCGTTCGTAATGAAATTACATTTAAAATTTCTGCTGATATCGCTTTTAAATACAAACCGGTCCATCTTCACAAGAGTTACAATACGGATATCTGCTTTAAAGCATTTTGTGCAAAATCATCATTACATAGATCTCATGAAAGTCCCGATGCCTCAAAATCTATTTGAGAAGGAGGAGCTCTTTGATGACGGTAGAGTATCCAACTCTATTGATGTATTGGAGCATCTCAGTCGGAATATGGCTTGTGTTTTACTGTTCATTCACTGCTATGACGGATTTTGCTCTAGCGCGAAAATCAAGTTTTCTTACGTAGCACTCGTCATTCTTGCAGGGCAAATGCGTTTGTGGTCATTTGGCCACTGGACCACACACTGCATTACAAACAGAATTCGTTCTTTACCCGGACAATCCGTTCGTGGAACTCCCTACCTGCAGAGGTTTTTCCTGCCACTTGCAATATTAAAATATTCACATTTAATGTAACATAATCTATTTTTCCAACAGTATGCACTGCATGAATAAGGGTCATCTCTTGAGTGTTGGTCTTTTTAAAAAAATGATGATTTTGTATACCTTTAATGGGGGTGTGCTAATTACGTTCAAAATTATCATTTATTGTTAAATTCTTTTGTTGAAGTTGCCTTACTTTACACACATTGGCGGTCTAGTGGATAGTGTGCTAGATTTTTAGTGAGATAGACAGATTCTGGATTCTGCCATGGATTCTTTCATGGCAATTTTATTTATACCCAGATTTTTGCCAGAAATCTGCTGAGTGGCAGTCCCCATAGAAATATTTTTCATGTTTCGTTTTGTTGGAGAAGTCTAACTTTAGGTTTGAATCATGGCTGCACGTCTAATAAACCAAGCCAACCACTAGCTACTAAAGTTCTCAATATAACTTCTCCACTAGTTTTTAAGCATTACATTTCCAAAGGCTTACATTTCATGTTAGCATTAAAATTGTAGACAATGGAAAAATATTTGAATATTTTTCAACAAAAGATGCATACGAGTGAGGGTCAATTAAGTTCGACCTGCATTCGCTGGAAACAATGATGATATTGTTACGAAAATGAAAAATCTTGATACTGGTGTTTTGCTTTTACATCGCTTAACATTAAAATTATAAACAAAAGCTACAAAAACAAAACAATGCATTAAATAAACCAGCATCAAAAAATGGTAAAAAACTAAACAAAAATGCACAAACAACTCAACAAGAATAAATGTAAACAAAATACACAACACCACAATAATAAATGTAAGCAACGATGTTTACATTTATAAAGATTTCGAGAAGGGGAAGTCATGAACATTTGCCTTCAAGAACATGCATCAGACTGTTTACTCTGCCTTATAAAAGGCAAGGCAAAGCAGGCGACGGACTGACTGACGTTCAGTCAGTGTTGTGTGAAGACGCGGTGTGTCTGAAGAGAGTAATCGTGGTTTGAAGACATCCGTTATAAAGATCAGTCGAATAATTTTCTAGTAATTATTATTGTTTATGCAACGGCTATAAACATAAGAATAACAAAAACAAAAAGCAATTGTTGTTGTTTACATAAAGTTGTGAACAGTGGCACACAGAATTGTGCGATTAATAAAGAATTTTAATTGAAACTAAACATAAATTTATTTTTATTTTACGAGCTAATATTTTAAAAGTTTGAAAATGTAAAAACATAACAATATTATCTACCAAAAAAAATTATTTTAAGGACCTCAACAATTTTTATTTTATTTGAAGTGAAAATCAGGCTAAGAATTTGATTCAAATAGTCACGGACTTATTGCCTCACCCTTATTAAATAGTAAATATTGAGGTTCTGGTTTAGACTTGATTATTTATTCAACGAAAGGATAACAGAACTAAAAAAAAATAAAAAATATTATTTGTGAATTTATTTCAATTTTTTTATTTATTTTATTACACCAACACGTTGGCTTTGTATTAAGGGTTTAATTTAGATACAATATGTATGATATTCAATATATTAGAAAAAAGATTTTAAACGATTCAAACGTAAGAAGTGAATTAAATTTTTTTATTTTTTGACCTAGTTTTATTTTTTACTTACTTAACCGTAGATCGAGCCTTATAAAAACATAATTCTAGCTTCTGTATCACTTTTGATACATACTTGCAGTACATGGAACTGTCACGATTAGTGATAGATTTTATTAAAAAATTTTAATATTTTAATTCATTTTAATAAAACTATTTATTTGCTATTACATTTTATTATCACTTTTATGAAATTTGCGCCAAAATTTTTAACATGATATACATTGGCATGGTTTTTAACTTAAAAATCAAGCACTTCATGTCAGCTTGTTTTTATTTCTTTCTAAATTGTAATAATTTGACGTCCAGCACCCTGCTTTGTGCCGATTTATAAGTTTCCAATTGTTTAGATGGGTCGGCTTATTGTCACTCGCATCAGTAACACTCTCAGTTGAGGGCTGGCTGAAACCTGATGGTACAAACCAATCTTGCGATTCGTTAGAAACATTTGTTGTCGACGTCATGTGAGGTAAACAAGTTAGCTGTTGCAATAGAACATCGATTTAACAATAACAATAACAATTTTCTCTCTTTGATTCCCCAAATACTGCTGTAAGCAGTTGCTATGCACGTAGCATGTACTTGAATCCAAAACTGGCAATTCGACTTCGTTGGACCACGAAATTTATAACGACCATCAAATTCAATTAGTTACTAATCTACAACGACAAAATTAAATATCAGTTTTAAAAGGTAATAAAACAAAACAAAAGGAAAGAAAAGATAAATCAATAACAAGCATTACTCCGTAAATCTCTTTATGAAGATTGATTTATATAAATATCCTTAAATTAATTTCCCTAACAATCATGATGTAAGTATTGAATCATTAAGTATCAAATTTCAATTAAAATCGCTGGAGCTAATTTTCAAATTCCACAATAAAACTAAAAAGTTTTTGAATTCTGTTGCTAAAAAACTTTAATTTGAGATGAAAATATACCAAAAAAGAACATAAAACCATAGGAATCATTATTTAAATATATTTTCTTTAATTTTCTTACCTTTTAGGCGAACAAAAAATTAAATTTTTAAAAATCTTAAACAAAGGATATATGGGCTGCTCTGAAAGTATGATAGATAATCCCAAACTATTTATACAGTATAATTTCTAACATAAAATTAGAAGTTGTGTGATAAAAGTTTTATAAAAATGGTTAAAATATTCTAACAAAAGATTAAGATAAATATATATTTTTTTTTTTTAGAAAAATATCCTTTTCATTTGAATTTCGAAAAAAAGGCTTTAATCATGATTGTTAAAGGCTGCAAGACTTTCAGCTCATTTTTCGAAAAGGCGTAATAGGTGTAAATATGTGATCAAAACGAATGATTCTGTTATCTCATACGTACGTAGTTGACCGAAATATTATCATCTGTAATAAAGTATAGGCCGAAACACATTTTTCTAATGTTTGTCTGTCACGTGAGATAAAAATGAGAAGAGCAGTAAAAAGACTTCAAGATTTCAGGAAACAGCTGCTAGCAATCTGCGTTAAAATTGGTAATATTTTTTTCATCCCGAACTACTAAAGGCAGATTGTTCTGTTCCAAGTAGTACCATCTTTGGTGATAAACATCCTGTTTTCATGTTTGTTGGTCCCAATACTTTAGTTCATAAGGCGAGCTTCTATTTTTTTTTCTTCTTCAAAGTCTTTAGCAGCAGGAATATTACATACATACATACATACGTAATCAATCATTACAATCTTTCGTTGTAAATTAGAAATAATTGACCTAAGGTTTGAACCGTGCTCTGACGTCTAATAAGGTAACACACTACATACTAGACTACGACTTCTTTTCACTTTCGCCCCACACTTAACTTTCAATTCTTTCTCAAAAACCATAAATATTGTATCATTTACGATAAAACTTCTAAACTTAAATCTTAAAAAAAAATTACATACGCAAGACCAAAGAATCCCTAGGAAAGTCGTATGTATCAAAAATGATACATAAGCCAAAATTATGAAGTTTTTGAATTTTGTAACCCCTGTTTGAAATTTTCTTTTTTTATTTGATTTAAAATAATGGCTATAACAGTACTGACGAATTATAAAAATATCAGGCATTTAACTTTTTCCAAATTAAAGTTATGTAGTCTAAAAATTTAAATGTATCATTTTTGATACAAAGCTCGATCTACGGTTAATTGGTCATTACAATCTTTAGGCAGGCCTAGTTCTACGTATATGAGTGACGGAACCTACAGTTTAAAGGCAGATTTTTGAGAAACTTTTTCACGGCAATTTTATTTACTCTGAGAGTTTTTTCCAAAAAAACTTTTGAGACTGAAAGTCGCTGAAGAAATATTTTCTTATATTAAGCAGGGCCTTGGTAGTTATTTGTACATATTGTTACGTTTTTAACCTTTTAAAAATGTTAAAAATATGAATTCGTAGATTGCAAATAAAATAAAAATAAATTTTTGTTTATTTTTTAATCAATCCTTTATTGTTCGCACAATTCCGCGTGCCACCTTTTACGACTTGATTTAAACAACAACAATTTGCTTTAATTGTTATTCTTCTTTACACTCTTCCACGTACATAATAACATATGTTCAATAGATCTTTACAACGGAGATCTTCAAACCACAATTATTCTCTTCACACGCAACGTGTCTTCACACAAGACTAACTGAATTCTTTCTGATCCCGTTGCCTGCTTTATCTTGCCTTTCATATCGCTGGGTAAACAGTCTGATGAATGCTCTTGAAGAAGAATGACTTTTGCCTTCGAGAAATCTCTATGAATGTAACCATGTTGCCGGCTTGTTTACGTATGTATCCCCCTTTTTCTTATACTGATTTTGTTGCTATATTTTTGTTTATTCGTTGATCATATAAACAAGTCCATTGTTTTGTTTTTTGAGCTTTTGTTTAACATTTTAATAACACCATTGCCATTCTTTTTTGATTAAAATTCATGAAATTGCACAAATACATAGGTAACTAGACTTTTGCTGTCGACTATATATTTTTAAACTTTTGTCATGCTCTCCAATATCTAAAACATAGAAAAGAAACTTTGTTTCTTTTTAATTTTCTATATTCAGTTATTTAGCATCATGAATTTAATATTAAATTCAGAAGAATTATTTTGCTTGTATGACTGAGTGGATAACTGGAAAAACAAATGGAGAAAAAACCCCCCGAAAATAAATTAATCATTAGACAGGAACAAAAGGGAAGATGACTGCCATATATTTAAATTGAAAATGACACATTTGTGATGGAGACCTAAGATACAAAAGCGATGGTGACACAGTTGACTCTGACATGGGGTTAAGCTAATTTTTCTTTAATATCTCGTTGTGCTCAAACTGCTGATATAGTATAATATCTTCGTCATTCCTTTGTTAGAAATGTGTAGTCACAGTCTTACGGTGATTATGCAAAAAAATGTTTTAAAAACATTCAAACATTGTTAATATTTTTCTTAAATGCTTGTATTTTTCATTATTTTTTTAAGGGTTTTTCTTATATTTGGAAGATATTTCACGGTGTTGACGATTTAAAACCATTGCATGGCAGTTTCATGTCTCGCATAAGGGATAAGCATTTGATGGCAATTAACAGCACCGTTAAAACCAATATAGAAACTCTACAGTAGCAAGTGTAAAAGAAAGTAATGTGAAACACTGACTTAAAGTACCATACGAAAATACACAGATTTCTGCTTTGTTGTCTCTTAATTTTGCTGTAATAAGAAATAGAGTTTGTCATAAACGAATTCAATATTTCGAATAAATCAAATATTATTCGTATTGTTATGTTGTTACCTTGTAAAAACGTTTAAAATTTGAGCTCGTAGATTGCAAATAAAATAAAAGTAAATTTGTGTTTAGTTTTAATTAAAATTCTTTATTGTTCGAACAATTCCGTGTGCCACTGTTCACAACTTGATGTAAACAACAACAATTGCTTTGTTTTTTATTCCTTTGTGTACACCGTTTGCAAAAACAATAACAATTATTAGACAATTGTTCGATTGATCTTTGTAACGGAGATCTTAAAACCACGATTACTCTATTTAAATGCGCCGCGTCTTCACACTAGACTGACTGAAATTCACTAACTCACTCGCCTGCTTTGCCTTGCCATTTATATGGCAGAGTAAACAATCTGATGAATGCTCTTGAAGGCGAATGTTCGTGGCTTCGCCTTCTCGAGATCTCTATAAATGTAAACACCGTTGTTTCATTATTGTTGTTTGTGTCTTTGTCTATATTTATTCTTGTGGTGTTTGTTGTTGTATTTTTGTTTATTTGTTTATCATTTTTTATGCTGGTGTTTGTACCTTGTTGTTATACTACGCAGTGCGATAATTTGTAAACAAGTTTATTGTTTTGTTTCTGTAGCTTTTGTTTATAATTTTAATGTTAAGCAATGTAAACGCAAAACACCAGTATCTAGACTATTTAATTTTCGCAACAGTATTATAAAGATGCCTGCCTTTAACATTTTCTGAGTTAGATGGCTTGTCAGAGAAGAACGCAATCTATGAGTTTTATCGTAGTTCGGCCGTCATCGTTTCAAGAAGTGATTTTGAATTTAACCGTATATCGAGCCTTAAAGAAACATCATAATTGTTTATTGATAGATTCTGTTAAAAAATTTAAATATTTTTATATATTTGAATTCATTTTAATAAAACTATTTTATATTATTACTTTTTATTTTCATTTTATTATCACTTTTATGAAATTTACGCCAACATTTTTGAAATGATGTACATTGCAGCATGGTTTTTACGTAAAAATCAAACACTTATTTTTTTCTAAATTGTAATAATTTGACATCTAGCACCCTTGCTTTGTTTCCAATTGTTTAGATGGGGCAGCTTATTGTCACTCGTATCAGTAATACTCTCAGTTGAGGGCTAATTGAAACCTGATGGTACAAACCGTTGTTCTATTTCGTTAGAAAAATTTGTTGTCAATGTCATGTAAGTTAAAAGCATTCCCTTTGCAATAGAACATCGATTATGTCCAGAACAATGCTCTGTCTTTAATTCCTCTCTTGTTTCCCGGATACAGGTTTCCCCAAATAAGGCTGTAAGTAGTTGCTATACACATGAATCTAAAACTGCCAATTCGACTTCGGTGAACCACGAAATTTTCTAATCTACAGCGATAAAATTACGATCATTAAAAGCTGAAATATTTTCAGCTCATTTTT
Source organism: Sarcophaga subvicina (assembly GCA_936449025.2). Classification (NCBI taxonomy): domain Eukaryota; kingdom Metazoa; phylum Arthropoda; class Insecta; order Diptera; family Sarcophagidae; genus Sarcophaga; species Sarcophaga subvicina. The sequence continues at coordinate 36,764,490 of OW388080.2, forward strand.
CGACTAGGCGTAATTGGTGTAAATTTATCATCATTTCCGTGGAGCACATTATCAAAGCGCAATTCTGTTATCTCATACATACTATTATCATCTGTAATATCTATGAAATAAAACATAGGGCGAAACACCTTTTTTCTAATGTTTGTCTTTCACATGAGATAAGTATGAGAAGAGCAGTAAGAAAGAGTCTACAACATTTCAAGAAACAGCTGCTAGCAATCTGCGTGAAAATTGGTAATATTTTCTCTTCCCAAACTACTAAAGGCACACGGTTTTCTTTTCGAAGTGACACCATATTTGGCTATAAACATCCAATTGTAATGTTTGTTGCTGCCAATACTTTCGTGAGTTCATAAGACGAACAGATGTTCATCTTCCGAATTGGCGATAGTATTAGCCTAACAAACATACGTAATTGGTCATTGCAACTCTTCAGTCAGAATTTTTTTCAGCTGAGGAGGAGTAAATGTATCTTACCGCACCATAGGGGAAGTCGTCACTATCCCCCGTGTGTGGGGCCCTCACCCACTAAATCTCCTCTTTTATACACTTTGTGCCCACTCCGGAACTACTGTAATTTTACTCCGAAGTGGAGTCCCTCTGGCCATTTGCCTCTTTATATCCATATCCGCTCATATATCCATATTGCTCAACGATATCTAAAAAGATATTTAAACATATATTCTAATGTTCTCATACAAATCAAGTTTCTTAGACTTCAGCACGGCTTCAGTGTAGCTGGCTATGCTATTCCAATTTTCTTCGCTGTTCAGAAGTGTATCACAGAAGTTTTCGACAGTACAGACGCCGACTTTGGCCTCATGATTCATGTATTCCGCGTTATAAATTGACGCATCATCTTAAATGCAATTTAGTCGAGTCATCTTCCCCTTTTTAAACAGATATTTACAAAAATAAAGATGTCCGGATAACAGCTGCATTAAATAGTAATTAACCTCACCACATCTCCTCCCAATCCATTCGGTAATATCTGGGAGAAATTTTGCCGTCCATCTACCACTTGTTTCAGTGTCCCATTTTTCTTGCCGGTGTTGTATGGTTCGCTTTCTGGCATCGTCGACATTTACTGTCTCTAGGTGCACGTTCTTAGTCTCCTACACACTCTTCCGCTCGCTTGCCTGTAAACCTATAGATATTACACCACTGATTACCAGTACTGCTGATACAGTCCTATACGCCGATGCCACCCTGAGTGCTGCGGTTCGTTGTACCGATGATAAAATTTTCATTCTGCAGTCGGCCTTTAATGCTTCTGCCCAGGTCTCAGTGCCGTAAACCAGAATATAGTCCATAATTGTCATCATCATCTGCATCTGCTATTTACACGACCACCAATATTGGCCATAAACTTACTAAGTTTCGTTAGGATTACGATCTAACTTCACACACCGCTGGTGTTGTGTGCGTTAATTTTTATACTTGAGAGGCGGGATCTACAGTTAAAAGTGAACTCCAAACGACAGATTTTTGAGAAACTTTTCAAGGCAAGTTTATTCATTCTATAGGTTTTTGCATGAAGACTGCTGAAAGGAAGTTGTCGAGCAAATATATATTCATATTTCGTTTCGTTCGAGATGTCTGATTTGGGGTTTGAACGCTAGGCTCGCGTCTAATAATGCAACACACTATTAACTAGACTACAACGCTATACAATTATTTTAATTATTATTTTAACTCCATTAAATAATGTTTAAAATTTTATACATAGAATGAATAACTTTTTACAACACCTTATATTCACTGGCAATTGAAGGTGTTCTACAAGAATTACTGCAACTAATTGACTAACGAAAGGTATCGTGTAATTTAATTATTCTTCATATTGTAAGAAATTTTAGTGTTTTCGTTTCACTTTTTCAAGGTTTTTGTTGCTAATAACTTGAACTGAATGTTACAGGCAAACAAAGTATCTACATTAGTACCTGCAAGTATGTTATGTACATTTAGTTGTTTGAAGAAAATATTTGTTACCCTTGTTCAAAAGCTTTGCTGACAGAACTCAATGTTAAGTCCTCAACCTAGCCAGTGATACATATTTATATACAATATTTGAAGTCTGTTAAATACATACAAACATTCTTATAAAGGAATAAAATAGCACGTGTATCCGGTGTTTCCATGCACTTGGTTAGTTAGTATAAGTGTTAGGTGGTTAGTTAGTGCATTTTCAGAAAATTTTTTATTTTAAATAATTACTCAGACTTAGTTATCACACGTGTGTGGATTTTTCATGCCGTAGAAAGCAATATTAAAAAAAATATAAATGTACACTGGAATACCTTGATGCAGTTTTTTATTCAAACAACTTAGTTTATCGAAGAGTGTTAAGAGTTGTCAGAAGTAAGTTGTTTATTGCTTGATGATAAAATTAGTTTACACTGAATATATCTATCTACCAGTAGTGTTCAAAATAGGTTTGAACGCAACAAAATTCTATCGATAACAGTATAATAATAAGCGAAAACAATACATTTTCCATCCATCTAAAGGAATATCTCCGCAATTCCAATTCCATTACACAAAAGGAGTGCCTCCACTATTTACATTAAGGTAAATTGTCTACGAAGTTTGGTGGGAAATAAAATTAGAAAAAGAAATTACTTATCATCTTGCACTTATATCAAAACAACTCTTCATCTTATATCTTTATATTGTCATCGAATCTTTATTTTTTTAAATAACTTTATCAAATAAAAATCAAGTGTGTTAATTAAAAGGAAACTGAAGAAAAAAGTATTTTGTGAATTTGCCTAAAATTGATATAACAATCAAATTTGTGAATCGTGCTGAAAATTTATATAAAATTAACAAAATCACATTGGTTTATATAAATACTATTTTATAAATTTATACATTTAATGTAATTGGAAAAAAAATCTAAAATTAATTATTACCCATACTTACCAATTCAACTCGTTATTTATACCTAAATTATATTTACCTAAAAATATACTTACCTGAATTAACTACATTAAATTATATTTACCTGCATTACCTACATTGAATTATTCTTATCTGAATTATATATGTACATTAAATTGTGCTTACCTGAATAATCTCTGTTTAAATTAATTAAATTTAATTTTTACTAAAATACATTGTGATAAAGTGAATTTCCCTAATAAATCCATATTTGTAAAAACCACAAAGGATTTCTCACAACTGGAAAAAATACAAAAAAGTAAGAATCTCTTTCTCTCTCAATTCTCCAAAAAGAAATTGAACTAATTGTATTTCTTTCTTTCTCTCTCCCACAATACTCATCCCAACGATTGCAATTACTTACGAGTAATTACAATCCACATCTCCTAAAGATCTCTTTTTTTAAAGAGATTCCAGGGAGATTTATAAACAAATTAACAACCCCAATTTGTTCCTTCGAACCGGATGGGTATTTTATATCTAAATACGTCAACAACACTCCCATTATTAGCAGCTAGTTAAGCGTGGTGACGTGACACTTAAGGATACTTCGTTGCAAATCAAACAAGGTTTTTCTAATTTAATTTCAATATTCCTATGATCCATCCAGATGCCCCAGACTGCTTAGAGAAGATAACATCACAAATTATATATATAAATGAATATTTGTTATTCAAAATAATATTAATAACTCTTCTAATCCTCTTTTAAGTCGTGATAATAAAATAATCCTGGCTAAAGTAATTTTTCAATCTATAATTTTGTATGCTTGTCCAGTCCATTAAAAAATCCAACTCTGTCAAAATAAGCTAGTAAAGAATATGCTTAATTTACTATGGCATTTGTCCACCAAACTTAACTTTAACTACGGTAAATTTTGTCCGATTTAATCAAACGAAGTGCCAATCTCTTCACAAGATAATGCACTTTCAGAATATCATCACTTATTTTATATTTTTTAATTAAAGTTTGCTACTATGAACGGACATACTTGAATAAATATGAAAAAAATTCACATTTGTAGAGTTTACCTTATCAAAACCCATAGCTTATTAAGTAAAATTATATATTTATGTGTATATCGTTTTAAAGGCCCGCCCCTCTCCTTTCAAATAAGGTTTAAATTTTGGACATCGGTTCAGAAATGTTTGTGTAATTTGTGCGTAAAGTCAGAAAAAACATTTTTTGTCAAAAAAAAAACAAGTTTTTGTAAACAAAACTTACAACTTGCACTATGTCATTAGCTGGGTGTATTTTTTTTGTCGCATGGTGTAATTAAGTAGAAAAAATTGCTTTCTATTTCAATAGGAATAGTATACAGTGGACAAAAGTACCACCACCATGTTTAACTGTTTCTTGAGATCGAGGTGTTCATTTCTGTTTTCCTCGATACTAAATACCTCCGTACGAGTATTCATAAAACACTTAAGAAAAGGCTCGTTAATACAATTCTGTAGGGATGTACATTTGTCGAGACCAAGTGTGGGCAGTGTGGAATTTATTGAGGAAATAATTCATAAGAGAGAGTATTTAAAGTTCTAAAGAATAATTTCACAAAAAGTTGGGAAGAATTAAGAATTCCTATGGTTATTACTTTCAACAAGTCAGTGAACTTAATCATCCTGCAATTTATGTGAAAATGTGATTTGCCTACCAAAGTCCCCACAGGCTTAACACTCTTGCACAAAGTCTCAATATGACTGGAAGAGAGCAGTTAGGAGATTATTTGGAAGAACGGTTACGTAGCCGCTAAGCCTTAAAGAACAGACAATTGAAAAACTTGTTGCGTCAGATTGTGTGTATGGGAGCTCTGCCTAAAGACACTGTCAAAATGAAAAATAGTAACTTTTACATGTCAATGAGTAAAATCTTAAAAATACAACAAAAATGGAGAGAAATCTATGACACTACGAGTATATCCTGCAAGTCTTTTATTCACAAAAATACTACAAATACAAATTCACATTATGAGTAAGAATACTTATACGGTGTTCAGATATGCACCTTTATTGCGTAAATCGCAATAAACACTATTATTGAACTCAATATTTCATATAAAATTTCAATTAATAATTGCGCAATAAATACATAAATTGTTACAATATTGAGTAAAACTTAAAATGCAGCACTGTCATAAGTGTGTTTAGTGAGCATATTACAATTAATCGAACACTTTCTGTCGATATTTGACAATTTAAATGTCAACAACGATAAACAAAAAAAAAAACAATGTTGTTGAAAGAATCAGCTGTTTTGTTTACCATATTATATTCGCACTGGCCTTAAACAATTTGTTCGTGTTAGTTTTCTAGTTCGATTTTTGCCCTAATGGCGTTCTTTATACTTAGTCGAGCTTAGTATACGCTAGTAACAATATGAGAGCTGTGTAAAATAGCCGTAGTCTAGTAGATAGTGCGTTGACTTATTAAACGTGAGGACACGATTCAAACTTCAGGTCAGACATCTCCAGCAAAACGAAATATGAAAAAATATTTCTTCGGCGACTTCCTGGATTTCCGGCAAAAACTTTGAGAGTAAATAAAAATTTCCATGAAAAGTTTCTCAAATATCTGTCATTCGGAGTCGACTTTAAACACTCATGTATAAAATTAACGCACACAATGTGTAACTTATCTTGACTGAATTTGTATATGTATATACAATAGCTTTGTTACAAATATAAGATGATTAATTTATTTTTGGTAAATAATTAATTTATATGGAAAATAATCTTAGCAACTACGATTTTAGGTGCCACTCACCCAACGGGGTCAAATAGCTTTGGCTATTTGAAACAAGACAGAACTTTTTGACTATAGAGAAACAGGGCGTTGGAGCTGGCTTGAAGCAAAATGTTTCAATGCTCGCATTCCAACGTAAACCCAGAGTTTTAGCGGTGCTGGCGTCTGACAATTTCAAAAATCTGGAATCTAGTGGATGTTCGGGAAGCAAACAAAACAAAACATCAATTATCTGACTTAAAAAACGGTATGATAGGGTAAATGGTAATTGGAGGAGAATAAAATACAGTCATGATCGGCTAGTGGTCTAGGGAAAGGGATTCCCCAATTACTTCCTCGTATTAGGTTTTAGGTAGTCGCCGTGGTGTAGTAGGTAGTGTGTTGGCTTACTATTCGTAATGCCCGGGTTCGTATCCCAGGTCAGACATCAAAAATGAAATATGAAAAAAAAAAATATTTCTTCGGCGACTTCCTCTCAGCAGATTTCTGGCAAAAACTCTGAGAGTAAATAAAATTGCCATGAAAAGTTTCTCAAAAATCTGTCGTTCGGAGTCGACGTTAAACTGTAGGTCCCGCCACTCACGTATAAAATTAACGCACACAACATGAGTGGTGTGAGAAGCTAGGCCGTAATCCTGACTGAAGGGTTGTAATGGCCAATTATGTATGTATGTATGTATTAGGTTTTAATCTCGGGGCTCCGTAGCAATCAAATCTCATATTTTTAGCAAATGAACCCTTACAAGATGGACCAGGACTCAAGTCCGTAGGGAATTCGGATTTATAGGATAACGAATTTGACTGACGTGTTTTGCCAGTCACAATCCAACCGAAAACGGTTCGTTGGGCGATCAGAGTGTTTTTGGGATCCTTTCGAACTCCAGAAAGCATTATTCGGGAGTATACATCTCCACCCAATAGCAAATCCATGTGGGTATATTTAAAATCTGATACCGGGAGATAAGGTGTACGGGTATCAAAATCATCATACGAGCATGTGGGTAATTGACCAGTAAGTTCTTCAACAACATACGCCTCTGTGGCCAATTTAAACTTTGAATTAATGGGAGACCGTAATGAAACAAAACAAGCTTTTCTAGAGTTTGCTACCACTGTGCCATTAAGGCCCACAACAGCGGCAGCAGGTGCCGAATATGTCGGAAGATCTAGCTTCCGTTGCAACTTTTGAGAGATGAAGGTAGCTTGAGACGCTGGGTCTATCAGAGCTCTCGCAGAGAAAATGGCATGATCTAATTGTATATTCACATGGGCAGTTCCTAACAGAACTGTTTAAGACGGGGTGGACTGTAGTCGGGTAGCGAAGTTCTGAAAAGATCGAGCAGTGGATGTAGATGGGCCATTATCCACTTCATTTCGCTTTTGCTCAGGAGGCCGGGGGATTTCTAAAGAGCGATCTGGGGAAAAGGTGCTAACGAGGCTGGTTTCAGCTCTCGGTCTCTCCCGGGTAGAAGATTCGCTACGGTGAAGTAGCGAATGATGTTTTTGTTTGCAAATACAGCAAACGTTAGAGCTATGGCATCTTTTGGACTCATGAGAAACGGCCAAACAATTTGTGCAACACAGATGCCTTTTAACGGTTGATAAACGATCACTAACCGTCATTCTCAAAAAAACTGAACATAGACGAATGGGGTGATTTCCATTGCAGACTGGACATTTTCTTTGGGTTATATTCGGGGCAACAGTCTCATAAGCTTCGAATTTTCGAGGGCTATCAGTAGCCTTGGTAAAATTGTGACTGCCGATAATGTCCGATACTGATTCCAGAGTTCGATATCTAGCCGTCAGGAATTCGTCCATTCTGCTCCACTTTGGTAGGTCTGAGCAAGGCCCTTGAGATTGCTCCCAAAGACCAAGGGTGTGTTCGGGGAGTTTAGTGGAACAAATGTACACAAAAATTATGTCCCAATTTTTAGTTTCGATGCCCAGCAACGACAAATTCGTTATACAATCATTAATTGTTCGTTGCAAACTTTTAATGGAAGGGCCAGATTCCTTAGATATGGAAGGGAGGTTAAAGAGTGTTTTCAATTGAGAATTCACTAAAACGCGCTTATTCTCATACCGATCTACAAGATTCTGCCACGCCATGTCGAAACCATCATTCGTCATGGGGCAAGTTCGAATAAAGTCCCTCGCCTCACCTTCTGTCTTCTGTAAGAGATAGTACATCCTTTGGATGTTGCTAATATGGGGGTTAGTTCCGTAAATGGCCGAAAACATATCTCGAAATGTAGGCCAAGACGCATAATCGCCAGAAAAAGTTGGGGTGTCACATGGGGAAAGGTGAATGGGGACTGCGTTAGTAAACGGTTTCGCGGCCTTACTCTTAAGGCTATCAATTAATCCATCAATAAATGAAGCGGATTGAAAATACAAGGTATATCCCGACATATATTTGGCCTTCGCGTCTTTTGTCGAGACTTTGGTGTCATCGGCATTTTCCAACAAGTCTTCGTAACTGTCACGAAAGACTTCCCACAAACGGGTCAACTCCTGCCGATGAACACCTAGAGAGTGAACCGAATGTTCCTCTCGCGGAACAGCCTGAATAAAGCTTTCCAAATCACCTAAGCGGTTATAATTTCTATTTAAATTTCGCAAAGCGGCCATTTGCTACAATTCGGATTTTTGTAATTAATTTATCGAGAAAAATAACTCAAATAGAATTTGAAAATTTAAATTAATTAAAACTCCAAAAAAATATGGGGTATCGAAAATAAAACGAAAGTTCAAACAGAACTGTATTAAAATATCACCTTCAATTACAGAACTTAAAGAAATATTCGCGAAAAACTTTAAAATGTTACCATAAATGTTACCAAAAAGGGTTTGCGAAAATTTCCGAATCAAAATTCAAAAAAAGGAATCGAAAAATTTAAAGTGCACGGAGAAATATATTAAAATATTATAAATATATATATATATATATATATATATATATATATATATATTATAAAATATATTAAAATATTATAAAATGTATATATACTCGGTATAAATATACTTAAAAGTTATCGCAACTTTTTCGAAAAAGTTCAAATAATTTTAATTTAAGCGTAAGAATATAAAAAATTGTCGAGAAAAAAAAAACGCAAAAAATAATGTCAACAATCGAAAATTTTTAACAGCGGCTTAGTAAAAATCGAAAATTTCGCACAGAAAGCAATAAACTGTTTACTTACAAAACCAGTAAACAAAATAAAATAAAAAAACAACACTTGTGCACTTCTTACTTATGCAAAATAAAGCAACACCAATGCACTTGTTTGTATTTATTGCTTTCCGACAACAACAACGCACTTTCAATTTTCACTTTATATTCTTTATATTCTTACACTTCTTTTAAATAACACACTTCACTTTTTTATATCCAAAAATTCAAATTACATACCTTGAAAAATTTAATTAATTAATATCAAATTACAATATAAAAATTATATGGAGGGGAGAAAAGGGTGTAACTTATCCAAGAAAAAAAACCAGTATGGCGATCTTGTAGACAATCTGCAAATATAGTCTCGCAAATATTTTATTTTATTTAGGGGATGATCCGGCTCGATTGGACCAAAATGTGGGGGTGAGAGGGGAACGAATAAAATAAAATCTTTGGCGAGAGTTGGGGTAAATAAAATACAAAAGTATTAGATTAAATAATCAATTATTATTTATTTATGTACACAAACGTACCTTTAGCTTCGGGGGTGGATCGAATAGTGATCTCTTTTCGTTTATATATATTATAATTCACAATTGATTTATACTAACACAGGGGTGGTTTATGCACTTAAACTAAACTTATATCTAAGACTTAAAAGTAGGTGGCCAGCGTGATCAGAAAGGAAATCGTTTTATAGCCTTACAAAATTATTACGCATATTACCTTAACGTAAATCTTGCTTGTAACAGATAAAATTTAAAAATTATTCGTATATTGTGTAAAGTTCCACTGCTTGAGTGTATATAAGTGTATATGGGTGAATAGGTCACTGTGCGTTAGTTATTAATAATATTCGAAATACTAACACTTAAATTAATTCAATAATACATATACACTTCTATTAACGGCACATATGTATGTAATGTAAAAAAACGACATCAAAAATAACAGGAATTGTGTCAAAAGACAATATGAAGTAATGTGACGGAAAAGCCACAGTAATAGACCTCTATTAACGAGCTAATACATTTGCAAAAATTTAAGTCACGAAATTCTCTTTCTAATTTTCATATTTAATTCTTATGCTCTTACAGTTCAAAACATTTCAAGTGTCAGATTTACAGTCAGATGAATGTAATTCTTTTCGTTATTTTTATGATTGGTGTGTTTTATGATGGTTATAATGACACTCATATATACATATGTATGTACGTACATATATGTATGTAAACTCATAAAATAGAGAACGTTTTAATTTGAAAATTTAAGAGAATATTTTAACACTATAATACTATGTTCAGATATGCACTTTTATTGAGTCAATATTCGTTTAATTGAGTACAATATTTTAGGTGTTCAGGCATAATAATATACGCAGTTCAGCTGCTTATTCCATTCGAATTTTAAAAATGATTTCTTTATTTTAGGTTATGTTAACGGGTTGCCGTAGTCTAGTACGTAGTGTGTTGGTTTATTAGACGTAAGGCCACGGTTCAAGCTTCTCGAGCAAAACGAAAATATGAAAATATATTTCTTCGGCGACTTCCTCTCAGCAGATTCTTGGCAAAACTCTGAGAGCAAATAAAATTGCCGTGTAAAATTTTTCAAAAATCTGTCGTTCGGAGTTGACGTTAAACTGCAGGTAAAAATTGACACACACAACATAAGTGGTGCGAGAAGCTAGATCGTAATCCTGGCTGAAGGGTTGTAATGGCCAATTATGTAATTATGTACGTTACATACCTGTTAAATTTCGACTACGATTAGTAATCAATTACGTTACTTTTTAAAAAGAATCGTAATGATTATATAATTCTATGAACAATTTTTTCGAATTACTAATTGATTACGATTACCAAAGAATCAAAAAATAATCAGGATTACTGACGATTAGTCTAATAATCAAAAATAATCAAAAGAAGTTTAAAAAAGAATCAAATTTTTTTCAATAATTCTTTTTCATTATTTTCAAATATTCAAAAAGAGTTCAAAGTAATTATTGAAAATAAATCGACTACTTTTGGATTACTTTTGATTCCTTTTGATTATTAGACTAATCGCCAGTAATCCTGATTATTTTTTGATTATTTTGTAATCGTAATCAATTATTAACTATTTTAACCAAAAATAATCGTAATTGTAATCATTATTTCACCATTCAAAAAAAAGTAATCAAATTACTAATCATTACGATTACTAATCATTACTTAACAGGTATGGTACGTTATTCATATTTAGGTTAGGTTAGCGGGTAGCTCGCCTGTCAGCAAAACTGCCAATAACGCAGTGTTCTGCGCAGTGTGATACTGCGATGTCTTCCGTCTTCTTTTTGCCTAAATTAGATGATGTAACAAATAAATACGTTCCTGCGATTTAACGATTACTAAATTGGATTACTTGTATGTGGCTATGTTCAGTAGCTGGTTTACGTCACCATTCAAACGGCTAGCTTTGTTGGAAAAATATTTACTGAACTTATCGAATGGACCATAACATAATATAATCTACATAATATTATCTACTAAGAATACTAGAAAAAAATACACTTTCGATAAAAATTGTGTCCTGTAATATCAATTTGAGTTGTAAACATTTTAAAATAATCCTCTGTATATCCTCTTTAATTTATATTTCAAATATAAATTCATAATAGAAATACATTGTATTTAAAAAAATATTTTCAAATGTGTGCTTCAAATTTCCCGTTCCATTGTACTTTGGAAAGCAATTACTCCGCAAAAAAACTCGTCTTGATAATAATTTAAAACAGAAACAAAAAAACATATTTTACTGGAAAATTTGTAAAAGCATGAAAATTTTCAAAACAATTATGATAATGATTATTATCATCAATCACATCATTATCATCGTTTTTTTATATTGAACATACTCCTACTCAAAAATTTTAAAACATGTATTTAAATGGTATGAAGCTTTTATCACAAGTTTTCGTTACCCTTTAAACAATAAATATAAAAACTAATGTACCAGAACAAAGAAAACTGATTGTATTTTTCTCATCAAGCCGGGTTTTTCCAATATACTTGAAATGTAAGCAATACCCATGTAACACTCATACACCATAACACCATTAAGTTGTGCGATATTTATGGTTTTTATACGATATTTGTGACCGTTAAAATCAAATCAATGACTTACTCACTCACAAATTTACTTGGGGTATCAGCATTACTCAAACACCATTAGCAATTCGCTAGTTGTGTTGCTTAGAAGTGTTAACACTTTAACAACCACAGGGACACATATGTTTCAAACCGAAAATTTCATAAATCTGAATAACTAAAAACTGGCTTGGTGTTATATTACTATTATTTATATTTAAATATGCATATTTATGCTGCCTCATGCTTGTACTCACTACAAGTTTTCGTTATCAACCAACATTGTTGATAAAAAGAGCGAAATTTGGTCAAACATAAAAGAATTATATGATAAAGAGTAAATGAGCTTCGTCGATTCGACAAACAGTAACCCACTAGGGTTAAAGTATTCCTCTTTTCAACGAAGAGTAACCTTAATGGACAAAAATGAAGAGTAACTGTCCATGTCTTTTGAACATCTAATGAGTTATACCAAATAGTCAAAAAAATTAATTTGCCCCTCATAACCTTATGGTCATGACAGGGTTAACAGAACGCTGTTAACTGTACTCTATGCTGTACTTCTAATGGATTATTAGCAGTAATCCCAGTAATAACAAGAAATATTAGCTTTTTAACATTAAAGTCGTGTAATAAAACAATATTTAAGTCTTATTAGTGATTTTGTTTTTATAATTTTATTTTTTATTTCTATTTTATTTCGCTTCAATTTATTATTTTATTTCCCTTCTTGCCAGTCCAAAACAATTATTCGCTAAGAACGGAATGTTACGCTGAAAAAATTGTTGAGAATTGATAAAAGTCTTGTACCCTATAAATCATACCTGTTAAGTAATGATTAGTAATCGTAATGATTAGCAATTTGATTACTTTTTTTTTGAATGGTGAAATAATGATTACAATTACGATTATTTTTGGTTCAAATAGTTAATAATTGATTACGATTACAAAATAATCAAAAAATAATCAGGATTACCGGCGATTAGTCTAATAATCAAAAAGAATCAAAAGTAATCCAAAAGTAATCAAATTGTTTTCAATAATTCCTTTGAATTCTTTTTGAATATTTGAAAATAATGAAAAAGAATTATTGAAAAAAATTTGATTACTTTTGGATTACTTTTGTATATTTGAAAATAATCAAAAATAATTATTTAAAACAATTTGATTCTTTTTTAAACTTCTTTTGATTATTTTTGATTATTAGACTAATCGTCAGTAATCCTGATTATATTTTGATTCTTTGGTAATCGTAATCAATTAGTAATTGGACAAATTTGTTCATAGAATTATATAATCATTACGATTCTTTTTAAAAAGTAATGTAATTGATTACTAATCGTAATCGAAATTTAACAGGTATGCTATAAATACACTATGCGACAAAATAAAAAAAAATTAAATACACCCAGCTAATGACATACTTTAAGTCGTGAGTTTTGTTGAGTAGAACTCAAAAATATTTTTTTTTATATTTCTTGAATACTCCAAACTTGTTTTATTTGAAAAAAACTGTTTTTTTTTGGATTTTATGTACAAATTTATTGATTACACAAAATTTCTGAACCAATGACACAAATTTAAACCTTATTAGAAAGGAGAGGTGTGGGCCTTTAAAACGTTATACATATATGTATTATATGACTTAATATGCTATAAGTTTTGATGAGATAAACTTGACAGAAGCGAATTTTTTTATATTTTTTCGAATTTGTCCGTTCATAGTAGCAAACTTTAATTAAAAAATATGAAATAAGTGATGACATTCTGAAAGTGCATTATCTCGTGAAGAGACTGACACTTAGTTTGGTCAAGTTGGACAAAAATTACCGTTATTATTTAAATAGTAAAATTTCTGATAACACTCATTTGAGCGAGCACCAATGTTTGCGTTAAGAAAAATAATAATATTTGCAAAAAACACGAATATTAGCTTATTTCTGGTAGTCGTGTAAACGTGAAATTGACACATTTTGCGATAAACAATCAAGATTCATCAAAACTTCTGAAAATTTTTGAACTGAAAGTTTATTTGATAATATGCCATGTATAAAAATATATCACGAATGTCATACTATTTAAATAATAACTACGGTAATTTTTGTCCGATTTGATAAAATGAAGTGTCAATCTATTCAAAAGATAATGCACTATCAGAATGAAATCACTTACTTTTTATTGTTTAATTAAATTTTGCAATTAAGAATAGCTAACCGTGAAAAAATTATAATAAAATCATATTTTCCAAGTTTACCTCTTCAAAACTCATAAGATGTACGTTTAAACCATATGCTTATGAATACCATTTTAAAGGCTCATCTGTCCCCTTTTAAAAAAACTTTGGATTTTGAAAATAGATTAAAAAATGTTTGGGTAATCAATAATTTTGTGTGAAAAGATCAAAAATACCGTTTTTGTCAAATAAAACAAGTTTGGAGGGTTCAAGAAATATAAAAAAAAATTTTTTTGAGTTCTACTCAATAAATCTCACAACTTACACTGTCATTAGCTGGGAGTATTTTATTTTTTGTATTTTGTCGCATAGTGTTATTATTAAAGAAAATTTATTACTTTCTAGCATTCTCCCCAAACCCAATGTTGTAGGTATTTCTCTTACTTATTCGTTTCCAATTTGTTGTGTCTTCATGTTTATTTCATAACGCGAGTTATTATGAATGGAAGTCAAAGTGTCACTTAAGAAGTAAAAAAATTATAGGAAAGAAAAAGGTTTTTTAATGTTTATTTTAAAGAAAGTGGTTTTAGGCTTTTGAACATCAAACAGAATTATGGAAATGTCGAAGATAAGTTAATATGTCTTAAAGAAATTGTTGTAAAAATGAGATTAAATCAATACCTAATTTTATAAATAAAACAACAGTGATGCTATAAACACTATAAACGCAACGCAGCAATCTCTCAGATATAAAATACATGGGTATATGTGGAAGTGATAATTTTAAACGTTCTTCGATCTGATTTCTATATTTATTCGCAGCAATGAGCAAATTAGTTCTAACAGCGAGAGGATTTGTGCTGGCAATGAGAGGGTTAGGGCTGTCAATACATAGCACAATTTATAAAGAATTAATGAGAACCTCTTATTGTTTATTTATTTATTTTTTTTGATTATGCTTTGCTGCTGCTGTCTTTATTATAATTAGTATGCAGGCTGGAATTGCGTTTATTGTGTTTATAGAGTATGTCATTGTAGTCTAGTAGGGAGGATGTTGGCTTATTAAACGTGAGGCCATGGTTCAAACTCATCCTTTCACTCTGGACGGTAACTCTTAATTTTTTCATATTAAGGTTACTCTTCGACGAACACTTTACCCCAAATTGGTTACTGTTGTCGAATCGACGAAGCTCATTTACTCTTTATCATTTAACTCTTTTATATTTGACCAAATTTTGTTCAAGCTGATAACGGTAGCTTGTAGTGAGTAAATGTACCCTGGCCATTAATTTTTTTAATCCTGGATGCTCATTTTTGTACAGTAAGGTTACTCTTAGTTGAATCGATGAACAAAAAAAAATTTTTTTCGTCTACTGACTGCAAGTTTTCGTTATCAACTAACGTTGTTGAAAAAAAGAGCGAAATTTGATCATACATAAAAGAGTTATATGATAAAGAGTAAATTCGACGAACAGTAACCGTCCAAGGTTAAAAATTAACTTTTTTAAGATAATTTCATGCAAATGATGCTCGGAACTATGCCAGAGGTGGTCCATTTGTAATACCAAATTTTTTAAACATTTAAGAACTGATGTTGTTGATATCATACGCCTGTATAGATAAGGCTTCACGCAGCAACACAAAAATAGGATAGTAGTGTTGTACCACATGATATTGATGCTTTAAAATATGTTGAACGCAAACACTCTTTTAGGCCTCACTGTGAGCTTATAAACTGCTCTTGTCTCATATTCCCTCATTATCGTTAAATTTATTTGTTAACGTACTTTTTGTGCCAAACCAGTTTCATTGATATGCTATGGGAAACATCCAAAAGTCTGGAAAATCGGTGCCACATGTGTTAAATGTTACTGACGATGAAACATTTTCTTATTTTCAGAATTCTAAGCGGACTTCATCTGCATTTATCCTGGACAACCATTAACTTCGGCTGTAAAACCATATTGATTTGTCAGGAAGCCAATGCTGTGCGTCTGGCGGGAGCAGAAAGGTATGTTATACCGCGAGGTATTAATAACTGGTAAAACCAAATGATCAATTTGAACCATACATTGATCGAAAGTTGAAGTCGCCGAAGTCTAATAGGTAGCGTGTTGACTTATTAGACGTAAGGCCACGGTTCAAAACCCAGGTCAGACATCAAATCGAAAATATGAAAAATATTTCTTCGGCGACAGCAGATTTCTTGCAAAAACTCTGAGAGCAAATAAAATTGCCATGAAAAGTTTCCTGAAAATCTGTCATTCGTAGTAGACTTTAAACTGTATATCATGTATAAAATTAACGCTCGCAAATTAAGTGGTGTCAGAAGCTAGGTAGTAATCCTGACTGAAACGTTGTAATGATCAATTATGTATGTATGTATGCATTGATCGAAAAACGACCAGAGTGGGCCACAAGACAAGGCAATGTTATTTTGAAACATGACAATGCACAATGGTTCAGGATACAATCAAAGCAGCTGCTACCCCAACCGCCGTATTCAGCAGACTTGGCTCCTTTCAAATACTTTTTGTTTGCAAATTGCCTGAAATCATAAATAAAATTCTAGTCACCTAATATCTTCAGTAAGCTTTCAGTATACCTAACATTCGTTTAAAAAATTGTAAAGATGGTAAAGCAAAAAAACATAATTGTTGTGAAAACATTAAATTTAATAAATAAGTAAACACAACGAAATAAAATTAGACAGTAAAGAAGAAGAGAAATAATAAAATCATGGTGGGTAAATTTAAGTTCAAATTGGTTGCAATTGGTGGTGTTGTTGTTGTTTTATTATACAGGCAATCACTTGTTACGCCAAATAACAATTCGCAACGGGCATAGTCGTACATACATATATAAAAGTTAACACACACACGCAAACTGTGTGAATATGTACACATCAGTAACGACTTACACATGCAACAATGTACCTTTGGTTATCGTACTCATATCGTACATTCGCTGAGCTTTGACTGAAAAATTAATTTTTATAACATTAATGTTGTTGCTGTCAATTTATATACAAATTTACGTTAAGTGTATGTATTAATAAGTGGTAGTAGTCTTTGCATTAATTTGAAAGATTAATTTAATTGGAGTGAGCCTTTGGTTAAAAATGAAACGTTTTGTTCGATAACTTGCCCTTTTGTATTCCATTCCATTATGTGCTTCTCTAATAGAGGGCGACGTACTTATTGTGAATCGAGTTTTATAAGCTGCTACTGAAACAAAAGATTCAACAAATTCAAGATCACCTTAACACCCTCGTTTTATGAAAATTCAATTCGTTACAAAACCCACATTCATTAAAAGATGAGTACGGTGTGAATTTTTTATAAAGGTAAAACAAAAATAGATTTAGAGACTGAAAAAAATGTCTAAACAAATAAAACAATTTTTATCAACCCATTATTATCAGTCATCACACTACAGTTTATAGCCGACTCCGAACGATAGATTTTTTCGAAACTTTTCATAGCAATTTTACATTTATTCTCACAGTGTTTGCCAGAAATCTGCTAAGATGAAAATGAAGATGATTTTTCTCAATTCATTTTATTGGAGATTCCCACTGTCCAATGGCATATATAATATAACACGACTGTTATACTATTTAGATAATAACTACGGTAATTTTTGTCCGATTTAATCAAACGAAATGTCAATCTCTTCACAGAGATTGTCAGAGTGTCATCATTTATTTTATATTTTTTAATTAAATTTTTCAATTAAGAATTGCTAAGCTTGTAAATATGAGAAAAATATCATATTTTTTAAGTTTACCCGATCAAAACTCATAACATGTAAGTTTGAACCATATGTTTATGTACAGTCAACCCTCCTATAACGCAGTGAGTGCGTAAACCGTTGTACAGAAACCGTGCTATAAGAAACTCGGATTTAACCGTACAAACCAGTAATTCGCGTTCTTTGCAAACTGTCTACCGCGTTGTATGGAAACCGCGGTATAAGAAACTCGTAATTAGTACAAATCACTCATTCGTACCGCGTTATAATATAAAGTCAAGATAAATTATAAATTATTTCAATTGAATTGAAGAGTTCATATAAGGATTGATTAAAAAAATTAAACAAGAACTAAACTAAAAGACTGTTTTCCAACAAAAATAAGAAAGGCTTTTGTAAAATTCTGTAATTTTTGAACATTCATCCTCACTGTCAGATATGAGTTGTAGAATTTTTTTTAGAAAGACTTGGTCGCCAAGAAAACGTTTGTACTGTGAAAGAGCTCTGAGTTGACTGAAACCAATATCGTAGACAGCTATTCGATAAGCTGGCATGTTTACACATGTCGGCTGTGCTTTTTGTCGAAATTAAAACTGATATTAGACCCTACTATAATATCTAGTTGCTAGAGTCATTCATAGGCTGTGTGGAAGGAACTTATGGGATGTTGTTGAACGGAAACCGCGCTGTAAGAGTACCGCGTTATAGGTGGGCTGTCGCAATTTCAGCTCCGCGTTATGTGGAAACCGCGTTATATGGAAAACGAGTTCTGAAAATACCGCGTTATAGAAGGGATGTCGCAATTTCAGCTCCGCGTTATATGGAAACCGCGTTCTGGGAGTACCGCGTTATAGGAGGGTTGACTGTATACCATTTTAAAGGCTCATCTGTCCCCCTTTCAAAAAACTTTGGATTTTTAATATAGGTTAAAAAATATTTGGGTAATCAATAATTTTGTGTGAAAAGAACAAAAATACCCTTTTTGTCAAGTGAAAGAAGTTTGTAGGGTTCGAGGAGTGTAAAAAAAATAGTTTTGAGTTCTACTCAAGAAAAGTCACAACCTACACTATGGCATTAGCTGGGTACATTTTGACTGTCGCACTGTGTAATCTATCCTACAAATATTTTACAAGTAATGTTCAGTATTCTCTCGTTTTTTCTTGTTCTTGTCATCGTTTCTTGTACGTTCAGTTTATTATCAGAGAAAACCTGGATATACAAACATATGATTATATTGTAAAAAAATTTTAAGTGCAGAGAGATTGAAACAAATCAGTAATGTTGGTTAAAAATCCGCTCTACAATTATTGAATGTCGAAAACGAGTCTTTTACAGAAAATGTATATCAGAAAAGGAGAGACTAAATATTTCAAAAAATTTTACTTAGCTTCTGCTCTATGGAAATGTTGCTGGAGATTAAAGTCTGTGTATTATACACAAAATCCCTTCGAAAGATGAACTGCTAAAAATTTAAGCGTTTAACAAGAAAGTTGGAACTACTTGCTTAACGACTGTTTCAAGTGTCTGAAATTTTAAAGAAGAAATTTAACCTTGGGTCAAGGTTTATCTGGAACAGAAAATGGCTAGTTATTTTAACTTGGACGATGAACAACTTACTTAACCGTAGTTAGAGCTTTGTATCAAAAATAATACATTTTATTTTTCAGATCATATAACTTTAATTCAGAAAAAGTTAGATGTCTGATAATTTTTTAACTCATTAGTATTGTTATCGAAATTATTTTAAACCAAATAAAAAAAGAAAATTTCAAACATGACTTAAAAAATTCAAAAACTTCATAATTCTGGCTTATGTATCAGTTTTGATACATACGACTTTCCTACGGATTCTTTGGTGTTGTGTATGTAATTTTTTGAAGTTTTAAAATATTTTGTGAATTTTATCGTAAATAATACACTATTCATGGTATTTGAGAAGGAAGTGAAAATTAAGTGTTGGATGAAAGTGAACAGATTAAATTTTCTGTTCTTGATATTGTCTTGATATTGATTGCTGTTGTCGTAGTCTTGTAAATAGCGTGTTTGCATATTAGACTTCATACCAATGTTCAAACCTCACGCTAGATATTTCCCTTTTACAACGAAAGGTTCTAATGACCGAATATGTATGTACGAATGCAGAAAACGGTTTGGTTAAAAAATTTCTCAAATTTGTTAACCGTATGTATACTTTAGTAACTGCGTGTATGTCAATTGTATTGTCTGCTAAATAGAGAAAAACTCACAATAAGGCTAAACTATACCAAAAATTGGGTAAAGAAAAGAGGAAATAGTGCTTAGAAACTATAACTTAATGGAAGCAATTAAATATATACAATAGCTATATCAACATCAGCTAATTATACAAATATAAGAAGAGTAGAGCATATTTCCTTAAGCGTTGGCATATATTCAACAAAAGGAAACTTTTGCAGACAAAATGGCACTGAGCGCCAACTAATCGTAGACAGAATTACAAGTGGAAAGTATACATTTTTATACTCACACCTTAATCTGGAAATAAAAGAGGTTAAATATGTAACTTTATACGTGCGCACATATTCACTGAGCACTTAAGTTTACTTTAAGTAGTTGAAGGTACAATAAAGGACATAAAGAAAATACCAGGAAATGTCTATAGCGTGCCTATTTGTGTCAGTTTCTTTATAGCACCATATTAAGCTTTAAAATAAAAAAATAATTAAAAGGAAAATTATTATGAGCTATACGATCCTTCAAGTTTTAGAATCGTTTAGGAACTGTCTAGGATGTCGTAATACCCCACATACTTTAAATATATGTTCCAGTAATTACTCCTCGCCGTAGTTTAGTAGGTACGGGGTGCAAACCCCAGGCCAGACATCAAAACGAAAATATGAAAATATTTCTTCGGCGACTTCCCCTCAGCAGATTTCTAGCAAAGATTCTGAAAGCAAATAAAATTGTTATGAAAAGTTTCTCAAAAATCTGTCATTCGGAGTCGACTTTAAACTGTAGGCCCCGCTACTCTCCTATAAAATTAACGCACACGGCATAAGTGGTGTAAGAAGCTAGGTCGTAATCCTATCTGAGGGGTTGTAATGACCAATTAATTACTCCTCTTCATCACGTCCTTAATATTGAGCTTAGTTTGTGGTAGGTAGAATGGCGGACCAGACTGGCATTAAGGTCGATTGTGACACCACCATCAATTGGAGCTGTGGAGCAAACATTCCTTAGAGGAAATCAACCCGTGCCCAAAATAAATCTTCTTCTTGCGGCAGTACCGAATAGTCGTCGTAGTCTAATAGGAAGTGTTTTGGCCTATTAAGGTCAGACATCCCAATAAAACGCAATAGGAGAAAATATTTTTTCAGCGACTGACCGTTTACGTTGCCATATAAAAGGCAATGCAAAGCAGGCGACAAAGTTAGAAAAAGTTCAGTCTGTCTTGTGTGAAGACGCGATGCGTTTGAAGAGAATAACAGTGGTTTGAAAATCTCCGTTATAAAGATCTGTCGAATAATTGTCTAGTAATTGTTATTGTTTATCAAAAAGGGTGTAAACAGAGGAATAACAAACAAAGCAATTGTTGTTGTTACATCAAGTTGTGAACAATGGCACACAGAATTGTGCGAGTAATAAAGAATTCTAATTAAAACTAAACACATATTTATTTTAATTTTATTTCCATTGATTAATTGATTGACAATTTGATTTTTTCACTTTATATAACTAAAAACTCTATTTTTAGATCGTAGGTATCATCAAAAAGCAAAAATGATGTTTTTTAGGGGAAAAAGTGGTTTTGTAAATACGAGATAAATCGTAGTTGGTTCCCTAGAAGGGAATGCAATCTACGAGTTATCTCGTAGTTGGCAGTCAACGTGTTAAAAAAAAAGACTACAATATTATTATTTACCACCTCCATCATTACGCCAGCGGCCATAAGTGTAGGAGAACGCTTCAGTAATTATATCGTAAAATTGTTGGAAGTGTTAAAAATAATGTCTGTTTTAGCATTTTGAGGTTTTTTTTATTTTTTTTGCTTTTCAAATCTTACATTTGAACGCAAAGGAAGTCAAGCTTTTATCAAAGTATTCTCTTCGGATTGAACTCTGATAACAAAAATAACAATATAAATCACGATATAAGCATTTACAACATAGCTCATATTTTCATCTATTGGTCTATCAAAACAAGCACGCAATTAGGCACTTATTAATTAAGTTGAATGTGCGACCATCACGCAAACAACATAGGTTATCATTCAAATCAATGGATGTATTGGTAAGTGTTGAAATCAACACTTTACTTATGATTAAGTCCAAAAAAGAAAAAAAAAATAACAACACTAATAATAACAAATGTTAGGTAAAAAAATAATATTTATTATCTTTCATTTCTTTTGTTTTAGTACAACTGCAACTCGCTTTACAGAATTTCCTAAAAACAAGTGGTGAAATTAAAACACTTTCAAAATGTATATACAATTTCTGTATGTGAAGTCGCCATAGACTAGAAGATAGTGTGTTGGCTTATTAGACGTGAGGCCACGTTGAGAACCCCAGGTCAGAGATCTCCAAGAAAGCGAAATATGAAAAAATATTTCTTTGATGACTTCCGCTCAGTAGATTTCTAGCAAAAGCTCTGACAGTAAATAAAATTTTCATGAAAAGCTTAAGAATATTTGATTCGGAGTCGACGTTAAACTACAGGTATTAAAATAATAATATAAATATAAAGGGTGTTTTTTATAGAGGTATAGAACTTTAAGTTGGCATTACTTTTCAAGATGTCGACCGATTTAACAGCTGTCAAGTGATTTATTCTCAGTTTGATTTGGCAATTCATCATGAATAGACTCACGCCTGAACAACGCTTGCAAATAGTGCAATTTATTTCGAAAATAATGGTTCTGTGCGGAAAACGTATCGCGCACTACGTCCATTTTATCGTCGACAAAATCGTCCATCAGAGCAGTTAATTCGATTAGCCATGGAACGTTTTCGCACCACGTTTACTCTTATTGATAACACGCATCTCCAGAGACGCTGTACGGTGCATACAGAAGAAGCTATTGCTGCTGTAGAGCGTAGCATTGAGGAAGACCCGAATGAGTCCATCCGCCATCGAACACAGGAATTGGATCTGTGTCCATCCACTTTATGGAAGATTTTGCGGAAGGATCTTGGTTTGCGTGCTTACAAAATCCAACTCGTGCAAGATTTGAAGCCAAACGATCATCAAGTAAGGCGTAGATTCGTCGAATGGGCCCAAAACGAGATTACCGTTGTTCCCGTTGTTTTCATAAGCGAATTTTGTTTAGCGATGAAGCGCACTTCTGGTTGAATGGCTACGACAACAAACAAAACTGCCGCATTTGGAGTGAAGGTAATCCTCAAGTGTATGTGGAAACACCGTTACATCCAGAAAAACTGACTGTTTGGTGCGCTTTATGGGCTGGTGGAATCATTGGTCCGTACTTTTTCAAAAACAATGGTGGCCAGAACGTTACAGTCAATGGTGATCGGTATAGAGCCATGATTAATAACTTTTTCATTCCTGAATTGAATAACCATGATGTCCCGGAGATGTGGTTTCAACAAGACGGCGCAACATGTCACACAGCTCGTGCCACAATAGATTTATTGAAAGACACGTTTGGTGACCGCCTAATTTCACGTTTTGGACCTGTGAATTGGCCTCCAAGATCTTGTGATTTAACACCGCTAGACTACTTTCTGTGGGGCTATGTAAAGTCATTGGTCTATGCGGTAAAGCCACAAACGCTTGACCATTTGGAAGACAACATTCGCCGTATTATTGCCGATATACGGCCACAAATGTTGGAAAAAGTCATCGAAAATTGGACGCCCAGATTGGACTACATCCACGCCAACCATGGCGGTCATATGCCAGAAATCATATTTAAAATGTAATGCCACAAGATTATCTTTCGGATAAATAAAATTCATGTCAATCGAATAATCCATCGTTGTTTTATTGCAACTTAAAGTTCTATACCTCTATAAAAAACACCCTTTATATAAGTGGTGCCTTAATAAACGCATGTACACTTTAACCTTTAAGTGTTTTTTTAATTTTAAAACACCCTGTATCTCTCAAATTGCATGATTTTCTTACTAGAAACGTTGTCTTACATATTCTGATGTTTGGATAGAATTGGTCAAATCAAATAATGGTTGTGATCATTTTATCATATGTACCTCTTACGACAGCTGCACAACTGGTTACGTTTTAAATTTTAAAAAATCGGCATCTCTAAAAGTGGCTTTCATAGGGCCCTGAAATTTCTGGATGTACTTACTAGAAATAAAAGTGGTCAAATCAAATAATAGATGAGGTCATATTCTCATATTTACCCCTTTGGTCATTAGCTGCATAATAGGGTATGAATATTAAAGCAAATAAAAATAAAATAATTTTGCATGTTTATTCCATAATTATTTTCAATAAATTAATATATTATGAGGACGGAAATCTGCAGTATGTAGGGGTTAGACAGATTATATATTGTTCCGTCTTTGCCATGGCGATCCTGCCAGGATCCTGACAGACCCGCTCAAGAAGTACAGGTCGAAAAGGATAAAAAACATAAAACATGGTCCGTACCCAGCAGATAGCTCGTAAATCAAGCTCAAGCGAAAACATTTTTTTTCTCCTTGGCTGTTGGTTGTTGGTTTAACAACTTTAGTAGTTTTTATTACACAGTTTTTGTTGTCTCTAGAATACTGCCATTTAGTTTATGGAGCGGATGGGCCTGATGACTTTTTGCAGGCTTATTCTCTACTAAGTAAGAATGGTAGTTTCTTCTTCTCTTTTGCTGCGGAGGAGTCTCGGAAGGATTAACAACTCATGTTGATCGTTCTTCGTTATTTCCTGTATTTTATTTTTACCTTTGTAAAAGAACAATCAACTTATGTTGATCGTTCTTCGTTAAGAGGGAAGGTGTAGTGTGTTTGACTAGTCGAAGTTGCCATACCCTTTTAATGTAACTTAAGGTCAACACATTCTGCATAAATGTTGCGACAGCGTGTCTTATGCTGTCTCAGCATTTTCCCACCATATACATAGTGTACTAGATTTAAGAATTTGCATACAGTTAGTTTTAAGAACATTTATTAATAAAAAGACAATTGAAATGAACAGTCGCACAAGCGGCTGTTTCAACAAATACGTAAAATCTTTTATTTTAATTACACATAGTCTGTTCCATTTTCATATGATTTTGCAACGAGTGTTTCCCCATCTTCAGTTTTTTCTTCAGGTTATATTCTGGTAACCGGATTTCTTCGACATTGGAGTAATTTGGAGTTACGTAACCTTCGATTTCTATTGCAATTCCTTGAAATTTAATTTCTTCATTACAACTACTATTTTCTTGTAACTCTTGAAACCATTGCTCTTCTCATAATCAAGAGCTACTATTTCACGCGCAGTAAGCCATTCACCATATGTTATTATTATTTGCTCTACTAAGGGCCATATTACAACTTCCCGTTAAAGTCGGGTTTAGTTAAAGGTGAACTTTAAGTCAACTTTAACTTCTTTTCGTTGTTACATCCTTCAGATAAAATAAAGCTAACTTTTTCTAAAATGTGACAGTGCCGGAGCAATGTCAATTAAAAAAGTTTTTTTTTAACTCAGCGGCAACGACGGGCTTCTTTTTTGTTGTATTTGCTCATTGTGTTTATATTTTAAAAATATGACAAGTTCAAACTTAAACTTAACTTTAAAAGTTAGAGGTAGGATGTTCGTCCACGTTTCGCTCACTTCTACCTTATCGTCCACTTATAATAATGAAAAACAATTTATCTGCCCCTTAAAATCCTCCCTTTAAACGGCAATTTGTAATAATGGCCCTTATAGTCTAAAAGTCTTAAGTAAATACAATTTTTAATATTCTTTATTAAATCAAGTTCGACTATTTTTTATCTGATTTTCTTTTGTCTTTCCTTTTACATTGTAGTTGCTGTTCATGAAATAATAGCAATTATTTTCAAAAATAATGGAAATCAAATATTCATGCAAAACATAAATAATATAAATTGAGATAAGGGCGGAAAAACGTCAACAAAACCAATTTCAAGTTTTCATTTCATTATGACTAAAAAGGAAGATAAAGAAAAAATAATAAAATAAACGAAAATAAAAGACAGAACAGCATCAATAACAAGTGTACTGAATGAATATGTATACACAGATATTTTTTCATAACTTTTGTCATATTTCTCATGGAAATGGTCAAAATAAAACAAAACGAAATTGAAAAAGTCATAATAACATAACAAACGATATATTTTTGTAGTTGAATCAGAACTACAAAAGCTATTGTAAGAGGTATGCAGTTAGACACTTTGCTGAAAACTGTTTAATTGATTGATTGATTTGATTTTCGATATAGGTAATGTTTACATTGTTTTAAAACTGCTGGTATACAGATAAATATTGTTATGAAAATGAAAAATGTAGATACTGCATCGTTTACATTAAAATTATAAACAAAAGCTACAAAAACAAAACAATGCAGTAAACAAACATGTTTACAAATTATCGTGCTGTTTAATTTAACAACAAACGCCACCTTAAAAAAATGGTACACAAGTAAACCAAAATATACCAGCAACACTACAATAATAAACGTAAACAATCATGTTTACATTTATGGAGATCTAGAGAAGGCGAATGCACGAACATTCGCCGTCAAGAACATTCATCAGACTGTTAACTTTGCCATATAAAAAGCAAAGCTAAGCAGAAGAGTGAGTTAGTGAAGTTCAGACAGTCTTGTGTGAAAACGCGGTCTGTTAGAAGAGCGAAATCGTGGTTCGAAGATCTTAGTTACAAAGATATGTCGAATAATTGCCTAGTAATTGTTATTGTTTATGCAAAGGGTATAAACAGAGGAATAACAAAGAGAAGCAATTGTTGTTGTTTACATTAAGTTGTGAACAGTTGCGCACAGAATTGTGCGAATAATAAAGAATTTTAATTAAAACTAAACACCAATTTATTTTTATTTTATTTGCAGTCTACGAGCTCATATTTAAACATTTTTAAAAAAGATAAAACGTAAAAATATTTAATAATGTATTTACAGGTTGTAGTCGCTGTATTCTAGTAGGTTTAAACACCAGGCCAGATATCAAAACAAAATACAAAATGTATTTCTTCGGCGACTTCTTCTCAGCAGATTTCTGGCGAAAACTCTGAGCGCAAATAAAATTGCCATGAAAAGTTTCTCAAAACTCTGTCGTTCGGAGTCGACTTTAAACTGTAGGTCCCGCCACTCATGTATAAAATTAACACACACAACATAAGTGGTGTGATAAATTAGGTTGTAATCTTGACTGAAGGGTTGTAATAACCAATTATGTATGTATGTATGTATTTACAGGGTTGGAAATTTAAAACTTTAACTTTAAGAATGCAATTAAACAAAAACGATTTGAAACATTGCCAAATTTACTGTTTTGTTGTGAAATACAAATGTTCTGGTTAGAAACCGAACGTTATTTCATCCATATGGCTGCCGCGGCTGGCCTCACAGTACCTCATGCGATCGGAATAACTTTCATGCAGTTTTTCGAGTGTATAGAGTTATATCTCGGCATCACAAATGTTGAACTTAAAATGCCCAATTGTATCCGGCTTATCGGCATAACACTTTTTTTAACTGCACCCTACAGAAGATGGTCCAACGGTGTCAAATCGTGGTTTCTTGGCGGCCAATTGGCATCATCATTTCGTCTAATTAAACTGCGATAAAACGTTTGACGAAATACATCGATTGTGCCATGATTTATGTGATAAGTTGCACCATCCTGTTGATGATGTCTCCATTGACCGTAATGGTAACGCCATACTCATTTTCAAAGAAATATGGGCTAATGATGCCTCCGTTCCACCAGCCGCACCAAACAGAAACCCGTAATGGGTGTATTAGCTTCTGTAAGACCATCGTTACTATTATACTGGCGATGCTAAGACTTCAGCTTAAGATTTGTGAGATCTACATAACTGATCGTTTATACATAGTTTATAGGAACATTTCTCTTAACTGGTCTTTTAGTCATAAATGTGAAATTTCGATTACGATTAGTAATCAATTACATTACTTTTTAAAAAGAATCGTAATGATTATATAATTCTATGAAAAATTTTTTTGAATTACTAATATATAAAATAATCTAAAAATTATCAGGAATACTGCTGATTAGTAAAAATAATTCAAAAGAATCATAAGTTATCCAAAAATAATCAATTTATTTTTATTTATATTTATATTACTTTCAATTCTTTTTGAATATTTGAAAATAATAAATAAATATTAAAACCAAAAATAATAGTGATTGTAATCATTATCTCAAAAAAGGTTATAAAATTACTTATAATCGTAATACAGTACAATTTCGATATCCCGGACACCTGCAAATCCGAACAACGCGGTAATGCGGACACTTATTTTATTACAACAGTAGACTCTGTAATCCGGATACCATAAATTTTTTCTACCTCAATAACTCGTACAGTACTTATTCGTATTGCTTTTGCATGAAAACAAAAGCAAGTAAAAAGATATATCAAAGAAAATAATTTATCAATAACATGTCATCCAAAGTCATTAGTAGATTTAAATAACGAAATATGCGTTATGTTTTTTCCACCTAACTGTACAGCACTCATGCAGCAAATGGATCAAAATGCCATTCGAATTTTAAAACTAAACTATCGTAAAAGTTCTTTGGTCGCTATTTTATCAAGCTCAGAAAATGTAATGGATGCTCTTAAAATTTTTCATTGAAAAACGTCGCCTTTTTAATTGTCAATCTTGAGAAATATCCTAAAATTTTGTATGATGAAGAATGGGACTTAGATGATGAAATACCTCTGTCAAGGCTAAGACGCAGCGATTCCACCGAACTAGTTGATTTGCTTGTCAACTTAGCACCTGATATTTATAATTCTAATGAAGTTACCGAATGGTTGAATGATGAAATTGAAACTACTGACGATGAGACTGATGAAAAGGATGAGGTTGAATCATTTAATGAAGAATGTTGCAAAATGTTCTAAAAATACAGTATTCTCAAGCCATACACACACATAATTGGTCATTACCAACCTTCAGTCAGGATTACAACCTAGCTTCTCACATCACTTATGTTGTGTGTGTTAATTTTATACATGGGTGGCGGGACCTACAGTTTAAAGTCGACTCCGAACGACAGATTTTTGAGAAACTCAAGCCATATCTGCCCTTAATATTTGTATAAAATATTGCGAAGAACAGGAACTTCCTGCTGGGGATATTTTAAAATTTTTAAGCATCAGAGATATTGCGTACAAAAATCAAAATGAAACTAAACTTCGTCAGATGGAAATGTTTGACTATTTGTGCAGCAAATAATGAAAATATTTTATAAAAATGATTTTAATCATTTAAACATTTCAATTTAAAGTGAATATCTTGTAAATAAATAAAAGTTAGCATATATTTTCTAAATTTTTTCTTTTGTTTCGGAAATTCGGACAATTCGATATTTCGGACACCACATGGCTTTTAATTGTCCGGATTATCCACATTGTACTGTATATGTATGGTGTGCTTTATATTTAATTGAAATTGAAATATGTATATTAGTCATACGCCTCATACAACATGTACTGGAATAATTACTCTGAAAAGTATGCAATAAAAATAATTTTGATTTTGGCGTGTATGAAACTAATGGAATTGAATATCACTCATACGTTACATTCTTGTAATTATTAATTTTACATATTGTTATGTTATTATCTTTTTAAAAAGTTTAGAATATGAGTTCGTTGATTGCAATCAAATTTGTGCCAGTTTCAATTAAAGTCTTATTTTTCACACTACTTTTGTGTGCCACCGTATACAACTTGTCGTATGTAACAATAATCTGCTTGTTTAGTTCGTTATTTTATCTGCTTACAAACTTTTTGTAAGCAATACTACTTGCACGTTAGATCTGTATAGCGGAGATATTCAAACCGCAACTCGTCTTCACACAAGACTGACTGAATTATTACTCACTGGTTGCCTGTTTTGTCTTGCCTTTTTTCATGCTCGCGTATTCAGTCTGATGAAGGTGCTGGAAGTAGAATGTTCTCGTCTTCCCCTTCTTGAGAGTTCTGTCGTGACTACATTGTTGTTTGTGTATTTTGCTTACGTTGTTTGTTGTTGCTTTCTTTCATGCTGTTGCTTTACTTGGAACAAGTTCGTTGTATTTGTGTGTGTGTGTGTAGCTTTTGTTACGTTGTTTGTTGTTGCGTTCGCTTATGTTTCCTACTCGTGGTCTTTATTTTTCTAGCTTTTGCTTATTGTTTTAATGTGAAATGATATTACACCGTTTCCATTTTCGTAACAATATTAAACATGAGGATAATGTGAGTGAATATTAATAAATTGTAATTTTAAGAAAAATCGATCAGCTCCATTTAGAAATATATGACCGCCATAGTAGGTAGTGTGTTGGCTTCTGAGGTGTGAGCTTGTGCTTCATATCGTACGTAATGAAACATAAAAAACATTTCTTTCGGGCACTTTCTCCTATCAGACGTATGACAGGTGACTTGATTGCTCTCTGTTTTTAAGATCTGCTGATATTGCAGTGGCTGTGAACATGATAACTCAGTAATTGTGGCCACAACTGTAGGATATTGATTTGGACGATATGTACTTATAGCAAGACGGTGTCACCAACTGTACCGTAAATGCAAGAAACTATATATGGTACCAATGACTTCAAGAATGAATTGTTTTAAAAAATTCTGATTTGTACTTGCCACCAAAATCACATGATTTAACACAGTGAGAAATTTTGGGATTATGTAAAATCTTGGTTTTATATAAATAAATGTGCCGTAATTCTTGACCCAAACTCCTTTGATAAAATCAGGAAAATTGCATGAGAAAAATAATGGCATGTTATTACAGTTCGGGCTAACATTTGAAGGTGGTTTTCGTTAAAATATTATAAAATCAAGTCACAAATAGGAATCTAAATTCAATATATTGAAACCCCTTACTAAAGACGTTACTAAAAATTAATGTTTTAAGAATTAGAATAAGTTTTCATAAAGATACTTACGTATACACATAATACCTCATAATAAAAGTTTCATGTTGAAATAGGTTCTTCTGAATAATAAATTACAAAACGGAATACCACAAACTTCTTATATAATGACAAAAAATTTAATATTTTGCTTAGAAAATAAAAAATTTTATTCTAAATTCAGTGTGTCTATTCTAAGCATAAAAATAAAAAAATATTTGAAAAATGCTGATGTTTTGCTTTCAAGGAGTCACGAAAATAGTAATAAAAAACCAAAAATGTGAAAGAAACTTCATTGGTATACAGCACAGCAACCCGTCTATTCGTTCTCATTGATATACCATACCGACTCGTATGTTATAGACATGTAATGCTTTATATCAAACAAAGAAAAGTATTATGATTTTACATTAAGAGAGAAACTTTTAAAATAAAGCTGAAGTGGTATGACAAAGTTTGCACAAGTTTTTTGAACATGAACACACCACCTTCAAAAATTATGCCGAAATTTAATACTTACATGTACCACATATACACATATGCTAAAAATTATGGATACACCTTATTGCAAAATAATAAAGTAACATTAACTATGAAAATCCCTTCGAAAATACAGGCAACACTTTTTTATTATCGTTTCATCTGACCACATCGTTAAAACGACAAATTTAGCAAGTGCTTTTATTTAAATATAAAAAGGGAAATTCCAGTAAATCCATACAGAATTTTTTGAACATCATAATAGATACACTTGACTTATTTAAATTTTTTTCCATGCTAAAATAAAATTTTGTATGATTTTTCTTTGTGTTTATTTAAAACGGTAATTTTTTTTAATAAAAAATTGTTGAAAAACCATAAAATATTTCAAAGAAAATGGGATTAAATTAGCATTGTACTGAAGAAAAGAAAAAGGGTGTTCAAACCATGAGAAATCACAAAAATCATTGGCAACAAATTACCCATCCAAATCTGCAAAGGATATTCCCTCTGAGATCGATAAAGAAATAAATCCGGTAACAGTTCGTCGTCATCTTATGCACTTGAATCTTGGTTCGGAAAGATTGCTGAGAAAGTGACGAAATATAATCTGAAACGAAGAAACGACAACGAATTAGTTTAAAAATGAATTTTTTTTTGTGTTTCTTTGCTCCCACATACTATTTCGTCCTGGAATCAATATAAGAGTCACTATAAAATTCTCAGCATTAATGAACGTTAATTGGCTGTCAGAGTAGATCAAGAGATTTTCACGAAAATGTCCGCCAACCTACAAGAAGTGCACTGTTTTCAAAATGGCCATGACCTTACTTCACTTAATTGGTCATTTCATCCCTTCAGTCAAGATTACAGAAGCGTAATTAGGCCTACTCTAACTTATGTTTCAGTAGTATTGTTGACATCGATGGAGAGTAAATGTAAAATGTTCACCATGGGGACTAGTGGCTACTCGGATGGCTTTAAAGATGGAGATTGGACGGGACTGGGTCTCTATATAGAAGAACCTGAAAGCAAACTTTTCCTTTATTGGACCATAATACGATGTTTTAAGCGATCAGACAAAGTATGATCTGGACAATTATCTGGACATCATTTGGATTTAAATACCTTCATAGATGGTCAAATGGCAATTAGGGCAATAACATCGAGGAATACTTAATCTATGACCGTCCTGGAGGACGAGGAAACGATTAATAACACGGTGTGATAGTCAAAATACACCCAATTAATAACATAGTGTGGATTGTAAGTTTTGTCGAGTAGAACTCAAAAATATTTTTTTTTATATTTCTCGAACTCTCCAAACTTCTTTTATTTGCCAAAACGATATTCTTGATCTTTGCACACAAAATTATTGATTGCCCAAATCTGTTTGAACCTATTTTACAAATCCAAAGTTTTCTTAGACAGGGGAGAGATTAATCTTTAAAACGGTATACATAAACATTTTGTTCAAACTTATATGTTATGAGTTTTGATGTGGTGGACTTGGAAAATATTATTTTTTTCTTAGTTTTTCAAGTTTCTTAATTGCAAAATTTAATTAAAAAATATGAAATAAGTGGAGACATTCTGAAAGTGCACTATACTGTAAAGAGATTGACACTTCGTTTGATAAAATTGGACAAAAATTACCGTAGTTAGTATTCCAAGAATATAACAGTCATGTCATATTTTTTTATATACATATGTAGTCTTGATAAATCAAAATAAATCAGTTCAAAAATTTTCAAAAGTTTTTATGGATCTTGATTGTTTATCGCAAAATGTGTCAATTTCACGTTTGCACGACTGCCAGAAATCGTCTAATATTTGTTTTTTTGCAAATATTATTATACCGTTTACATTACATTGTCCAACTTCTGGTAGTCGCTCAAACGTAAAATTGACATATTTTGCGATAAACAATTAAGATCCATCAAAACTTTTGAAAATTTTTGAACTCAAAGTTCATTGGAAAATATATATATATGAAAAATATAACTGGGCTCTTTAAGTAATAACTACAGTAATTTTTCCCCGATTTGATCAAACGAAGTATCAATCTCTTCACAAGATACTGCACTTTCAGAATGTCATCACTTATCTCATATTTTTAATTAAAGTTTGCTACTATGAACGGACAAACTTGAAAAAAAATAAAAAATTCACTTGACAAATGTGTTCCTCAAACCTCATAGAATACTAATTTGAATAACATATATATGTATACCGTTCTAAAGGCCCATCCCTCTTCTTTCCAATAAGGTTTAAATTTTGGACATCGCACAATGGGGTTTTTGATGCCTAAAATGGGAATTAAAATGTGGGATCTTTCCTGGTTGCTTTTTTTTAACTTTTTTTGGTTTATTTCGCTTAAAGAAGATAAATTCATAATAATAATAAAAAATCGTGACCTGAAATGCATAAGGGCCTAACAACCAAATATTCAAAATTGAGTATTTGATTGATTCTGATGTACTGCATCAAAATATATATTCTGACAAAATTGTACAATCCTACTCTCAAATATTATCTAC
The DNA here is from genome assembly GCA_936449025.2 of Sarcophaga subvicina. Lineage (NCBI taxonomy): Eukaryota > Metazoa > Arthropoda > Insecta > Diptera > Sarcophagidae > Sarcophaga > Sarcophaga subvicina. The sequence goes on from OW388080.2 coordinate 36,798,511, forward strand.
CAACCAGATAAAATTAGAATTGAACATAGAAATGTTAATACAAATTAGAATAAATCATTTTGAGTATCAAACAAGTTTTCAATTTTTTTAAGTCTTTGTTTCGGGCTTCTTGCGCTTCCTCAGTTAACTGCCATATTGGTATTAAAAAGTAGTTTATTACTTCTGGTCCGCGCCAGCAAATATGAAGCATTTTCTTTCCTTTACTCTTTTGTCGTTTAGTTTTTGCTTCTATCACTTCAATCCTCGAAATAAATTTTCGATCTACCACGCTTAACACCAGATTGGCGCGGGAAACCTATTGACGAATCTAACCAGTACTTGTTGTTCCGAAGAAAACGCTCAGAAACTCTATACGATGCATTCCAGCGATTCTTCAATTGGGAAATAAAATTTTTCCATTAATATTTTTTTATTGCTTGACAATAAACTTGTAAGAAATGCAATTTTTTCAGTAAAGGTTTCAAATCCAGAATTTGCAATTATTTCATAAAGTTTTCTTCGAGAAATAAAAATTGTATTGACGTTTGTACCTATGAGTGAATAAATATGGTCTTATAATTTTATACAAAAAATTTAATAGATAAAAATTATATAGATGCAAAAATATATTTTCATTTTTTTTAATCAGGTGCAAGAAAGAGAAAAAAAATTTTTTTCTATTATTTCACAAGGTGTCTTAGGTTTAAGAAAAGAACATTTTTTTGCTTTACTTTGCTTAACTCAAAACTATTTTTCCATATATGCTACAAAATTTGCAAAATTTATAGACCTTCAAAAAAAATTTTTTTAAAAATAGCAAAACTATATAAACTTATAAAACAACGAAGCAAATATAATCTCAATCGTCTGTTGTTGAATATTTTTATTATTTTTATACATATTTTTTATACATATTTTTTTAATATTTTACTTAAAAACTTGACGAGAACTAATTTTGAGATCACTGAAAATTTTGTTTTTTTCACGAAATATAAAAAAATATCAAAAAACTCACACTTCAAAAAGACGTAGTAATATAACGATACATGCTAGAGACACATTTTTCAAGAAAGTGATGCAGAATTTTGTGTACTTTTAGCTCATGTAAAAAGATATTTGGTACTTAAGAATTTCATTTTCCAATTAATTCCCATTTTAGGCATCAAAAACCCCAATGTGCATCGGTTCAGAAATGTTTGTGTAATCAACAAATTTGTGCGTTAAGTCCAAAAAACAGTGTTTGTCAAATAAATCAAGTTTGGATGGTTCAAGATATATAAAAAAAATATTTTTGAATTCTACTCAACAAAACTCACAATTTGCACTATATCATTAGCTGGGTGTATTTGATTTTTTACTTTGTCGCTTAGTGTAATTAGTATGAGCATTGAACGGAGCGCACTATATGGTTTCCTAGTTATTATGGAGAGATTGAGAGTATTACATACCATATGTATGCTTGTATAATATAATGTCTCACTGTTCATTTGAAAAAAAAACTATTTTTGGCAGCACTCACTGATTTAAAGTGTGCTCGGGTTAACTTGTATACAAAAACCTGCGATATCATGTCGAAAGTTATGAACAATCCTTTAGTACTTTAACTATCAGACTTAATCGCTTTGTCAAATTGAGTAAATAATATAAATAAGAATTCTTAATTCAATATGTTTACACAGAGTTCCACATAAAATGTTCATTTCAAAACGTTTCTTTCTTATCTTATTTCTTATAGATTAAATATAACCGAAATGTTTACCATGCTTAAACATAATTTTATAACCACAAGTAAAAAATCTGTACTCACCGCATTTTATTTTCTTTTTTTTTTTCTTTATTTAAATGTTATTTAATGTCGGCTAAAAATTGCTTACCAAACTTCAAACTTTAATTTCAACTGGTGTGCGGTAAAAAGTTTTAACAGCTACGGTGCGCATCAAAGTAAATATTACAACTACCGACGACAGAAATCTCTTAATATATTGAAAACTTTTCTGTTGAAACTTAAATTATTTTTGCTTTTTTCTATTATTAATTAATCTTAAAACTTCTTTCTGCATTAAAATTGTGCTTGTATAGGAAAAGTAAACAAATGCGGAAAATAAAACCACAGGACTTCATAACCATTCCTAGCAAAATCAAAGTACTTTTATTTAATTTTCTTTTTTTTAAATGACTTTAACTGGGAATTTTTGTTAAGACTGCTGTCGTCGAAGAAAAAGCTTTTAAATAAGCTACTGTTTACTACTTCAAAGTTTAAATTTTTTCATTTCTTTAAGGGCCATTATTACAACTTGCCGTTAAAGCTGGTTTTAGGCAAAGAACTTTAGCTAAAGTGAACTTTAAAGTCATAAAATAAGATTAGCTTTTTTAAAAATATGTCAGTGCCGGAGCAATGTCGATAGCACTGTCAATTAAACAAGTGCTTTAAAAACGCAGTGGCAACGACGTGCCTTTTTATTTGCTTAAAAAATTTGTGTGTTGAGGTTTTAGCTTTTTTATTTTTGTGTTTTTTGTTTTAAAATAAATATAATGAACACGCCAATATCTATTTTCACTTAAAAACCTATAAATATATTAACTAACGTTTATTTTTCATGATTATATTTGTAGGTGCCATATTGAAAATAATATAATATAAAAATTCAAAGATAAAGTGAACTTTAAAAGTTAAAGGTAGGATGATCTTCCATTTAGCTTAGCTTAGCTTTTATCTTATTGTGTACACATAGTAGTCTAGTAGGTACTGTGTTGGCTTATTAGACGTAAAGGCAGGTTTCGAGCCCCAGGCCAGACAATAAAACAAAATACAAAAAGTAATTCTTCGGCGACTTTCTCTCAGCAGATTTCTGGCAAAAACTCTGAGAGTAAATAAAATTGACATGAAAAGTTTTTCGAAAATCTATCGCTCGGAATCAACTTTAAACTGTAGGTCCCACCACAGATGTTAAAAATTAACACACATAACACAGTCGTAATCCTGACTGAACGGTTGGAATGACCAATTATGTATGTATGTACTCATAGTAATGAAAATCAAGTTATCTGCCCTTTATAATCCTACCTTTAGTTAACGGCAAGTTGTAATAATAGCCCTAAGAATTATAGTAGAGTAGAGGAGATCTAAAGCACCTCACTTTCTCGTCATTTTTTTTTTTTTTCATATAATACCCAAATATTACAGGGGCAAAAAAGGTTTGAATTCCATAAAAACCTAATTCGGAACTGTTCTTTATCAATGTATTCGCTGGGCTGAATTATAAAACGATTATATATGGTTTTCCAAAAAGGACTTCTGAACTTTCACAATTGATAACGGCAATTTTTTGAAGCAACATCTGGCAAATTAATTGTCATTCCTTCCAAATAATAAAATTGTGTTATCAAAATAAGTTTTCTGTTCCGGCAACCTGGTACGGCTTTGTCTCCTTTTACGATCACCACAATCATGGAAGATAAGCTTTTGTAGTTAGGAATTGATTTACGTTTACGTGAATTATCTATCTACCCACCTATTGGAATAAATCTTTTAAAAATACAAAATTGAGACATAGGTCTATTATTTTTAGAATAAATTACACTATGGGATAAAATAAAAAAAATTAAATACACCCAACTAATGACATAGCGCAAGTTGTAAGAGTTGTAGAGAAAAATAAAAAAGGATATTTGAGTTCTACTCAACAAAACTCACAACCTATACTACGTCATTAGCTGGGTGTATTTTGACTGTCGCACCGTGTTATTTCAGTACTACTAAATCACTTTTTTTCCGACATTTCTTAACCTTATTATAATGGTAAATTTTCCTTTATTTTTAATTGAACAAATCTACCACAAAATTTAACTTCCGAATAATCTAAAAATTTTAGGTACAAATTTCTTCTCATAAATTTAAAGATATAAAGAATGTATGTATACCCGTATATGTTTATTGGAAACGAAGGTATTATTGTTGAACTCATTGCAAAATCGATTGACCCAAATCAATTTCATTTTGTTCTTCTTCAACATGGGTTCATGGGGTTATAAAAAATTTTTTTTAATTTTTTATTCGATTAATAAAAGCTTCAAAGCAGAATTCTTTCACTGAATAATAAGTTTTAGAAAAGCGAAATAGAGATGAAGAATGCAATAAATTTCGGGTTTTAATCTCTGTTCTATTGTTTAAATTATAAGCCTGAAAACTCACAAGGACTTATAATAAAACCCAATGAAAATAACCAAATTAATGACTTCGGGTACATGTTTCCTCTGTCACCTTAATGAAATAGAATAATTTATTTACTTTTTATTAGCTCTTCTTATCACAATACTATTTTTTTAATTTATATTCCAAAATATTTTATTCGTTTTCCTTTATGCTGAAGGATTTTTCTAACCTTTTATAAATTATTTACGTCAGTCCATTCCATTTTTGAATTCTCTGTAAATGGGTATTTAAAAAGGAGTTAATAATGAAAACTTTCATTATTTTTTTAATAAAAAATATTCTAATCTTTTTCACACTTTCTCACTCACCTAGATAAGGATTCAAATTTAATTGAATTTAGTTTTTTGTTAATTTTTTAATGTTTTTTTTTTGATATAAAATGAGCGACATTTGTTATTCATGTTGGTGGTTTCATTTATGGATTGAGTTGGTTTTAATGTTCAACTGAAGATACCAGGTATACCGGATTGAAATAAGGGCTTTTTTGTGAAAATAAAATACCCATTTTTAATGGGAAAGTAAAAAAACATTCTATTAAAAATATGCGCCATTGCTGGCTACACGTTTTCCCCATCTTTCAAGCAATTTGTGAATTCCATGCTTATAAAATCGTTCATCTTTTAAAGCAAACAAATTACTTATTTACTTACTTAATTGGCCATTAACAACCCGATTAACGGATTTCGGCCTGTCTTAACACATCCTTCCAGGTGCCTTTGCTTCTAGCGCACATTAGGCAGTTGGTCACACCAATCGCAATCAAAGTCGTCCTCTTCACAGACTTCAGCAAATCCCAGCATCAAATACCCGTCTCGACAGAGTATCCTCCTCCATTCGAACGACATAGATAAGCCAGCGTAGACGCTGGATGTTAATACGCTACAAAATGCCCATGTCGTTGGGGAGCTCATACAGCTCATTGTTGGCTCGGGTGCGGAAATCCTCACCAACTCCCACTGGACCGAAGACTTTTCTTTCGAATACTCTCAAGGCTGCTGCCTTAATGTTTAATAGTGTCCATGCCTCTGCGCCATTAAGAAGCACGGGGAGGATGGGCGTCTTGTAGGGTATTATTTTTGTTATACGAGAGGGGTCTCTGCTACTCAATTGCCTATTGAGACCATAGGAGCACCTGTTGGCAAGAGTGATCCCGCGCTTGATCTCCAGACAGACATCATTTGTGGTGGTAACAATGGAGCCAAGATAAATAAATTCCTGACTATATCAAAAGTATAGTTATCGGCCGTAATCTGAGAATCAATACGCCGCACGTCTCTACTTGTCAATAACATATACTTTGTTTTGTCCTCATTTACTGCCAGACCCATCTTAATGGATTCCCATTAAATAGCACTAAAGGCATCTCATTTGGTACGCCCTATGATGTCAAGTCGTCAGCATACGCAAACAACTGAACGCTTTTTTTAAAAATAGTGTCATGGCGATGCACTCCCGCCTTCCGCAGAGCACTCTTCATGATGAAGTTGAAGATGTTGCATAATAAGGCTTTGGTTTTCATTGAATAATTTTTTACGTAATGTGTTCAAGCCCTACGCACAAATCAAATTCATAGTCCAGGGCATTGGACTTCGCTGGCATCTAGTGGGTGCTATTATGCCATCCAGGTGGGGCCACGTGGAGGCTGTGTGTCAACTTGAATACAGCAAAACAAGGATTGTTCTGTAGGTCGCCATCCATTCTTATCCATTTTTATCGTTGGTAATAAGGGCATGCGACACTGATTTTTTATCGTGTCTTTGAAGCAAAATTCCACAAGTGGCACCCATTTTCCAGATATTTGGATCTATCCCATAACATTTACATAAACGATCAGAAATTGTTTATTGTGCAGCGCATACAATTTCTACCATTTGTTTCTGGTTTAAAGAGTCACCTTCATCCATATTGTTACGAAAATGGAAATGGTATTATCGTTTAACATTAAAATAAAAAACAAAAGCTACAAAAACAGAAACAATGGACTTGTTTACATGATCAACGAATAAACACAAATATAGCAACAGCATCAGTATAAAAAAGGGATAAACAATTAAGCAAACAGACAGCAACAACACTGCAAGGATAAACGTAAACAAAACACACAAACAACAAGAACGTAAACAACATATTTACTTTTATAGAGATTTCGCGAAGGCAAAGTCATTCTTCTTCAAGAGCATTCATCAGACTGTTTACCCAGCGATATAAAAGTCAAGGCAAAGGAGGCAACGGGGTCAGTAAAAATTCTTGTGTGAATGCACGATGCGTGTGAAGAGAATAATCGTGGTTTGAAGACCTCCGTTATAAAGATCTGTCGAACAATTGTTATGCCCTGGTTACCAAAGCGTAAGAAACGTAAAATCGTAATGTACGTAGCCTTAAAAACGTTTGTGTAGTTATGGAAACGTTCAAAACGGGACATATGTCAACGAAGAATGTAAATAAAAATGAAACAGAACACAAAGCAGCACACAAACGAACACAACACAATGCAAAGAAATTGGTATACAGACTTATCATCAGTGTTGCCGTTTTTTGTTCAATGTGTAGATTTTTCCGGATTACGTTATTATTTTTGTTATAAAAATAGCTTTTGTTTTTTTTTTGTTAAAATTAATTAATTAGTAAGACTATAATTTTATTTTGTTATTTTTTGTTCCTTTTTTTCTCAATTATAATTTAAATTTGAAAAAAAAAATAAAATAAAAAACTGCGAATTCAATTTTGGTCATATTTTTCCTTATTTGGTGATTTTTTCACAAATGTTGGTTACAATATTTTTGTTTTCGTGGCAACGCGAATGTTCAAATGTCACGTAAAAACCTGGGAGAATTCTGTTTTATACAGATCGTTCCGTTTTGGTAACGAGAGAGAACGTTCCGGTAATCGTTTACATTGTTCTCCATATGCTAAAAAGAGAACGTTCTCTACGGTACGTTACGTGTGGGTAACTATAGCATTAGTGTTTACTCAATAGAGTGTAAAGAAGAATAACAAACAGAGCAATTGTTGTTGTTTACATTAAGTTGTGAACAGTGGCACACAGAATTGTCCGAACAATAAAGAATTTATATAAAACTAAATACAAATTTATTTTTGGGTAAAGACGTTTGCAATAAGATCGATATCTCTGAAGCTTCCAGATTATCTTCTGCATGTTGTTTCTGAAAAGGATTTCTAGCACCTTTTTTTCAAATAAACACAAAATCTTTATGCTTTTCGCAAATCATTATTTTCTTGTAAAAAATTCGTTATCTTTAACACGATGAATAAATATGATGTTGTATGATAACTGATTTGATGTATACGTAATGTGTTTGACAGATGTCAGCGACAACACAAAACAAATTGAACGCGCTTTAAAATAACCGTTCTTATGATACCCATATTGTATATGTTGGTATGGAAACAGATTCTCTAATTGACAAAACATGCAAAATAGACTTTTTTTTCGAAAAGATCCAGCTCATCAAAGCTGGAGCCGAATATTTTAAATGTGATCTTAAAAAAGTCCAAGGTTCATTTTTAGGAGGGTACATCGAGCACTTTTTTGGTGAGTCGCCCTAATATACGTAACATACATAACTGGTCATTACAACTCTTCAGTGAGGATTATGACCAAGTTTCTCACGCCACTTATGTTCTGTGTGTTAATTTTATACATGATTGGCGGGACCTACAGTTTAAAGTCGACTCCGAACGACAGATTTTTGAGAAACTTTTCATGGCAATTTTATTTACTCTCAGAGTTTTTGCCATTTATTTGTTTTTGTATTTATTTTTGGTGTCTGTCCTGGGGCCATGTGACAAAAAACTTAATCCTACCACACAAACTATTTGGTGGATGTATGTGCTAAATATAAGACCGGAACTGTGAAATAAATTTTAATCAATAGATTAAGTTAATATACATGTGCAATAAGCTAACATACAAATTTAAATAAAATATATAGCCAAATTGTCACACACAACGTCAATTACATTACCTTAATATTAAAATTTCAATTCATTAATGTGTACAGAGCACCATGCTTTTATGGGTATTTAAATTACAATATTTAATAGCACACAACTCCATTGCAGTTCAATGGAAATAAATTTTCGAATTTTTAGATTTAATATAGTCAGGAGAATGAAGATGTCATCCTTTATCAGTTTGTGTTATGTTATAATCAAGAAATAATTAATTTTGTGCTAATGAAGGACAAATTAAACAAAGTTGGTTATACCATACTCGTACACTCAGCCAATCACAAGAATGTATATGTAAATTAACACATATGGTAGTCATGTATTATAAACCACATACAGTGGACAGTAAAAGTCTAGGTTCCCCAATATCAGTAAGCAATGTTATAAATTTGAAGTTATAATTTGTAGAAATAATTGATGGTTTTTATATTCATTTTATGCGTTGTTGTTGTTTTAGGGTGGAACCAAAACTTGTAGGTGGTACTGGTGGTTGCTTTTGTTCCGGTTTTGTGCTAATTACCCTACCACTATTTCGGCTGTTAGTGGATCGAGGAAGCGATGCAGATCCATCATGTTTTTCGCGATACTTAATATCCTTTTCAATGTCGATGCGTACCTGCGGTTTAAGGGTTAAACAGAAAGTGGTAGGTTGTAACGGGGGTTGTTTTCCGTGGTTATCTTGTTTTGTGGATCGAAGATGTGAACTGGATTGAGATAGTTCGCAGCCTTTTCGAAGTTTAGTTTGGAATACTTTTTAGAATTTCTTTTTTCGTCGGTTCAATAGGATCGATTGGAATGACAGTAGGACTCTCTTCAGCCGCTAACAAAATAGGCCAGAATTCACACATGAATTTTCTTACCAGGGGACCATTTAGAAATTCAGCCAAATGGATATACATCTTCACCGGACTGATAAATTGTTCCAATTTTAATTCATTGAATATAAAATCTTTTATTTTAAAAATAATGAAGATTTTCGTATTAATTTGTACATTTATCGTATTCAATTTCACTTTCGACATGTCTGTGCACTTGTCGAGCACTTCGCCAGATTTAACTTGTTTATTTACTTCCATATTTGTTTAGGTTTTCCGATGTTAACTGTTGTCTATAGACACTAAAGTGTAATTCATCAGCAGATTAATGCGTAACGCAGTAATAAGGCATGCAATGCTTTTGCCCAACTTAACCCTGTTTAGAAGTCGTCTAACATATCGAAACGCACCAAAATTAAAATTTTCAACTCCAACGTTAAATCCACATTACTGTACGGTTGCGAAACGTAGAATATGGCAACGCACGATTCCCAGTCTCTTCAGGTATTTGTTAACAAATGCCTGCGTAGAATCTTGCGTATTTACTGGCCCTCCATAATATCCAATGCGCAACCCTGGTCAGATACAAACCAGCATCCAATTGAGAGAAAAATAAAGAGATGCAAGTGGGGATGGCTTGGTCGCACTCTTCGCAAGCCATTAGATAACATCACAAGCAAAGCCATAGACTGGAAATCAGACGACCATTACGCATCTGGAAACGCCAAACCACAACCGAATTCTCTAAACTACGTCTGCATTGGAACGAAGACAAACATCGCGCTGAGTTCATTAGAATCAACTTATTTCTTCGCTATGCTCTCTGGAAGAGTAAAAGGAAAATTTTTATATATTTATTTTATATATTAATTTCTATTCTATTATAAAATAAAAAAATGTTAAGGTTTCTCACAAGCCATAAGAAAAATAAGGGAAACTTTATGGTGACTCTATATTTTTGCACCACAAAAGTGTAGCTAGCGCCAAGAAGAACTCTGAGTAAATCTAAAATTCAAATCCCCAATATATTAAAATATACACAATGCTTATTAGGATATCCCTTAAGTTCAAGTACTCCATTTAACCCATTTAGATAATGCGTATCAGTTTTGTTTAGAGTTTTCTGTTGATATTTGATATTTGATATTTGCCCCGATGCACTCATGAGCAAGTTTTTCATTTGACTTTTGCTTGAGTTTTAGCCGCTACGTAAATAATGTTACGTTTATACCTTTTAAAAACTTTTGAAATATGAGCTCTTAGATTGCAAATAAAAATAAATTTATGTTCAGTTTTAATTAATTTCTTTATGTGCCACTGTTCACAACTTGATGTAAACTACAACAATTGCTTTGTTTGCTATTCTTCTTTACACTCTTCTGCGTAAACACTAACAATTGTTCAACACATCTTTATAACGGCGATCTTCAAACCACGATTCTCTTCGCACGCATCGTGTCTTCAAACAAGACTAACTAAATTTTTACTGACTCCGTTGCCTGTTTTGTCTTGCCTTTTATAACGCAGGGTAAACAGTTTGATGAATGCTCTTGAATGTGAATGACTTCGCCGTCTGGAAATCTCTATTAATGTAAACATTTTGTTTACATTATTGTTGTTTGTGTATTCTGTGTACGTCTGTCCTTGCAGTGTTATTGTTGCAATGTTTGTTTACGTGTTTATCCCCTTTTTATACTGGTTTTTTATTGATATATTTTTGTTTACTTGTTTATCATGTAAACAAGTTCATTATTTTTGTTTTTGTAGCTTTTGTTTACAATTTAAACGATGTGAAAGCAAAACATCATTTCCATTTTCATAACACTATTCTTCCAAACAATTTCCTAAATACTCAATTGGAGACATATCGGGACATTGTATAAGAGCCTGTGGGCCTTTGTTAGGCAAATCACATATTCACATGATATAGCAATATATAATTTTAATTCTTCCGAAGTTTTGGTGAATTTGTTCTTTAGAATGTCTAAAAATACTTTTTTATTCATTATTTCCTCAATAAATTTCAAACTACTCACGTCAGATGGTGCAATTTTTTGCTCAAAAATATTGGGGTATCTTGACTTTTGCTGTCCACTGTATGTACTTACGGTCTTATGTATATAAATTAATATGTTTCGTAATATGTCCACATAATGCCATTGTAACCATGCATACACTCGATTCAATATAATGGTTACAAAGATGGCTCAAGAAATAACTGTTCGCCAGGGCTTCCTATATGATATCTGTTAAAATCTGAACATATAGTATTGGACCATATAAAACGGCCAAATTAAACACTAACAATATATTTTGATTTTTCTTTAGGACCAGATCACTTTAATTATTAAAAAGATAAAATTGGAAATGTTGGTTCCTAACCCTAATAGAAACCCAACTTATAAAACGATAAACATGGTTTAGTCGCCGTGTGTTGGCTTATTAGACGTGAGGCCACGGTTCAAACCCCAGGTCAGGCATCTACAACTCAACGAAATATGAAAATGAAATATGAAAAAATTTCTTCTGCGACTTCCTTTCAGCACATCTTTGGCAAAAAAAAAACTCGGAAAGTAAATTAAAAAAAATCTGTCGCTCGGAGTCGACTTTAAACTGTAGGTCCCACCACTCATGTATAAAAATTAATGCACACAACATAAGTGATGTGAGAAACTAGGTCGTTATCCTGACTAAAGGGTTGTAATGACCAATTATATTATGTATGTAAACACGGTTTTTTGAGACTGTTGTGATTTTTTTCCTGAGTTGTCAAAAGGACATGTTTCGATCAAATTTTGAATACAAATGCGTCATTTTGAATTGAAGTTCAAGAATTGTTTCTGCTTTATTCGCATAAACTAGAGATTTCGCAAATCTCCAAAGAAAAAAGTTGGCGTCTAATCTCATGATCTTGGTGTCCGATAGACATCAAAATTTCTTTTAATAGTTTATACAGATAATTGCTGCGGCATGTGGCACTGTCTTGTTGAGACCGCGTCACACGTCTCTTGACAGTTGCTCGTCGTGGGTGCATTTGTTTCTAATGGATCGTATGAGTATTTTCTGAGCCCTAGATTTTAATATTTTGTGCATTCATTACGTTTTCTTAACTTCAGACGAAAATGTGCTCCGTAGGAAAAATGGCTTTGCTCCATTACTCATTGAAAGGATTTCCAAAGTTTTCCATATCCTGCTTGGATATTGAACTTTATACGCACGATGTGTGATGTTGTTGACAAGGATTCCGAATTGATGTATTTGGGTTTACAACAGCAATGTTTTCAAGAGACTGAGCGACATGTTGACGCAAAAGAATCTTGCTAGTCACAACCGAACCAATTTCTTGCGATCTTTTACAACTCTTCGAATAGTTGACATATTAGGGATTCTTTCTCCACTGAAAATTTTTGGAATCTTGCGAACGGTCTCCGTATAATTTTCCAAGCCTTTGTAATAATTTTCAAACAGCGTGAAATCCCTATGTCCCTAATATCGGTCATGCATAATATGCAATGTGACATAAACAGTGTGGCACGTAGCGCTGTCCTGTTCAAAGCACATGCCGTTGGTGTCCAGATCAAACAGTTTGGGCCAAAAAAAGTTGGTAATCGTAGTGCGCGCCATTGACAATGATGACCAACATCGGCGTCAAAAAACACGTACCAAGGATTTTCAATGAAAATTATTGTCAGTTGTCAACTTCTCAAAGTTCAGGAGTTACTGTTGGATAACCATACACAATCTCTTTAACAGAAAGATAAAACGCATAGAGGTAAATGAAATACAAAGTTATTACAGTTTTGAATGTCATCAGTAAAGTAAGAGAAGTAGAGGCTATTGATGTTTGTATACAACCTTAGTGTACTATTTCAGAAGAGGTAGGTCCATATTCTGAATTGGTATCTCTAATTTTTGGTGAGTATTAAAGACACAAAAATCGTAATTGAAAGTGATTACGGAGGAAGCTATACAACTGACAAAACAACTTACTTCAAAGTAGTTTGTAAGCGCTGCATAACTAATTTTCCTACAAATGATGATATTGTTCAGCATTATATTGAAAGCATTAAGTTCGATCGAAGGTGATGTAGATTATCCTTTTAAAAATAATACAGAAATGGCGCTACAACCGACGTTTTTGGAGCGCTTTAAAATTTGTTTGCATAAAGAGTAAAAAAATAAATTAATTTCATTGTAATTCATTTATTATGTATACATGTTTATGTATTGTTATTAAAATAGAAAAGTCTAGATACTGGTGTTTTGCTTTTACATTGTTTAACATTAAAATTATAAGCAAAAGCTACAAAAACAAAAACAATGAACTTGTTCACAAATATTACAAAAATCTGCGTAATATAACAACAAACACCAGCTTAAAAAAACTGATAAACAAGTAAACAAAAATATACCACCAACACCAGTATTAAAAAATTGATAAACAAGTAAACAAAAATATACCTACAAACACCACAATAATAAATGTAAACAAACTACACAAACAACAATTATGAAACAACGATGTTTACATTTGTAGTGATGTCGAGAAGACGAAGCCACGAACATTGGCCTTCAATAACATTCATCAGACTATTCACGTTGCCATATAAAAGGCAAGACAAAGCAGGCAACGGAGTTAGTAAAAGTTCAGTCAGTCTTGTATGAAGATAAGGTGTGTTTGAAGAGAATAATCGTGGTTTGAAGAGAATAATCGTGATTTGAAGATCTCCGCTATAAAGACCCGTCGAACAATTGCCTAGTAATTGTTATTGTTTATAGAAAGGGTGTAAACAGAGGAATAAAAAATAAAGCAATTGTTGTTGTTACATCAAGCTGTAAACAGTGGCACAAAATTGGACGAATAATAGAGGATTATAATTGAAACTAAACACCATTTTAAATTTATTTTATTTGCAATCTATGAGCTCATATTTTAAACGTTTTTAAAATGTAAAAATGTAAATGTAACAGTCTCTAGTATTTGTTGAACCCGAACTCCCTCTTTTTTGGGAAATGGTTATTTGATTTCTAGACATTGGTTTTGTGTATTGTATTTCACACAAAAACAAACCTTAACCCTGGACGATTACTGGTCGTCGAAACGACGAAGCTCATTTACTCTTTATCATGTAACTCTTTTATGTTTAACCAAAAGCCTCTCTTTTTTCAACAACGTTAGTTGATAATGAAAGCTTGCAGTCAGTAGACGAATAAACATTTTGTGTTTGTCTATTCAACGAAGAGTAACCTTACTGTACAAACATGACCACCCAGGATTAAAAAAATGGGTGGCCAGGGTACGTTTACTCAATACAAGCTTTCGTTATCTACCAAGATTGTTGATAAAATTTGGGTAAATTGTTAATGTACAAAAATGAAGAGTAACCGTCCAGGGTTAAGAATCTATTATTTGTATCACATTTCTGAAGAAAATAAATAATAATGGAAAGCGATTATGTGTGTTTTGTCAATGACATTTCTTGATAAAGAAAAGAATGTTCCATTGAATTGTCTTAATTCGTTTTCAAAATTTTATTTCATTCTATCAAATGATTTTTCATTATTATTTGCTTTAAGCAGACATCTTATTGTTACAATACGAAGTTTAAAGCGCATTAGTAAGAAATATTGAAATATTTAAGTAAATAAATGTTTATTTGATCCAACTATTGTAGAAAAGCCTGTAAGCATTTGTTTTCTTTTATGTATAGGCTTAGGGCAAATAAAATTGTTTCATAAGAATGTCCACTTGAAAAATGACACTTTTAAATTAGAAATACTTTTGTCTGCTTCATCCTATTCCAATGTATTTCATTCAATTTGTGTTTGGGCCAGTCTATTATGAATTTGAAAGAAAGGTTTAAACAAATGAATAGACACTCAGAAATTAATTTTTGTGTTCTCCTTGAAATCAAAGGATTGGATGGATAGTTTAAAGTTAAAAAGTTTAAAATATGTATTCGTAGATTGCAAATAAAATAAAAATAAGTTTGTGTTGAGCTTTAATTAAAATTCTTTATTGTTTGCACAATTCTGTGTGCCACTGTTCACAACTTTATGTATACAACAACAATTGCTTTGTTTGTTATTCCTCTGTTTACATCATTTGCATAAACAATAACAATTACTAGACAATTATTCGACAGATTTTTGTAACGGAAAACCATGATTATTGTCTTCAAACCCACCGCGTCTTCACACAAGGCTGACTGAACTTAACTAACTCAGTCGCCTGCTTTGCATTGCCTATTATTGCAAAGTAAGCAGTCTGATGAATGTTCTTGAAGGCGAACGTGCATGACTTCGCCTTCTCGAAATCTCTATAAATGTAAACATCGTTGTTTACGTTTATTTTTGTAGCGTTTTTGTTGTATTTTTGTTTACTTGTTTACCATTTTTTATGCTGGTGTTTTTTGTTCTATTTTTGTTTATAATTTTAATCTTAAGTGATGTAAAACCAAAACATCAGTATCCTGATTCTTCGTCTTAGCAAATTGTTGTTGTTTACGTCATGTTGTGAACAGTGGCACACAGAATTGTGCGAACAATAAAGAATTTAATTAAATTGAATATAAATGTATTTTTATTTGCAGTCTACGAGCTCATATTTCAAACGTTTTTAAAAGGTAAAACCGTAACAATATTATTAAAAGAAATCTGATGAAAACTTTTACGCAACTCAGTATTTTGTGTGTGAAAGATGTTTTCACTGATAACGTTTTAGTGCTGTTTTAATGATTTTTATTAATTAACAAAATAGTTTGCTTATACAGCGATTTAAAATGGTCTCATAAAATTTTGCGTTCACAGTTTTCCATGGAAAAAAGCTAATGCCGTTCACCTCCGTCTTCATAGTAGTATCAAATGAAATGTAAAATTCTATTATTTAAATATAAGCAATAATTAACCACCGACTTTTGCCATCACTGAACAAACTTTTAAATTTTATGAAAAAAGTCATTAATATTGCTTCAACAGCCGAACGTTATACACCTATCCCTCGTTTTGCACGATACTTATTTTGCACGTTTTAGATTTAACAGGATTTTTTATTTCTCGTGAAAATCGAGGGATGAAAAATACCTCGTTTTGCACGATTTTTTTATTTAAATGAAAACAAGCTTTTGACACAATTTATAGTAAGTAAATAACTAAAACAACATTTATTTACTGATATTTAGCTATTTTATTAAAAATACAGATAATAAATATTAATCTGGCAACATTAATAATAGCATTAAAAAGGGAATTTAAAATTAAAAGGTGAATAAGCATCGGCAGATATTCATTCTGCAAAAGAATATCCCGCAAAATTTTCTGAAATTATTACTGTTTATTCTTACACTCCTGACCAAGTTTTTAATGCAAACGAGACGGATCTATTTTGGAAAAAAATGCCTGAAAGAACCTTTTTATCAAAAGCTCATGTTGCAAGTGGTCATAAAGCTGCTAAAGATCGTATAACAATTTTATTCTGTAGTAAAGCTTCTGGGGATAATATAATTGAACCATTTGTTATACATAAATCGAAAACACCCCGTGTTTTTAAAGGAATAAATGAAAATAACTTACCGGGTTATTGGACGAGCAATAAGAAAGCTTGGGTTACAGCTGTTATTTTTCGTGAATGATTTTACAAGATATTTGTCCCTGATGCAAAACGGTATATAAATGAAAAAGGATTGCACTTTAAAGTGCTCCTTGTAATTGATAATGCACCAGGTTATCCTTAGGATTTAGAATTTGAAAATGTCCAAGTAATATTTCTACCGAAAAACACACCTTCTCTACTACAGCCCTTAGACAGGGAATTATTTCAACATTTAAGACGCTTTATATTAAACGTGCATTTGCATATATTTTAGAGCAAATTAATAATAATACATGTGTTGAAGTAATGGAAGCATGGAAAAAATTTACAATATTAAATTTTTTTTAAAATGTAGGATTATCATACACCGAAATAAAAAACAACATTTAAGGGATGCTGGAAAAAATTATGGATCGGAATATGTGAGAATAATAATTCTGGTGATCTTTTAGAACATGAACGAACACAAATAATTGATTTATCCCGAAAAATTGAAGGTGAAGGTTTTGTTGGCTTTGCTGAGGGAGATATTTTTGGACCAATGGTTGACAAAGAATTGGATATAGATGAACTAGTTGGTATAGTTAATCAAACTGATGAGGAAAATAATGAGTCTGATGAAGATGGTTCACAAATCGTTGAAATGACATCACAAAATATTTCTGAAGGTCTTGAATTAGGCCGGAAATTAAGAAATCATTTTCTACAATATGGTCCAAATGTTGAAAGAGCTCTAAAGTTTCAAAAATACATTTGTCAAGGCTTGGCCCAATATCGGGAGGTATATAAAGAATTAAACAAAAACTCTTCACAAATACTTATAACTAAATATATCTCAAAATCCCCACGTCCCCACATCGAACCAGAAAACATTCAGGTATCGAGCGATGATTCGCCACCAACCGAAGAGATACGATTAGTTGTCGAAAAAAGTGGTGACGAATAAATATATGTAGGTACATATACTGAAATTGGTGGAATATAACTTATTTTTTTTTGCTTAACAGTTTATGTATTGATTTTTTGCTAATAACATTTTTTATATTTTTGTGTTTTCTCTTATTTGTATTGCATTTAATTTTTAAGTTTTATGAATTTTATTACTATTTTGGTTGTTAAATAAAATGCAATTGTTTTCTTTTGTTTGCTTTGTTACGTTATTCACATTAAAACAAATAAAATTATAATAAAAAAAATATTATACATACCAGTTTTTGTAATTTTTTCGATTTACACGATTTTCCGTACAAATTTTTTTGAATTCGTTTTACACGATTTTCTCAGGAACGTATCTATCGTACAAAACGAGGGACAGGTGTATTTGTAAACCCCAATGATTTAGGCACAATTTTAAAGAAAAAGTCGCCGTGGTTTAGTAGGTAGTGTGTTGGCTTATTAGACGTAAAGCCAGGGTTCGAGCCCCAGGCCAGACATCAAAATAAAATACAAAAAGTATTTCTTCGGTGACTTCCTCTCAGCAGATTTCTGGCAAAAACTCTGAGAGTAAATAAAATTGCCATGAAAGTTTCTCAAAAATCTGTCGTTCGGAGTCGACTTTAAACTGTAGGTCCCGCCACTCATGTATAATATTAACACACACAACATAAGTGGTGTGAGAAACTAGGTCGTAATCCTGACTGAAGGGTTATAATGACCAATTATGTAGGTTTAAAGAAAAATTTTACAATACTGGTTGTGAATTGAGCATTTCGTCATTACACGCTATGATGAAATTAGTAGAACGCTATAATATGACTTTTAGTGGTCTGCAATCGAAGTAAAAAAAGAACTGAGCAATAGGCTATAGGGACGTAAAAAAAAATAACTGAATAGTTTCTCCTAATTTCTATCGTTTGGTGTTGTCTTTAAACTGTAGGTTCCACCGGTCATGGATAAAATTAACACACACAACACGGCCGGTATGAAAGGTAGGTTGTAATCCTGACAAAAGGGATGCGGGTTCGATTACCATCGAAGACCGTGGGTGTTTTTTGTTTGCGTGATTGTTGACATTATATTGGGTTGTTGGGAATGTAATTTCGTTTTTTTGCACCCAACTTTACACTTAATCCGTATAATTTTTATATATCATATAGCAAGGCTTGTGTGTGAAAAATTCCAATTAATTCTACGCAGTAGTTTCTGGTTGGTGTCCTTTTAAATATGAAGAACGACATGTCTTAATATTTTACTACAGAAAGGGTAAAAATGCTGTTCAAGCCAGAAAGAACAGGTTCACTAAATTTCGATCCAGTGATTTTAATGTCGAAGATGCACCACGTTCGGGAAGGCCGGTTAAAGCTGATAAAGGCGCAAAAAAAGCATTAGTTGATGCGAACCGGCTGTTGGGTCATTTTTTACTTGTTATAATATTTTTATATATACATTTTTAATAATAATACCTGAAATAATATAATACTATAATAATAATACCTAAAATGAATACTACATAATGAACTACCCTAATATTAAGTTAATTTTAAGTTGAATAACTACATAGGATACAAGGTTAAGCAGGCAACGGAGTTGCTGAATATCCTTAACTGTAGAAATCCAGTATAGAAATGTTAGAATTAAGAAAATATGAAAAAAAAATAACAAACATACAATAAAAGAGAACATATACATATACATATTTCATAAAAAACAAAAAAAAAAAAAAGAAAAATAATATAAAATATCCAATTTAGTGTGGTGATTTAAATAAAACAGAAAACAATAAGTGACAACAAGTACCTACGTAAAAAAAAAAAACAAAAACAAGAAAATCAGAAATTATAAATACAAAATAATAAAAACAAAAAAAAAAATTCTCTGAACGAGTGAAGTGTTGTGAGAACATATAAAATACAATATAAAACATAAAAAAAAACACAGCCCATAAAACCTATAATTCTCAAGTTCTGTTTTGACAAAACTGTGTGTATATAAATCTGCATCTAAAGCTGTACATTGATTGTGCTTGCTAGATTGGAAATACTTTGCACATCATAATTGAACACAAAGAGAGAAATTTTGTTTCACAGTGAAAATTGTTTTGATTAATAGAAAGAAAAACAAAGAAATTTAAAAAAAAAAAAAAAATCTTTTTTTTTTAAATAAAAAATTTTAAATAAAAATTTAAAAAAAAAAATAAATACAATTTAAACAAAATAATTGTTTCTAAAATAAAAATACATCTATATACATAAATAAATATATACATACATATACAAAACAATACACAAAATTACTTACAAATATAGAATAGTGCCTGTGAAATAAACAAAATTAAAAGCAACAATAACATCCATCACTCCATCACATCAACTACTCATCACATCTCTATTCAACCCACAACCTATTATTGTCTAAGAAAATCACCTCGGACTTCATCCAAATGCCCCGTTGCCGTTGTGTCCTTTGTAGGAAAGAAAACATCTTGGGAAGTAGCTCCGAGTCTGAGCACCAGGTAAAAGTGTATATAATTCTTGTGTCATTGCCTTAATTTTGTAAACTAATCAAAATTAAGAGATTTTTGTAAAATATTCAAAAATTATTGCGCTTTTGAAGTTGGACACAAGAATTATTATATACACTTAATATTTTGTGAAACCAATTATTTAAAGATATTTATTAAATATTTATAAAACATTTATGAAATATTTATATCTTAATTATTACGTTGATATTGTAAAATTACAAACAAAACCCACCCTTATTTAGTGAAACATTTTGAAACATATTCGCGAGTGTTAGTATTTTGTATTTATTTCGAATTACACTAACAATTCGTGTCATTATTCGTGAGAGAACATTCAGCATAGCATTTGTGTTGTTTTGTTCATCTTCCTTTTTATTTATTTTTCGTAAATTCGTTTCGATAAGTGTTCCGTTTCACGCGTTCCTATACTGCTTGTATATAAGTTACGCATTACAGCTGTGTACAGTGGTCACACTAGAACAAAAATCAAAACAAATAATTTCAATAAAAATTGTTCACACAAATTTCGGTCATCGAATTATTATTTCATTGTTATTATTAATAACGCTGTGTGTTCATATTGAAATTTGATTTTTGTTTATTGTTTACAAATCGATTATTAAGAGATTTTACTCGGTAAATTAAAATAGTTTTTTTTTACCGATGGCTGTGCGTAAAGATTTTTTATTTTTTACTTTCTGAGATCAAGTAAGTTAATCTTGACTCAATTAAAGTCACTGAAATTTTGGAAACGGAACTTTCGGGTATTGCGTGTCCGAATAATATCGATAAAATTCTATTGTCCAAAACAAGTAAATACTATTAAATTCGAATATAGTCCGACCAATAATTTACTTTGGTCAATTTTTAATTCTTGTTTTGAGGAATTTTTTTTAGACAACAATCATAATGACTAGTAGGGGCTCTAAACGCCAAGATTCTCCCTCCAGAGCTGAAAGCTTGGAGAAATTACTCGCGAAAAAAGCGAAGGTCATTAAGAATATCGACAGGATTCGACAGTCCATTGTGGAGAAGACTATTTCTTTTAATCCGATGGAGCTCGAATGTCGATTGGATATTTTGAAATCATATATAGACCAAGCGATGAAGCTTCAGCTTGAAGATCTTTGTGTGACCACGAAGAGTTTATTCATGAGTCTGTTGGCCAAGAATAGGCAATCGAATGTGCCTGAAACTTCGTTTAGCGTACAGGCTCACCATTCAAGACTCCCAAATATGAAGCTCCCTAAATTCAGTGGTAAATACGCTGATTATAAGAATTTTATGAGCCTATTTGAGAACCTGGTCCACAACGATCCGACTTTGACGGATATTGAGAAATTCAATCACTTGATCTCATGCTTATCCGAATCGGCCTTGGGTACAGTGAAGGCCTTTCAGATCTCCGAAGAGAATTACCCCAAAGCAATGGCAAGCTTGAAAAAAGTTTACGATAACGAATGCTTGATATTTTTCGATAATATTGCGAAACTTTTCGATTTGCCCGAAATCACCAAGCCTTCGGCTGTTGCATTGCGAAGCATGATCGATACTGTTTCTGCCATTTACGATTCGTTGTTGTCAATTGGTGATGACAAGAAAATAACTAATGCAATATTAATACATTTAGTGATGTCGAAAGTGGATCCAATCACCAAATCAAAATGGGAAGAACAGCTTGATTTCGAGAAGCTCCCATTGTGGTCGGATTGCGAAGCCGCCTTGAATAGACGTTACCAGCATATCTCTGCTGACGAGTCTTCTAATTCAAGGCCGAGGGTTAATAAACCTAAAAATGAACATTTTAATTTTAAAACCAGTCGAACATCATTAAATTGTACCAAATCGAAACAATCTGCTGACAGATGCCTATTTTGCAAATCGACGCAGCATATGATCAACAACTGCCCTTCCTTTACTGCTGAGCCTATAGTCAAACGATTTGACTTCATCAAATCCGTGCCAGCATGTATTAACTGTCTGAAAAAGGGACACACAGTTGCAAGGTGTCCATCTTCCAAGTGTCGGATATGTAATGGTGCACATAACTCATTACTTCACCGATATAATACAAGTTCTAATAATGCCTCGATAAACTACTCTGAACAGCCTTCGACTTCTCACGCTTCTGTTAACTATTCAGCGTCAGATGAACGCATAATTCTAGCGACGGCTGTGGTAAAAGTAAGAAGTAGTTCTGGCCAACTGATACCAGCCAGAGCTCTGTTGGATTCCGGTTCTCAACCTAATTTAATAACCGAGGAACTAGCGCAACTGCTACGTTTGAAAAAGGAAGGAGGCAGATTGAATTTAAATGGCATTGGTGAAACAAATTCATTATCAAAATCTCGCGTCAATTTGACTGTTACTTCGAGTGTCAACTCTACCCAATTTACATCAAAGTTTTAGGTATTAAAATCAATTACAAACTTGCAACCTGATCGTAGGGTTAACATAGCTAGTTTGAGTATCCCGTCAAACGTGGAATTAGCTGACCCTTACTTCTGTAAGCCGCAAAAAATTGATTTGTTAATTGGCGCAGGTCCTTTCTTTGACTTAATGTGTGTTGGCCAAATCAAATTGGGCCCGAGTCTTCCAGTTCTTCAAAAGACTTCTCTTGGTTGGATTGTTACTGGAAGATACAATCATTCAAAGGACTCTTGTAACACTAAAGTATTTCATATAAATACTTCAATTGAAGACGAGAGCAATGTTGATTCAATCGTCCGGAAATTTTGGGAGTTAGAAGAACTTCCAACCGAATCAACTGAAATTTATTCTGAGGAGCATAAGAAATGTGAGAACGAGTTCAAGACGACAGTACGACGTCTTGCGTCGGGACGGTTTGAGGTTTCTTTACCTTTCAAGTCTGATCCTAAATTATTAGGATCTTCGTTTGAAATTGCCAAGCGACGATTTCTCTCTTTGGAACGAAGACTTTCCAAAGATGATACTATGCGGCATATGTATCATGATTTCATGAAGGAGTACTTCAACTTGGGTCACATGTCTCTTTTGGACAAATTCCCTGATACTCCCCACTACTTCATTCCACATCAATGCGTTTTACGCCCTCAGAGTACAACTACCAAACTTCGGGTAGTATTTGACGCTTCATGTAGAACTTCTTCACATGTATCTCTTAACGAACTGTTAATGGTTGGTCCTACAGTTCAAGAAGAACTATATTCTACATTAATCCGTTTTCGATTCCACAAATATGTAATCACTGCAGATATTGAAAAAATGTATCGTCAGGTCATGATTGGTGACAAAGATAGGAATTTTCAATTAATCCTTTGGCGACAGAATCCATCTGATGAATTGAGACATTTTCGGTTGAATACTGTTACTTATGGTACAGCTTCAGCACCATTTTTAGCCATTAGATGTCTGATTCACTTGAGCGATATATACGAAGAGACTTTGCCTATCGGTTCGAAAGTTGTTCGCAGTGATTTCTACGTAGATGACCTACTTACCGGAGCTGAAAGCTATGATGAATTAGTTTTAATTCGAAATCAGGTGACTGAAATTTTGGCTTCGGCTGGTTTCAATCTCACCAAATGGTTTTCTAACCATCCTGAATTTTTGAATTCTCTACAGAAAGAGAAACTAATTCATAGCGATTCCGACTCTGCGAAAGCATTGGGCATACATTGGGTTCCGAAGAATGATTTATTTAAATTTCATTTGGAGGATAAGTTTCAGGACTTGAAGGCCACAAAGAGAAACATATTATCGGTGTCTTCTCGATTATTCGATCCTCTCGGACTGTTATGCCCACTTGTTACGAAATCAAAGATCCTGTTGCAAGAGCTTTGGATTCAAAAGCTTGACTGGGATGAATCAATTCCCTTGGGGTTGAATACTTCATGGGAAAACTTCAAAGCTAATTTAATGGAAGTTGATTCAATTAGTATCCCAAGATTCGTCCATACCACATCAACATCGAGAATTCAGATTCATGGATTTTCTGACGCTTCAATTCGAGCATATGGGTGTTGCATATACATTCGGAGCTCCGAGACGGACACGGTCGTCTCGAGACTACTTACGGCTAAGTCCAAAGTTGCCCCTCTCAAGTCTAAATCACTTCCTAGACTTGAGCTATGTGCTGCACACCTGCTGGCTAAGTTATGGAATAGAATTAAGCGTATGATGAATTTTAAAATAGATGATGTTTATTTCTGGACGGACTCCGAAATAGTACTGCATTGGATAAAAACGCATCCATCCTCTTTGACGACTTTTGTGTCAAATAGAGTCGCTGAGATTCAGGAGTGGTCGGACCAAGTTTCGTGGCGCCACGTGCCTACTAAGCAGAATCCAGCTGACATTGTGTCAAGAGGATCCGACGTAAAAGATTTGAAAAACTCAATATGGTTTTTAGGACCGTCATTTCTTCTAGACGACAGTTCCAAATGGCCTGTTAATGAACATTTTGAATTAACAGAGAACCAGAAGTTATTGGAAACGAGAAAGGTGAATGTATTTCTTGCAGTAGAGGGGACTTCTAACTGTCTACTGGAAATGATATCGAAATACTCTTCATATAAGAAGTTATTGCGGGTAACATGTTTCGTACTCAGATTCATTGATAATCTAAAGAAACGAAAATTAAATCAAAGTATCATACCTACTGCAACGGAAATGAAATGGTCATTTTATCGCCTCGTAGAGGTTATCCAGAAATCTAATTTTTCTGAGGAGATTTCTAAATTACAGAAATCTCTGATCTTACCGTCAAATATACAGAGGCTTACACCTTTCATTCATACCTTCACTGAGGAAGGGAGAACATTTTCACTATTAAGGGTAGGTGGGAGATTGCTTAATGCAAATTTGCCATATGATGCAAAATTCCCACTTTTGTTACCGAAGCAAAATGACTTTGTTACACTCTATTTGCGACATCTCCATTTCGAGAATTGCCATGCCGGCACAAAGGCACTCATTGCTCTCGCTAGAGAGAGAATCTGGCTAATTAACGCCAAGGAGGAGTGCAGTAGAATTGTTCGCAAGTGTGTACACTGTTTCCGCTATAAACCAAGACTTATGTCCCAAATAATGGGAAACTTACCCACCAATAGAGTGAGAGCTACCCGACCATTTCTTATCGTCGGCGTTGACTTTTGTGGTCCCGTTAATGTCTCATTGAAAATTCGAGGTCGACCACCATTGAAAATGTATATAGCGGTCTTCGTGTGTTTCACATCAAAAGCTGTGCATTTAGAGTTAGTGTCTGATTTATCGACTGATTCTTTTCTCTTATCTTTTAAAAGGTTCGCTGCAAGAAGAGGTCTTCCGAGGGAAGTGCTATGCGACAACGCGACGAACTTCGTGGGAGCCAGCAACGTTCTCAAACAGCTGCAGCAAGCATTCGACAGGAGTCGACCCGCCCTCGAATCTTACGCAGCGTCGTCCGGGGTGAAGTTCACCTTCATACCACCTCGGGCGCCGCACTTCGGAGGGCTGTGGGAAGCAGCCGTCAAGCAGGCGAAGTTCCTGTTTCTGCGCGCCGTGGGCAACGCATCGCTGACGCAAGAAGAAATGGAAACGATGCTCGCAGAAACAGAGGCGGTGCTCAACAGTCGGCCAATCGCACCGCTGTCTCCAGACCCCAACGACGGAGAAGCACTAACTCCAGCTCATCTGCTAATAGGAGAGGGTCTGCGTTCGCTGCCGCTAGAATCCGTAGGCGAAGGGAAACTCAACGAGCCCAAGTTATGGAAGCGTTGGCGACTGCTCTGTGGTCTCAAGCAGACGTTCTGGCAGGCTTGGTCACGAGACTACGTCCTGGGTCTGCAAGGCAAGGCCAAGTGGATCAACGAAACGCCCAACCTGAAGCTAGGTCAGGTCGTAATAATCCACGAGGACAACTGCCCGCCACAGCATTGGATGACCGGGAGAGTCGTCAAGGTCGTAGAAGGAGAAGACGGCAAGGTCAGGGTGGCGGCGGTCGCAACGCGCAACGGCATCTTTAAGCGACCAGTTCACAAATTAGCTCCACTTCCATTCAATTGAAGACCTCCAGTCCTTCAATGGGGCCGGAATGTTGGGTCATTTTTTACTTGTTATAATATTTTTATATATACATTTTTAATAATAATACCTGAAATAATATAATACTATAATAATAATACCTAAAATGAATACTACATAATGAACTACCCTAATATTAAGTTAATTTTAAGTTGAATAACTACATAGGATACAAGGTTAAGCAGGCAACGGAGTTGCTGAATATCCTTAACTGTAGAAATCCAGTATAGAAATGTTAGAATTAAGAAAATATGAAATAAATAAATTTAGTTGTAATAAAAAAGTCACTCGGTGAAGTTATTTTAACTCTCAAAGATTTTGGTCTTCGCGGTCATTGGTTTAAGTGCCCAATTTTAAATATTAAATTATAATTTATTTAGTTTAAATATTCCTTAAAAACTATTAAGGATAAACACCGGCAAATAACAACACCTGAGATCGGATTGAGATTAAATTTATCAATTTCAACAGTTTAGGACCACTTGATTGATATTATACGAAAACTGTCTTTCATTTCCACAAAAAAAAAAAACGAAATTACTTTCCGAACAATCTAATATATGTATGATCAACCGCAATAGAAAAGGAAAGTGAAAATTATTACAAAGCAATTCTCGAGAAAGAAAAGTGACAAAATTTTTCACGGGTCGTAAAAATATGAAGTTTTTTAAAATAAAATTTCGTTTCTCCTATAACTACTATCTTTCTATTATTCTAACAAAATGCACTGCATGAGTAGGAGACGTCTCCCGAGCGCTGGTCTTAAAAAAGAGAATAAGAATAAGACAGCATTATTATTTTTAAATAACTTAATATCCAGCAAATGTTATACTTTATAAAATACAACTCGCCTCCTATATTCTTTTATTCTCTTTACACGGTCATAACTTAGAGATTAAAAGAAGACTTTGCTCAATTAATTGTTTGTTGTAAGTTTTGTCTCTTCATAAGGGGGCTTTATGTTAGGGTTCATTTGTAATTAAGTCGTAAACTTTTCAAGTGAAAGTCATATTATAGTTTATGGTCAGTTCGTACGTGTTATGAATATGAAAAACAAACACAAAAATAACAAAAGCACACACAAAAATATTATAAAAAATGCTTATATATGTAGGTATGAATACTTTTATAATACAATAAACATTAGTTAAACTTTATAAATTCTAATTTGTAAAAAATTTAGTTTAAAGCTATCAAATCTGAAATCTTTTACTGATTAATTGACGTGGTTAAAATGTCAAATTCAGGTTAACAAATTCTAAAACAAATCCTGCAAGAAGAGTATCATTGCCAATTGTAATGGCCATCATATTTGTACATATTTTGCTGAAATATATTCCATTTTTTCTTTTTTATATCAATTTGGGGTGTCATTTAGGTTGGTGGCCCAAATTAATGTTAAATATTGACAGAAAGAGAACGCAAGAAGAATAAAACCATATTGTACGTTTTTTACCTTTTAAAAACGTTTGAAATATGAACTCGTAGTTTGCAAATAAAAAAAAAATTGTGTTCAATTTTAATTAATTTCTTTATTGTTTGCACAATTCTGTTTACCACTGTTCACAACTTGACGCAAACAACAACAATTTGCTTTGTTTGTTATTCTTATTTACACACTTTTGCGTAAACAATAACAATTGTTCGACAAATATTTATAATGGAGATCTTCAAACCAGGGTTACTCTCTTCTAACACACCGCCTCTTCACGCACGGCTGACTGAACTTTTTCTAACCAATTGCCTTGTCTTTTATATGGCGAAGTAAAGAGTCTGATGAATGATCTTGAGGTAGAATGTCATGGCTTCGACTTCTGGAGATCTCCATAAATGTAAACATCGTTGTTTCATTGTTGTTTGTGTATTTTGTTTACATTTATTCTGGTAATGTTTGTTTTTGCTTTTTGTTTACTTGTTTATCGCCCTTTTTATACTGATGTTGTTGCTATATTTTTGTTTATTTGTTGATCATGTAAACAAGCCCATTGTTTTTGTTTTGTAGCTCTTGTTTATCATTTTAATGTTAAACACCATTTCCATTTTCGTTACAAAATATTTAAGATGGTAGATTATCGATTACATAATTATTAAGTTTTCGATTCTCTGCGACTTTAAGAAAACGATGCGATAATAATGAAGTCGCCTAAGTCTGTATATAAAATTGAACACACAACATCAGTGGTGTCAGAAGCTAGGTCGTAATCCTGCATCGAAGGTTTATAAGGATCAGATAACACATGATACCACTCCTTTCGGAAATCTAACAATTGATAACATCCCTCGTGTTAAAGCGCTTCATCGGTCAAATTAGTTGTAATTAATTCAGTTTGTTTTAAAAAATCACCATGGACAGATATATC
The DNA here is from genome assembly GCA_936449025.2 of Sarcophaga subvicina. Lineage (NCBI taxonomy): Eukaryota > Metazoa > Arthropoda > Insecta > Diptera > Sarcophagidae > Sarcophaga > Sarcophaga subvicina. The sequence continues at coordinate 36,826,949 of OW388080.2, forward strand.
AGTCCACAACATGCGTTAATAACAATGAGCGTTCTATTGGGCATTGTACCGTTCGTTTCGCTCATTTCATTTCGTCCTACATACATAATTCGTCATTACAACCCTTTAGTCAGAATTACGACCTATTTCCTCACACCACTTATGATGTGGGCGTTAATTTTTATACATGGGACCTACAGTTTAAAATCGACTCCGAACGACAAATATTTGAGAAACTATTCACGGCAATTTTATTTTTACTTTCAGTACTTTTACTGCTGAGAGGAAGTCACCGAAGAAATATTTTTTCATATTTCGCTTAGTTGGAGATGCTTGACCTGTGGTTTGAACCGTGGCCTTACGTCTAATAAGCCAACACACTACCTGCTAGACCATGGCGAATCGTCCTACCGAGAGGATTATTTGCAATGACTTGGTTTTTGGCAAACCTAAAATCAGTGAATTTTGCTCCGTGAGTTGGAGCAGAATTCTTAAAAAAAACCAACTAATTGAAAGATGAACGACTTTAGACAAAGACGTGTTTTTGCTTAATGGTCTCTTTACCGAAATTTCATAGAAAGAATCTTCTTCAGAGGTGAGACCCATTTCTGGATGAAGAAGTACATGAACAAAGAAAATTATCGAAATTGCGACGCTACCAACCCTCATGAGATCCAAGAAAAAGCCCCAGCCTAGTGTGGATTTTATGCTTGCGACGTCATCGATCCATGTTTATTTGAGAAAGTAGTCGGGCAAGCACTCACTGTCAACAGCTACTATAGATCGATGATTAGTGCTTTCTTTTGACCTGAAGTGGATGGTACGAACGACATATGGTTATGCCATGCCATTTATCTCATGGGATTATTACATACTCTTCACAATTACTTTGAGAACATGTTCATCTTAGGTGGAGGTGATGCGAACTGTCAACCGAGATCATGCGGGTTGACCCCGTTATACTTTTTCATGTGGGGTTTTCTCATGTAGCATGTGAATAGTACTGGAATAAGCCACAAGCCACAACCCAGAAGGGGCCTCAAAACAAACATAACATATGCTACCGGTCGAAATCAGATTGACTTAAGAGACAGGGTCATGAAAAAATAGACACTTCGAGAGAGCTCTACACAGAGAAGCCGAGGCGGGCATTTGAATGATGTTATATTAGATATATAATGACATCAATATATATAAAAGTTTCTATGATATCTCAAATACACTTCGTTTTATTTAAGTTTAATAAACTAATATAAGTAGGGTATCAGCTTAACTTAAAGATGTTCTACGCATATATCTACAAGTGCTCGCCACTGTGCGTGCGTATACTCGTATAACGCCTCATTGTATTTAAAAGTGCAGAAAGTTAAGAATGTCCAAAGAAGAAAGAACAATAATGCTGCCATTGGCATTTCTTGCATTATATTGCCAAATTAAACTTAAGTACTATTATGTATTTATCGGTATTGTTGTTGCTTTTGTTCTTTAACACATATGTATAAAATTTTATTTTATCGTATATTAACACATACGATACCCAAAGAATATGTAAACAAATCCATTAAATTACTTTTTTTGTTTTATTTTCTTTGCGTTTTTATCTCAATAACCTGTTAGGTTTCGTAAGTTAGAAGGTGATGAGAACTTCAATATTTGATTTTTATTTTATTGCTGGAATCTATTTGATGAACAATGTGTTATTCATGTATTTAAATATCGTTTTGTTATAGTCTTTTATATCTGGTGTTGCTTTAGCTGCATGAGAACTATCGAAATCGATAACTGTGGTTCGTAAGCCAAGAATACTAAACTGGTTTAGCATGCCTTAGTAAATCATCATGAATTACACTATACGACAAAATAAAAAACATTAAATACACCCATCTAATGACATACTGTAAGTTGTGAGTTTTGTTGAGTAGAACTCAAAAATATTTTTTTATATTTCTTGAATCATTCAAACTCGTTGTATTTGACAAAAACAGTTACAACCTAGACTATGTCATTTGCTGGGTGTTTTTTGACTATCCCACCGTGTAATTAAATCTGTTCACAGACTACTTAGGGTATTTCACACATACTTCAATTGTAGTTTCCGCAATATGTTATTCTGCATTCAAAATCATCAACGAGACTGAAAAGTATGAAAGAATATTACAGCTTTGATTTGAATTTTTGAAAAAGATGTTGATATGTCGACTCGCCATGGGTCTCATCTTATCGGTCTTTATCCTATTTACTAAGGTGCCAAGAATACACAGCTAGTATAAGAATGGCAGCAAAACGGTCATCATTTGCATTAAATTTATTCAGATTGGACTCATTTGGCCGAATATGAGTATTTTCACCGAAAATATGTTTTTTGTATATGTTTGCCAATGTTTGTATTGTATAACCCAAAAATCGGGATGTGAGTTCGCTGACTGTGCTCTGGGGCAGTTGGCCACTGACACCAATTTTTATTGAAAAATCATCTTCATTTCTGAATTACTGAAAAAGTCACTGTTTGGTAAGAGTTTTTTTTGGCACCATCGGTCCATATTTCTTTAAGAACAGCTTTGGCCAGCCCATTACGAGCACTACAGGTTGATGATTATCAACTTCTTTTGTTTTGAGTTAGATGATCTGGACACCAACGACTTTTAGTTTCAACAGGACGCTAATAGATATGTGCCATATAGCTCAAGCCTCATGCCAAATTCTGCTTAAGTTGCTGGTGTATGAGGAAAAGTTCCAAACTACAATGGTCCTAAAGACCATGCTATCAGTCAGGTTCATGGAAAATTAAATATTTTGGATGCGTTCCAATTAGAGAAATTGTGGCCGACATTTGAGCGATGTTGTATTTCACACATAAAGGTATCAATAGATCTTTCAAGGGAATGAAAAATGTCGAATATAACTCTCCCATATAGTCGCCGTCTAGTAGGTAAAGTGTTGGTTTATTAGACGTGAGACTACGGTTCAAACCCCAAGTCAGACATCTCAACCAAAACGAAATATGAAGAAAATATTTCTTCGGCAACTGTCTTTCAGCAGTTTTCTGGCAAAAACGCAGAGAATAAATTAATAATTGCCAAGATACTGGCAATCTATTGTTCGGAGTCGACCTTAAACTTAAACTTGTGAGAAGCTATTGTCTAACATTGACTGAAACCCCAATTAAGTAATAATAATAATCCAATGATAATAAACCAATACTCACATATATTTTGATTTATTTACATCAAAGACAATGTTGGAGGAAAGAAGCATCGTGTTTCAATCAGCTCATTTTTTGAGATTAAGTACATAACAACTGCAATATGCAGTAGCGAGAAAAAAATTCTACTCGATGCCATATTATGTTCAACACCGTGAGTTATTTACAGAATGTTGTTTATTTACAGAATTGTTGTGAATATCTTTTTTTTTTATTTGTTGATATTAAATTGATGAGCAGCTTCATTCATTGATTTGCCTTCTTACAAAGCCCTTATAATGGCAAATTTGCTATCTGCTGACAGTTGTTTCTATTTTAAAATTCAAAATTTTTCATTAAACTTTTATTTTAATTACTCTAGTTGGCCTATCCTTACCTTTAACACATTGCTTTACATTTTTTTATTCACTTTTTTATAAACCTAAAAAAATTAAGTAGAAATAAAAGCAAATAACGCTTGCTGATCCTTTTAAATTCAAATTTAAAAATTAACGAATAAAAAAAGCAAAGTGGAGTGGAATTGGATACCGTTTCGAGTCTCGATTGAATATCATATGACATAGAGTTGTATTTTTTTTCTCGCTACTGTATTTAAAGTATACTTCTGCTCCATTTACTACAATTGAGGTTAAGTGGCAAACCCTTAATACTGATATTAGTTTATAATAAAAATCCTATAAAATTGTTATTTCTTTCTTGCCAACATTAAAAATTCATTAAATTCAATTAAAATAACTGCCGTCCATTTAAAGCAAAAATAATAGAAATTTGAATATTTAAATTTATAAAATGCACTGACTTCAAATTCAGTAGATTTCTTTTATTTCATGCTTCTTCAAGTGTGAGATTTCTTCATAGGGATTCTTTTCTGTCCTTTTTTATGCTTTTTAAGACACAGCTTGCTTCCACGTGTCCATGTTGTAAATGAGTTTTTCAATAACCTTTTATTTTCTATTTATATTTCCATTGGCAAAGTCTGTACCAATGGTGATCATTGGTACCCTTCGGACTGGTTGACATTTAATGAACATTTTTTTAGAAAAGTTGTTTCGTTTTTGACTTTTCTAAAGAAAATAAACAGAACAACAAAAAAAATGTTGTCGAAGGTATTCATTTGAAAGATACAAATAAATTCTTTAAAATATTTTGAGAACTTTTAATTAATTTCTTGGTACATATTCTTGACCATCTTCATGTTATAACGCAACGCAGAAATTTGGTAGGGAGTAGAAGTTATGGAGGAAACACTTCTCTACTTTTCTACAAGGCGATGACGATGGTCTTTAGAGATGACGCACTACATATCCCAAAGCGTGTTTCTTAACCCTTTGACGACCATAGGCAAGTATGCTTGCTCTGCAAATATGTCAGAAAATGTTTTATAGAAGAAGATTGGGGCAACAAAAATGTAGATGAGTGTAAACCTCTATCTGGCTCCACTTATACTCTAGGAGGCTCCAATTTTGGCCAAATAATTGTCTTTATACCGAGGGCTACTACAGGGTAAAGATAGGGCACAAGGGGATGGGAGTCAATTATGTTTTGGATTTAGCATTTGTCTATCAAATGAATGAACAGTTTTGGATAAACTTCAAACTGACTAAAAATAGTCATTTTATGTTTGGCAATTATGTTTGCCTAGGGGTTGAAACGAAAAAAAATCTTAAATTAAAACCTCTAAATTGTCATTAAATTTGACCTTTTTTTAAGCGCGCCTGTGTCTCATGATAGTGGAGCAGTCCAAAGGGGGCGTATGTTCACTTTAACCGCATCCGAGTTTAAGGCTTGTATGGGTATTATCATACGTATGAGCTTACTGAAATTCCCATTAACATGTCTGTATTGGTCAACTGATCCAACACCAATCCAAGCTCAGATTGCAGCAGTCATGTTACGGAACCGATTTGAGGAAATTACAGCCAATCTTCACTTTTGCGACAACAGTAAGGCTGATGTTACTGACCGTGGCAACAAAATTCGTCCAATTGTATAGCACATTAACAAGGCTATGCCTGAGGCATATAAATTTTACAAAAAACTCTCAATTGATGAACATATGGTAAAGTTTAAGGGACATAATGCCATGAAACAGTATATGAAGGACAAACCTATTTCATGGGGATTCAAACTATGGTGTTTATGTGAGTCAGAAACTGGATACTTGTACAATATTGACGTTTATACAGGAAAAAAATCATTTGTTGAACACGGTCTTGGCGAAGCTGTCATCCTGCAGTTATATTAGCCACTGGCAAAAAAAGGGGTTGAAGTTTACTTTGATAATTTCTGTGCAAGTGTAAACTTAATGCACATTCTTCAGCAAAATAAAAAAAATGGCATGTAGAAATATTCGATATAGTAGAAAGCGCATACCGAAGAATTTTCCAGCGGATAAAGAAGTGAAAAGAGGGGACATAAGTTACTTCATGTCAGGAAGCATTTCCGTCGTCAAAAGGATGGACAATCGTGGTGTCTACCTCGCCTCAAATTTTATTGACTCAACAGACGTAATCAAGGTCAAGCGACGTGTTGCTGGACAAGCTAATAAAATAGATATTGATATATGTAGATATTGATTGCCCTCTGATTATATAAAAATATAGTCGCACAAATGTTTTTTGCGTTCAATGCAATGTGTTTTTTCGTTTCACTACATCCCGTGATTGCTTTGGAAACTATCACGAACAACACTAATTATAAATTTTTAAGATTTATTGTATTTAACTTTATATTTTTAATAAAAAAAAATGTTTTTAAATCATGTCTAAAAATTAATAATTTGGGAAAAAAGATTGCTTTCAACCCATAGGCAACTATATTTGCCGAGCGAAATGGGGGACTTAGAGGAAGGATACCCAGGAGGGCAAATTTTTTTTCGTCACTACTATTGGGCCACAGATTTTTAAAATAAAACAAAAGTTTAAATCGCTTCAGCAGAAAATGTTTGGTCGTCAAAGGGTTAAAAAGAAATCCGTAGTTTTTATATATGAACCTTAGAGGGTAATGTCAGTAAGATTTGTTACATTTTTATGTCAGTAAGATTAGGGTTAAGGCAAACACATCAAATGAGGAAGGTAGTAGTTTCGATTCAAGAAATATCAAATATCCTCTCTTTTTTTACAGTCGAACTGTTCCTAACAAAATTTAAATACCAACAATATAGGAAAGATAATTTATAGGAGAAAGCAAAAAGGGGGTAGTGTGTGACAATTTTTAATGGCCAGTGTTATACCTTCGCCACAATAATAAGATCTCGCTTGGTACGGCCTATGATGTCAATGTCGTCAGCGTACGCAAGCAACTGGATGCTTTTTTGAAAAATATTGAAATTGCGATGCACTCCCGCCTTCCGCAGAACACTTTGGGTAATCACATGCATAGGTAAACAATGAGACAATGACTGACTCTCTGGGTTGAATCTAACAAACGGCCTCCACACTTGAAGTTTAGCAGACTACCAACTATACAATCAGGGCACCCAAAAGACTTTTAAAATCAATGTTTTGCACTTTAAAGTTTAATCACTGAAAAATGTAATCTTTGTAAATTTATATTTTGAATACCATTCCGAATTTTGTCAATGCCATATATTTCTAACTAAATGGTGTCGAAAGGGTTAAATAAACAAAAAAAAAACTATTTCTATTAAATTGTAGTTAATGTATGTATTAAACATAAATGTTATTGTGCATAGTATTTTAACATACTGTTACGTTTTTACCTCTTAAACACGTTTAAAATATGAGCTCGGAGATAAAATATAAATAGATCTGTGTTTAGTTTTGATGAAAATTCTTTATTATTCGCACAATTCGTGTGCCACTATTCATAACTTTATGTAAACAAAAACAATTACTTTGTTTGTTATTCCTCTGTTTACATCCATTTGCATAAGCAATAACAATTACTAGACAATTGTTCGACTGATCTTTGTAACGTAATTCTTCAAACTATGATTACTTTCCTCAAACGCACCGCGTCTTCACACAAGACTGACTGAACTTAACTAACTCAGTCGCCTGCCTTTAATATGGCAAAGTTTATAGTCTGATAATGTTCTTGAAGGCGAACGTTCATGACTTCGCCTCCTCGCAATCTTTATAAACGTAAACATTGTTTTCGTTGTTTACGTTTATTATTGTAGTGTTGTTGGTATAGTTTTTATTTATTTGTTTACCATTTTTTAAGCTGGTGTTTGTTGTTACATTAATCAGTGCGATAATTTGTAAACAAGTTCATTGTTTTATTTTTATAGCTTTTGTTTATAATTTTTATGTTAAACGATGTAAAAGCAAAAACACCAGTATCTTTTTTATTTTCGTAACAGCACTGTATGCGCGTTCGCTTCCATATACATATAGTTACTAAAGTACACATACGGTTAAAAAATTACAGAAATTTTTTAACTAATCTGAAACAAATTGGGGTTGTTAATTTGTTTATAAATCTCCCTTGAATCTCTTAAAAAAAGAGATCTTTAGGAGATGTGGATTGTAATTACTCGTAAGTAATTACAATCGTTGGGATGCGTATTGTGGGAGAGAGAAAGAAAGAAATACAATTATTTCAATTTCTGGAATTTGAGATACTGAGAGAGAGAGTTTTTCTTACCTTTTTTTTCCAGCGCTGAGAGATTTTTACTTTCTTTCCAAATTAGAATTTCTTACGGAAGTTCAATTATTAACACATTATATTTTTCCGTAAAATTTATAATTTAAGTAATTTAAATAAGCACTATTATGGATATGAAGGATTCAGGTGAATATAATTTAGTATAACTAATTCAGTTGAGTGTAATTTATTATAACTTTTAGTAAGTATAATTTTAGGTAAATATAATTTGAGGTAAGTATGAATTTAGGTAAATATAAGTTCAGGTAAGTATAGCTTTTTTTATGTTGTACAATTTTAATGTAAATTATTTTGGTTTGAAGTATGTTTTTTTTTTAAGGGTAGAAAATAGATTTAATAATAATTGAATTTAATTATAAATTTCATTTAATTTATTTTATAGTTTAGTTTATTTTTAGTATTTTTAATTATATTGGAGCACAATTTTTTATGTTAATTTTATTGAATATTTTCACAATTTTTTTTTTACTTGAATGTGTTAGAAAAAAACTTGATGGTAAACTAGGTTGTTGTTATGATAAGCGCAAAATGATAAGTGATTTATTTTTTCTAATTTTATTTCCCACCAAACTTCAAAGACAATTTCCCTTACTGTAAATATTGGAGGCATTCATTTTGTGTAATGGAATTGGAATTGCGGAGACATTCCTTTAGATGGATGGGAAGTGTATCGTTGTCGCTTATTATTATATTGATATCGATGGAATTTTGTTGTGTTCAAACCTAGTTTGAACAAATCCGTTTTCGTTGAAAATCTTTATAGTTTCCTTGATTATAAGACGGTCTTTTGCATTGGTTAAAAAATTTCTGCAATTGAACTGAATTGTGGCCCTGCACAGGCCCACAAAGGTATATATAGGTAAATCGGATATTTAAAAATTTCACAAATTTCTGAACCAATGTCAAAGACCGTCTTAAAATCGAGGAAAGTTGTCAGATAATTATAAAGATTTTCAGCGAAAACGGATTGGTTAAAAAATGTCTGAAATATGTTATCCGTATGTATACTATTGTGGCTGAGTGTATTTTCCAAATTGATACTTAATGTTATGTTATGTTATATTGTATTTAACATATGCATGCGAGACACTCATTATTAATAATATAAAAAAGTGATAAATGCCTTAAATTACCGTTATATAAAATTCATTATGTTTTATTCTCATATTTCATCACCATTATTATTATTATTCATTATCACAACTAATTTTATTTCTTCTTTATTTTTTGTTTTCCATTTGTTTAATAATTTTAAATAAAGCAATTATTAAGCTTTCGATTGTAATAAAAATATAAATTTTAACGAATGTCACGCATTCATTAGTTAAGTCAAGAGATTATCACAAACTATGTGTGTGTGCGTGAATATTGCTCATTTGCATTTTTATTGCATATAATGAATGACAAACAAACATTTTGCATTTAATATTAATTGATTATGATAAATTTTAAGTGGTTATTGTGGCTGAAAGTGCCCTGAAAAATATTTTAGTCTTTAAATAAAAGTAAAATATTAATTTAATTGGATTTCAAGCGTGCTACAATTATTCTCGGTGTCTGCTTTTATAGTTCACCTGTTCTGTAGTTGATTTGACATGCCGTAGTAAAGCATTAAGTTTTTATTTTTTATTGCATTTAGTTTCACCAAGCCCAATAACGATTAGATTTTCAGTATACCTGGAATCAAATCATGTCTTTTAATCATTTTTGAGTTTTTCTTTTCTATACAACTCTAGTAGATACACAAATCGTTCTTAATTAAAGGGTGACAGGGTTAAAATCTTTAAAGTTGTAAAAATTCCTGACGATTACAGTACGTTAACAAGGGTGTTTTAGTGGTTTTTAATATATAATTGATAATTACAGCCCTTCGGTCAGGACTACTACTTAGCTTCTCACACCAATTACATTGTGTGTGTTAATTTCATTCGTATAATGTCGATTGCGAATGCAAGATTTTTGAGGAACTTTTCGTTGGTAATTTTATTTACTCTCAGAGTTTTTTTTTTATCAGAAATGTGCTGAGGGAGGAAATCACCGAAGAAATATTTTTTGCATATTTCTTTTTGTTGGAAATGTCTGACTTGCGGTTTGAGTCGTAACCTCACGTCTAATAAGCCAACAACCTACCTATTAGACTGCGGCGACACATCTCTCATCAGTAAAGTTGTAATACACTTATCCTTTGATATAGGTCGTCTAGATTTACGCTGTCAAATTCCATTTGCGTCGTCATTCGATTTACGTCTTCATCTGTGATGTTTAACACGGTTTTGTTAAAACGCGAAAAAGGTATGATAAAAAGAGAAAAGCACAACTTCCGTACTAAAGTGCATAGACATGAGTAAAAATTAATTTATTTTAATTCGTCAGAAGAAAAAACATTATTTCATAACGCATGTGAAATACTTGAGACAGGAGGAAGAAAAATAAAGAGCTCAATCTAAAAGACTGGCGTGAAATAGTTAAGCAAGGCCTCAGTACTACAATACTGTTGGCACGTGTGATGGTACCAGAGATCAGAATGACTATTCAAAAAGATGAACAGAATCGAATCATACTTTCTGATACTTCTAATTCTGATACTTACACGCATTCATACATATTTTAATATTATTCTCATACTACTCACATTTAAAGTTTGAAGTACTCATCGTACTCATATCACTCGAATCATTAAGTATTTTTCTAAAGTTATGAATCTGAATGAACATATTTCGAATTGTATGAGTTTGATGTCAAAGTTGAACTCATACTCACTGCAACCTGTACTAATAAGTCAACGTTGTAGTGAGTACGAATGAATCAGAGCAGTAGTAGTAAATTTCAATATTGTTGACTCACTTATACTCAAAATTTCATGAGTATTTATGAGTAGCGAAAAAACAATTCATTGCTGATCTCTGGTTGATACCAGATGTGGGGAGTTTACGATTTGAAAGAAATTAAGCCTTCATAGGACCCTCGAGATGGTTGAGAGATGCCAACCAGGAGCTATAATTATACGACGAAATAGGTAATAGCAGTGTTATAAAGGTACCATATTGGACCATTGAGGCGGCTGTCAGTTGAACTCAACCTAAACTATAACGAATATACCTAACCGGAATTGACAAAACTTTCTCAGTTATACATACGTAAGCGAATCAATTGCACTTATAAAATGCGTTCACACGAGTGAACAAATACACAACACTAACCCTGACAACACAAACATCTTTAACAAACAATAACAATAATAACACCAACACACATCAACATTGATCATACATATCAATATTCACCACACACATCACATATACACATTCTTCAACAGGTTCAAAAGAATTGCTTATATCCTGGTTGAACAGTGGATTATCGATCACACACTAAACAAAAACCCAACAAACCCTACGCGAGTTTAAAATTTGAATTTTGAACAAATTGCGAACATTACCAAACTTGAAATCTATACGTGAACACTCCATATAAAATATCATTATTTTGAATACATATTGTGAAAATTAAATAAACTAAAGGAATTTCTAAGAGATTGTGAACTTTGGCAAATTGAATATAATTGTGAACTAATATCTAAATATTGAACTAATATACAAAACACAAATAAAATACGTTTTATAACGTTTTTAAAATACACATACAAAACAACACTAACATTTATTATTAACATACAGACACATACATACATACATAAATACTAAAAGGTTTGTTGTATTATATACCCTACCCCTCTTACCCCACATACTAACCCCACCCCATAACCCGTTCGTTCACTCTTTACTGGAACTAACTATTGTGATAATGGATTTCGTTATACTATGTCCAGTATATGAATTAACAAAGCATTACAAATCGTATTAACTAAAGTCTTCAATTGAAAGAAAGAAATTATTTTCGAAATTAATGACAACGTAATTACTTTAATTTTTGAAGATAATTATTCAAATGTTCTAATAAAATTTTGAGTGTGAATTCAAAGTATACTTAAAATACCCCAAACTGAACTTCAATGAACATTAAATTTAAATTCCGCTCTACCCCATATCCTACTTGCTATTTAATACAAGTTAGTATTTTTTTTTTGTTATTTGACCGTTAATCTAAATCTATTATCAGGTCATTACTTCCGTATCATTAAGAATAATTGTCGAAAGACGATTTTGTTGACCGATAACATTGATTGATGATTTTTTATACGTCAACTAACAGTGCATTATTACATAAAAAATCAAATAAAAAAGAATACAATGTAAAAATAAAGAAAAAAGCATATATTGAACTTTGTACTGAAATTGTGTCATAAAGTTCTTAGGAAAGCAAAAAAATTAATAAATAAAAAAGAGGACTAAAGTTTGAAGAATTCAAAAAAGAAATATTAAATTGTGCCTTAAGCATTAAACTTGAGGAATGAAATGAAAAAATTGCTTGCAACTAGGAATTTTTCGTTGGGATAACAGGTAAATAACTTTGAAGTTAATACCCTCTTTTCAACCGTGGTTTTTTTCTTTTATTCTATACACAATTCAATATAAAGTAGCCGTAGTCAAATAGGTAGTGTGTTGGCTTATTAGTTCAAACCCCAGGTCAGACTTCAAAACGAAAATATGAAAAAAAACAAATTTCTTCGGCGACTTCCTCTCAGTCGATTTCTGGCAAACACTCTGAGAGTAAATAAAATTGCCATGAAAAGCTTCCCAAAAATCTGTCGTTCGGAGTCGACTTTAAACTGTAGGTCCCGCCACTCGTGTATAAAATTAACACACACAAATTGAGTGGAGTGAGAAGCTAGGCCGTAATCCTGACTGAAGGGTTGTATTGGCCAATTATGTTCTGATGTTCTATAGCCCTCATTATATTCTATTATAACTATCTTTCTGTTGTTTCAGTACAAGCGGTGCATGAGTAGGAGCTCAGGAGTGTTGGTGCAAATAAACCACAAACCACACTGGTTCTCAAAGCCAATATAATCGATTCAATACCGATGGATTTACGTGCCATAATCATAGGAAATTGTACATTTCGTATGCGCTGCATCCATAATTACACAAAATTAGAAGTTACTAATGCGCTCCACCGAAAAATCACTGGCGGATATTTGAACAATTTTTGTACCACACACAAAGATATCAATAGGTCTTAAAAATATTGATGATATCTCACACACACTTTGTTTTATTCAAAATTAAATATAAGATAAAATATAATAGATAAAGAAAAGTCTAAAATATTGTTACGAAAATGGAAATGATGTTTTGATTTCACACCGTCTAAATTGTAAACAAAAGCTACAAATAAAAACAATGAACTTGTTTACATGATAAACAAGTAAACAGGAATATACCAACAACAAGCAGTATAAAAAGAGATAAACAAGTAAACAAAAATGCATATTATTTATTATGATTGCATATTTTATATGCAATTGGCATATAAAAGGCAAGACAAAGCAGGCAATGGAGTCAGTAAAAATGCAGTCAGTCTTGTGTGAAGATCTCCGTAATAAAGATCTGTCGAACAATTGTTATTGTTTACGCAAAAAAGTGTAACAAATAATGACAAGCAAAGCAATTGTTGTTGTTTACATGTTTACACGAAGTTGTGAACAGTGGTCCACAGAATTGTGCGAATAATAAAGAATTTTAATTAAAACTAAACACAAATTTAAATTTATTTTATTTGCAATCTACGAACTTATATTTTAAACGTTTTTAAAAGGTAAAAACGTAACAATATACTGCAAATTTTGCCATTTTGTTTTTAAAAACGTGAAGACATATATACATATATAACTAATATTATATATACATACTAGCTAATACCCGGTGTGCTTCGCTACCCCCATCGAAATTAGATATACAGATTTTAATAATTAGTTCATGTGGAGTTTGCCACGCCCCTAATGCTTGATCGCCCATTTTTAACAAAAATATTGATATTGAACCTTTAGATATTCGTACAAAATTTGAGCAGTCTAACTGTTCTGGTGTTCTAGATATGCAGATTTTAGTATTTACTAAATATGTGAGGTGCCACGCTCGCTTTTGCTGAACTCCCTATTTTTGTCCAAAATATTTATATTTTAACAAAAGTTGCTTGTACAAAAATTGGGGCTCCAATTGTTAAAGTTTTCCAGTTATACAGATTTTAGTATTTACTTTATATGGAAGGTGCCATGTCCCCTAATGATAGGTCACCGATTTTTGTTCAATATATTTATATTGAAACTGTAGTCACTTGTACAAAATTTGAGGTATCTTGCTGTTATAGTTTTTCCCATATACCCATTTTGTTATTAGCTTATAATAGTAGGTAATGTAATATATGTGGGCGTGGCACCTCGCTCATTTGAAATTTAGCGTATAACTCCTTCCAGACATACAGGAAGATACTGTGAAAATTTCAAGTAAATCGGTTCAGCCGTTTAGTCGTCTATAAACTTCAAACATACAAACAAACACACATTCATTTTTATATGTATAGATTCCTAATGTGAACTTAATACTGATTTGAAGCACATGTATGATTCTTTAAATTGCGAACCTTTATTATTATATTGAAAATATTGTAAATAAGTTATTAAATCAAATTTTGCACAAAAAGGATTATTTGAATTGCAAAACAGATTTTTTCGTTTCTCATTATGATTCTGTTAATTACAGCATTGTATCTAGAAACTATTAACAATTTTCATAATCTCATTAGCGTTTAAGCCTTTTTAATTAATAAGATATGAAATTGCATTTTTAAATAGATAAGCACTTAAAATGAAAGATTATTAAATTCCATTAATTTAATAATGACAAATTAAAAAAAAAACTAAAATTCAAAATAAATATCGACGGCATTCGTTTGAAATAAAACAACAATTCATTTTTTTTTTCAGAAGTGGCACTGTTGAATGATCCCCTCATTCCTGCTATTCAACGCCTTAGGTTCCTTTTTAGAAGCCAATCAATAAAATTGTAAAGAAAACCTTTTCAAAAATATTTCTTTCTTTCGAACAATCAAACTATTTAATCCATTTTCAAATTCTTATTTGAAAATATTTTAATCAAAAGGCAATATTGCTTAGCACACCTACAGACGGATTTAAAAAATCTTTTTTTCCTAATTTCAAATTAAAAAATATTTTTTTTAATAATTTGATCCACGAAGTAATTTAAATTTAATGAAAATACATATCCTAGAAGAATATAATCAATTATAGTTTAAAAAAAAACACAAATTTAATTAAACATCGTCTTGTATTTATGTATGCATATGTATGCATAACTTTTTCTTTCAAAAAATATGAATACATGTACATGAGCCAAGCATTAGTTTGTATTGTATTTCTAATTCAGATTTTAAAATCCTTTCACATACAGAAATTAAAGAATAACAAACAGAAAGTTTTTTATAATTAAAATTTCTATATCTGGAATCTTCTAGGTACTTACATACATACATATATGTGTATATACATACGTATATTATATTTGATATTCCCTTTTAGGGTTTTCAATTTAATTAAATTAAATATTTATTTAATTTAATTTTTGATGAAATGTGACATAAATTTCTAATAAACTTATATGTTCAGTTGATTTTTTACAGCCAACACTATTGTATTAAATTGGCTAATTTTGTTGTTTAATGATTTAATAAATTTATGATTGGTATTATATCGTCTCTACCGACTGGGACTTTTGAACTTTGGCAGTTGATATCGCTTATTTTTTTTATTTATTTATTTATTTAATATTAATCATAGCACAACAAGATGTTAATTTTATAAATGAGAGTGCTATGGGAGTTCACCAAAGAAAGTAATAAGAAATCATTGATAAAATAAATAAGAAAATGTAACGAATAAAGTAGAATTAGAAATGAATTATAGCAATCGAATAAAAATTTAGGATAAAAAAGGAATGAATATAGTTAAAAAATATAGTAGGAAAAATACGAATAACAGTATATACCAATATCAAGAAATATACACAAACAAAGAAAAATATGTAAAGAGAGTATCAATAAAAATTTAAAGACTAAATTAGGAAAATGAAAATTTAAAAATCGCTAATTAAAATAGAAAGTAAAAATATACAAAATAATTAAAATATGTTAAAGACTACTTAAATAAATTGTATAAATCCTTCTTGAATATAATTGCATTGCCTATGTTTTGAATATAATTAGGTAAAGTAATCCAAAGACTGATGGTGTATATAAACAACTGGCGTTTGATAGAAGAGCCCTATGTCTATGTTGGATTATTTTCATAACGCGGTTGGATCTAGCAAATGTAATTTTACTAAATAAGTATACAGGCTGCTTTATAGTAATAATCTTATGGAGGAGAATAAGGCATTTAATATTTAAAAGACTATCAAAATTAACCCCAAATATCTGGTAAGAAAAAAGAGATATATGGTCTCGACGTCCCTTAATAATACATATCTGGCTATATTATTATAAGCCAAGTTGAGTTTCCTCTTATCATCAGTATCACAGCGAAAATTGCAGGCCCTTAAAAAAACAGAAATCAAATACGTTATACCCAGTCGCATACGTATGGCAAAGGGAGTCGAATCTATAACAGCCAATAAGTTTCTAAGCATACCGTAAACTTTACCAACGATGACATTAATGCGGCTAGACCACGTTAGATGACCATTAAAGATAATACCCAGATTGGTTGCAGATTCAACAAAATCATTTTTATTCCCCCTGATAATAATATCTGGCACAACAAGTGTTCTCCTAGTTCTGGAGAGTAGTAAACCTTTTGATTTAGAAAGTATACATATGCGTCCAATTCATTCATTCTCAGTCTCTTTATTCATTCTCTTTTGCCGAATCAGCATGGAGGAATAGAGCATTCAACAATACGTACAAATAACACTATGCGACAAAGTAAAAAAAAAAAAAATAAATACGCCCTACTAATGACGTAGTGTAAGTTGTGGGTTTTGTTGAGTTGAACTCACAAATTTTTGTTTATATTTCTTGTTTTATTTGGCGAAAACTGTTTTTTTCGAGTTGATGCTCAAATTTATTCATTACACAAAAACATTTCTGAACTAATGTCACAAATTTAAACCTTATTAGAAAGGAGAGAGATGGGTCTTTAGAACGATATACATGTATATATTATTTGACTTAATATGCTATCAGGTCTGATGAGGTAAACTTGGCAAATGATAATTTTTTTCATATTGTTTCAAGTTTGTCCGTTCATAGTAGCAAACTTTAATTAAAAAAAAAAATATGAAATAAGTGATGATATTCTGAAAGTGCATTATCTTGTGAAGAGATTGACACTTCGTTTTATCAAATGGGACAAAAATTACTGTAGTAATTATCAAGAGTCTAACAGTCGATATTAGCCTACTTTTGGCAGTCGTGCAAACGTGAAATTGACACATTTTGCGATAAACAATCAAGATCCATCAAAAATTCTGAAAATTTTTGAACTAAGAGTTCATTTGATGAGATGACATATA
The DNA here is from genome assembly GCA_936449025.2 of Sarcophaga subvicina. NCBI lineage: Eukaryota > Metazoa > Arthropoda > Insecta > Diptera > Sarcophagidae > Sarcophaga > Sarcophaga subvicina. The sequence goes on from OW388080.2 coordinate 36,844,247, forward strand.
TAAAAAATATGTATGACACAACTGTTATACTAATTAAATAATAACTACGGTAATTTTTGTCCGATTTGATCAGATGAAGTGTCAATCTCTGCACAATATAATACACTTTCTGAATGTCATCACTTATTTTATATTTTTTAAGTAAATTTCGCAATTATGAATAGCTAAACTTGATAAAATGAGAAAAAGAATCATATTTTCCAAGTTTACCCGATCAAAACTCATAACCTTTAAGTTCGAACCATATGTTTATGTATACCATTTTAAAGAATCATCTTTGGATTTTGTGTGAACAGATCAAAAAACCGTTTTTGTCAAATAATACAAGTTTGGAGGGTTTGAGAAATATATAGAAAAAATATTTTTGAGTTCTACTCAACAAAACTCACAACCTACACTATGTCATTAGCTGGGTGTATTTTGACTGTCGCACCGTGTAATCATTTTACGATCGCCATAATAGTATTACCGTAATATGATGGATAAATTCGAGGCCACTGCTTCAGTAAAAAGTTAACAGTTAAATACAATAAGTACTGTTTTAATTGTTCTTGTTTTGCTGTTGATGATTTATTTGTTTTATTGTGTGCTTTGGAACTATTACTCTTCATAACGAAATAATGTATTATGGCTGCTTTATACTATGTTCAGATATGCACTTTTATTGAGTCAATATTCGCTTAATTGAGAACAATATTTTAAGTGTTCAGGCATAATAATATACGCAGTTCAGCTGCTTATTCAATATTCATTTGACAGCTGGTAAACAAAGCAACTGGTTGATTCAACAACATTGTTTTTATTTTGGTTGACATTATTTGTTTGTCGTTATAGACATTTGAACAAAAAGTTTTCGGTTAATTGTAATATGTTCACTAAGCGCACTTATGGCAGTGCTGCATTTTAAGTTTTACTCAATATTATAACAGTTTGCATATTTATTGCGCAATTATTAATTGAAACTTTATATGAAATATTGAGATCAATAATTGCGTTTATTGAAGTCGACATGGTCTAGTGGTAGTGTGTTGGCTTATTAGACGTGAGGCCTCGGTTCAAACCCCAGGTCAGGCATGTCCAACTGAACGAAATATGAAACATATTTCTTCGGCGAGTTTTTTTTTGGCTCTGTCGCTCAGAGTCGACTTAAAACTGTAGGTCCCGCCAATCATGTATAAAAAAATTAACGCACACAACATAAGTGGTGTTAGAAACTAGGTCGTAATCCTGACTAAAGGGTTGTAATGACCAATTATGTACGTAATGACGTTTATTGTAATTTACGCAATTACTATTATTAAATTATTAAACTTTCGTTGTTTTGCTATAAACACAATAAGCGCAACGCAGCAAGTAAAACATTTGCAGTCTAAGTTAAGCTGAATGCAGCGGCAGCAAAACATAGCAAAACATAATTCTTTATCAATGGTGCCACTTAAACGTTGTTTCGCATTATAATTTCGCGTTTTTAAATCCTCTATCTCATGCGTGTTATTAAATTGACAGCATTTACACTTTCACGCCGGCGCTTTAATTCATACTTGTCGCCACTGTTAGTAATTATAATTGCTATTAAAAATAAATGCTTTTAAGAGAACGTAACTCAGGTATTTTTTTCAGCAGTCGAAGTGTTAAAGATCTAAATATTTGGTATTAAGTATCGTGTAATAGCATGTTCAATTGTGTGCTACCGGTGGTACACGCCGCCCGATGAGACAGTCAAGTGCGGGCCAACGGTGATAAGCGACGCCGATTAGGTAAACTACTGCGGGGTTACCGGTGGTACGCGCCGGCGTGAACGCGTTAATCCTAACTTTTGTTGTGGCGCTGTCGTTAAAATAATCACTTCTATATACACCCCGGTATTCTATTTCTGAGAGATTGCTGCGTTTGCTGTTTATTGTGTTAATAGCATCAGTTTTAAATATTCTGTGCGGCCATGGTTGAACATTTTTTTGTGTTTGTTGTATACGAATAACACTTGAAACCAACATCTTATTTTTATTGAATTAAGAGGAATTAGACAAAACAAAACCAAAAAGCCGTCCCTATAATCCACGTGTTAACAAATAGCCAATGTTGCAAGATATACATGTGAATCGCTATTCTTTTAAGAAAATCCGTTTAATTTTACCTCTTTACTTTCCCATCATAAACTTTTGGTTAAAATCTTTATATTAAAATAGCACGAGTACGTGAAATTATGCCAACCGGAACTGTGTACATGACGTGCCCGAACTAATAAAGCCTTTGCTTTTAGTCCAATACGAGTAAAAGAGTTTCTGGTACATGAAATTCTACCATCCGTAACAGTGTAAACGACCTGTTGTTGTTGCAAAAGTCTTTGTTCGACAAAGTCAACAATTAAAATTTCCAGTCGTTGCAAAAAATGCTGACACAAACACATCTGAACACATTAACAAACAATTCATATGCCGTTCTCCACTGTACCTTATAATTTCCTTTCATGCATGCTGATGTGCATAAAACTTTGTTCCACGTATATTTTTAAAATAATAAAAAACACACGTACGTCGGGTGACAAGTACAGGAAAAATTGTTTTCAATTTAACAAAAAAAGCTCTTAAATTTAAAGACACTTTAAATTGTGAAAAAACGTTGTCAATCGTGTATCCACATAACGTGTAAGCTGTTATTTCCTATACAAAATCTATTACTTGTAGCTGGACAAAAAATGAGGACCGCATTTCAGCTGTAGAACTGTAGTAAAGGCTCTCTTATTTAGTTCAGAACCTGTGAAGTCCAGTGAGCAGTGCCCAACTTTACTAGAATGACGGTCGTGGGTTTAAAACTCACAAGAGGCTCTGGAACTCCACAACGATTATTTAGTGTCAGTTACTGGGATTACTGAGGTTCTTTCACCATTACTGCGAAGCTTACTGTTGATGAACTCTTGATAAAATTGCATTAGGCTAGCAAGAACATGCAGACGACTAGGTCGTAATGGCAAAGGAGTTTCTTTATCACATCAAAGGGGGTTGTGTATGTACGTACACAGGGCCACAAAAGTATACATACGGTTAACAAGTTTCAGAAATTTTTAACCAATATTTACCGTCGATATTGATTGAGTATAGATAGTATATCAATCAATCAATATCGACGGTAAATACGTTGCTCTAAAGACCTTTCGCAAAAGTCTTTCCCAATTCTTTAGAATACTGTTCTGTGCCAGTAAAGATATCTTCCAGCGTTGTATTTGTTAGATATCTCAGTATTTCCTTCTGAGATGTATTAATTACTCTTAGGTTTCAAATAATTTTGTGGTGATTCGCTTTCTTCACCACAGAATCTGCGTATTGGGCTTGAAGTGATCCATATTCTCAACAAACGTTCTACTGTAGTAGTTTGTAGTGCTCGTTCAGACTGTTAGATGGAATGTCCTTTGTCCTACTTATGCAAGTGTAATTGTCCAAGCCTTATGATGACATAGACTTCCCATATGTTGCTATGTTCACTTTTGAACCTCTCTCGTCTTTTTATTTGTAACTGTTTCTCTATATGTATATAGATATATATATATGTCTTGCGCTCCTTTAAAGTTCTCTGTTTCGAGCCTGTAATATTTTTTACAAGCTAAAAGCTACTTTTTAACTATAAATATTTCAAATATTTGTTCCCGATTGGAACCTCTTTATTGTAATGCAAATTTAAGACTAACTAAATTTATGTTTCAAAATGTAAAGCAAAGTTACAATAATTATTATTGATCTTGTTTAATGTAATGTACTTACATACACGCATACATACTTATTTACTAAGTAAGAAGACACTTTCGAACATAAGTCTCCAACTTCGAACATTTACATGTATGAACAGTATTGTGGAGATCGTAAGTATGTATGTGTGTATGCCTGTATGTAAATATAAATCGAACTGTTGCTAAGCAAAAAATAAAGAACATTAAATATGAAAACAATTTAAAGTAAAATAAGTAAATAAAAATAACTGAAGTTAAGCAGGGGCGTATCAGCATTTAACATTCTCATTGCAACACTTATCCCTGACATTAACCTATCAACTTTTGTAAGTTCTTGTTTTGCATTCAGCAATGTTATAAAATATCTTGGCTATGTTTGCCTTGTGGAATTGTAATATACGTTATTTTGTATTTGATTAAAGTAATTTAATAATATAGGGTCTTACAACAATTTGACAATTAATTACGGCCATTTTGTTCAAGCTACATTTTTCATCAAGGCAAAATACAAAAAGTATTTCTTCGGCGACTTCCTCTCAGCAGATTTCTGGCAAAAACTCTGAGAGTAAATAAAAATTGCCATGAAAAGTTTCTCAGAAAATCTGTCGTTCGGAGTCGACTTTAAACTGTAGGTCCTACCCCTCATGTATAAAATTAACACACACAACATAAGTGGTGTGAGAAATTAGGACGTTATACAATGGGTCATTTCGTCTTCCGGGTCCTGTCCTCTAACCTGTGTTCATTGTATAGACTCTGGTACAGTTGACAAATGATCTTAATTTTCATCGAAAAGCTAACTTAGGGCAGTGATGCCCATTTTTGAATGAACACACAAGATTGTCAAATTTGGGACAATATCAGGTATATATTTATAAATCATGCAACGCATGATTACACAGCCCTGCATGGGTTTTACAAATAAAATGGCAGTATTTCCGAAGGCGAACACGAAACTGGGTCCAAAATTTTCCATCAAGTCAGGTTTTCAAGAAAAAGGGGGTTGAAACCCCTAAAAATAGGGTTTTTGGTCATTTTCGAAAAATTGTAGAACTAAACACTGACGTGCTAGAACCATCGCTATTGTTAGAAATTGACAACTGATCTTCACTCTTTCAAATGAGACCAAAGCCAAATTGATTACATGCACCCTTAAAGTAGGTTGTGAGTTTATGTCAAGGGGTGCAAGAGAAAAAGAAACACACTACGGAAGTCTTTAAAAATTACTCAGATTTACTTGAAAATTGTTACTCAGGGGTTTTTGGGGTCGGTGATTACAGATCTTCATTCAGATTTTAAAAATTCAAAATGGCGGATCCAATATGGCGGTCGACCTCCGTAATGTGTTTCAGCGCGCAAAATCCCTTCGGAAACACCTGGAGCCATTTTATTTCCACAAAAAGTCCAAATTTGCATGACTGTGTTATTAGTGAAATAAAAAAGGATTCGGAAACAGGCGAAAATACTTCTAAGAAGTGTCATTGAAAGCACATCTGAACGTCTATGACTGATTTAATATCAGTCTGCGACTAAGAAAGACTATCTCTAACGTGCAACATTGTTAAGACACTGAAAAGTGGTAGTTCGTAACAACAACAAGTTCTCCAACAACAATTTGAGAGGACCTAGTCTACTTAGAACAAAATGGATGATATTAGCAGTCCTACTACAGCAAAGGCTTTACAGTAAAATAGTTTTTGCAAGTTTTTGGGTAATCTGCATGGATCAGGTTAATATCTGTGCAAAACAATCTTTATTTATTTATTTGTTAAAAACAATACAACAGACATAAATCTTATATTACAGTATTGCTTAGCAATTGTTATTAACATTAATTTTGAATCATATATTTTAACTAATTTAACAAATTTATTAAAAAAAATAATTTAAAAAAAAAACTTAAAATTTAAGAAAATAAAACGAAAATTAAGTAACGAAAGGGAAAAAACAATATCACAGTTATAATAAGACTAAGGGAGAAAAAACAACAAAAAGTTAAATAAAATTATCTATCCAAAGTGCTTGAAAATGGCATTTTTGAAATTGGTTGCATTATTGATCATTTGTATTGTCTCCACAGACAGATGAAGTGAATGAAAAAGTGTTGTTGAGAGAAGGCCTTATATTTTATAGAATTTATCTTGTTCCCACTATTCGACCTAGAAAATACTAATCTCTTATATAAATAAGGTGGCTGTCAACTATATATTAATTTGTGCAGGAATAGCAGAGTCCGGCAATTCATTCATAGTCGGGCGAAATGCGATATGCTCCTATTTCTCCTAATGCTAAAAATATGTCGTGCTATAGCGTTGTAAGTTATGTTAAGTCTTCATCTACTAACTACATCGCCGCTAGCAAACAGCTCACATCCGTACATAAGAGTCGGTAGTAAATATGTCCTCGCTAATAGCATTCGAATATTAGTTGGTGTAAAATATTGTGATATCCAGAGATTTCGAAGCATCGCAAAAGTTTTTCCACAGTTCATTTTGACGTGATCCGAACAATTTAGTTCCCTATTTAGAGTTAAGCCAAGATTTTTAGCTGTTGTAACAAAGCCTATATATGATCAATTAATTTGAATTGGTGGTAGATACACGATCAAATTTTCAGGTGATCCTATCAATAACGCCATTGATTTGTTGGGGTTTATGCTTAGACCATTTGCAGATGCCCATTAATAGATTTGGTCCAAATCCTGGTTAATCAAACGTATGCAGTGGGGGGCACCACAACTTACATATATATAGCTGCACGTTATCAGCATGCATGTGTATTTGGCAATGTTTTACTTGCAACGGTAGGTCATTAGCATAAAACGAGTACAACAATGGACCAAGTATAGAGCTCTGTGGCACACCCCTTGACATTGCACAGCTTTTGAATACAACTGAATTATGGCTAACACTTTGACTTCTGCCGCTTAGGTACGAGGAGATTAGTTTTAATGCAGTGGAGGAAAAATTGCACATACATACATTTCAGTTTAAGTTTCAATATAGAATGATGGACAATGTCAATTGCCTTAGAAGGATCCAGTAGCACAAGAAAAGGCATAGCGTGACGTTTATCAATTTGACACCTAATTTTCTCGGTTACATCAACCAACGCACTAAGACACCTGTGCTGTGGTTTAAAACCGGATTGCCATTTCGTCATTAACGAGTTAGTTTATAAATAACTACTAAATTGTATATAAGCTAATTTCTCAAAAGACCTTCGATAAGTAAGGCAATAGCCTGAAAACTTTAGTCCTGTTTTAAAATTGGTATGATTTTAGCATATTTCCACAAAGACGGGTAGAACGGCGTACATCCTGTACTCATTGTTGGCAAATTTCAATAAAGCTTACGATACCATTAGATTAAAATCGTAGAAGTATAACAGAATATAGTTTGAATCAATAGAGCTCTGTATAAGAATGCAAAACTCTTAGTTTTTCACTAACATTTGACACAAACGGCAGAGCAAAACAACGATGACTTCTATTACCTCAGCTATTCAATATCAAACTCGATGCAATCATTAGTGAAAACTGTTCACGGCTTCATATCTAATAATCCAACATGCTACCTACTAGACTACAGCGACGTCTAGAGGATGTAGGCAGGACTAGAAGGCTTTCAAAGCATAATGACTCATTTTTGGACTTGAGTAGATATGTAGGAAACCAAAGCCATAATAATTAACATACCATCACTATGGAAAAACTTACAAATATGCAGACGAACAAAACTTAAAATGTTCAACACTATTTTACGACAGTGAGACCTGGTTTATTTCGTACTCCATCACACAGAACCCATTTATCAACAAGTGCCTCAAAATCATATGCATAATATTCAGGACTAATAACATAAGCAACATGGATCACTTTGCCAACGGAAAATCCATAGGTAGGTGGTAGAAGTGGCTGTCTCCTCGATGAAGTCATGAGCGGACACATTTATGCCGCACACAGGGCCCATTGCGATACCTCAGTTCCTCATTTCCCCCTATTCCAGGAAACACTCCATACACGACAGTTCATCCATATCCTCCATGCAGTAGGCACCCAGGTACCTCTTTCTCCTCCGACTAAGTGCCGGACATGTGCACAATAGGTGAAGAATAGTCTCATCTTTCTCTTCATCTCCACAGATTCTGCAGAAATCATTTGCAAGGTGTCCAAGACCAATACGCTTCGCATGCGTTCCTGTAATGCAATGCCCCGTAGTAACCCCGGTGTTACTGAGTCTACTTCTTTGGAGTTTAAGGAGAGTCGCCGTGCGCCTCCTGTCCAACCTCGGCCAGATCTTTTGCGCCGCTCTGCCCTTATCCGAAGTTACGAGAAACCCATAATAACACTAATAAAACGGAGGAAATAAAGATGGATAGGGCAGTCAAATCTTATATTTGATTTCAACAGCAAAGCGAGTGAAATGCAAATGCTTTTTGCAAACCATATGCTCACAAGAACTGTAATGAAAAAAATATATTTGCTTATTAAATAATTAATACTTTACATACAACCCACCACTTGTAGTTGGGTAAGTGTGAAATTTGCTAAAAAGAGAACATTTCTGTATACAGGACGTGAATATATCAAAGTGAACCTAAAAGCAAAACATTTCTATATACATACTGTTTACTTAAGTTTTTTAAAAACTATATATAAAGGCTAATTTACACGATTTGTGTTTACGCAAAAGTGCAAAGTGATATGAATGCATCCCCGATCTAATGAAGTGTGATGAATTTGGAAAAGTTTCAAATAACGAAGAGATCTGAATGTCTGTCAAATTTCTATTCGCGTTTTCTCTCAATGTCGTACGCTTTAATAACATATTAACCCTTCATGCCCGAATTTTTTGGGGCAGAGCTAAATTTTTTTAAGGACATGTGTTTGTTAGTCATGGCATATTTAGGCCATATTAAATTCAGAGTCCTACGTATTCTGGTTTTACACGAAGCTTGTTTGCAAAAAAAAATCTTTTAAAAAAAATTAAAAATTACGGAATTTATGAACAAAAATGTACAATGTTGCCTATAGGCAACATCGAGCATGAAAGGGTTAAGTTAAGATACTACCCTTATATATAAAAACAGGACATGTCGTAAGATATGTGTCATCGTCTCAGTCTCTCCTTAAGTGGAATGGTAATGCAATGCGATTCATTTGATACAACGAAAAAAATTAAATGAAATTAAAAAATTCAAAGGTTTCCATGTAGCATTTGACTGTATTCGTTTTATATTTCCTGTCTTGTTGGATGTATACTATGAATCTAAAACAAATAATAAGAAAATCATTCATGCTGCATAGAAATACAAGCAACAGGATGCGTTAAATGTTCAGTATAGCTTAGTTTAAATTAGATATGCAGAGTGGCACGGGTTCTATATTGTTACGAAAATGGAAATGGTGTTTTGCTTTTACATCGTTTAACATTAAAATTATAAAGAAAAGTTACTAAAACAAAAACAATGAACTTGTTTACACGATAAGCAAGTAAACAAAAATATACCAACAAACACCAGTATAAAAAGAATGATAAAAAAGTAAACAAAAATGCAACCACAAATACTGCAAGAATAAATGTAAACAAAAATACACAAACAGAGAAGAACATTAATCAGACTGTTTACGTTGCCATATAAAAGGCAAGGCAAAGCAGGCAACGGAGTTAGTAAAAGTTCAGTCAGTCTTGTGTGAAGACGCGGTGTGTCTGAAGAAAGAAGATCTGGCAAACAATTGACTAGTAGTTGTTATTGTTTATGCATAAGGGTGCTAAGAGGAATAACACACCAAGCAATTGTTGTTGTTTACATTAAGTTGTGAACAGTGGTACACAGAATTGTGCGCACAATAAAGAATTTAATTAAAACTAAACACAAATGTATTTTAATTTTATTTGCAATCTGCGAGCCTATATTTTAAACGTTTTTAAAAGGTGAAAACGTAATAATATGTGTCGCTATATTCGGAATTTAAAATATCACTTAAAAGTACCCCAACTTGGCCCTTTACCAAGAACTAATAATATTTGAATAGGAGAGGAAGAAAAATACAATAACTTAAAGGTTTTTGGATACTAATTTTAATAATGAACCACATGTTTTAACCAAATGCTTGCAGGATTAAACATTAGATGATGTTGGCTCGTTTTTTCCTTTGAGTAATATTCCTAATATTAAGGAACATAATATTCTTTATATAGTATAATTTAAATGGTCATTGCAACCCTTTAGTTGGGGTTACGACCTAGCTTTTCACACCACTTATGTTGTGTTTATTAAATTTATACATGACTGGCGGGACCTATTATTTACGTCGACGTCGTACAACAGATTTTTGATAAATTTTTCATGGCAATTTTATTTACTATCCAGAGTTTTTGTTAGAATTCTGCTGAGAGGTGGTTGCTGAAGAAATATTTTTTTAAATGTCTGACCTGAGGACTCATGTCTAATAAGCTAACATACTACCTACTCGTCTACGGTGACTTTTGGACGTAACAATAAAAATAAAATCGAATCCACTGAATTTTGAGAAATCAGAATGTGAAATAAAAAACTGAAAGAAAAACTTAAAACTGTTGTTAAGAATGAATCCAGTAATCGTCCCACTATATGGCAAAACAAATAAAAAATTCATAGAATTTTACACCAAACTTAAATTTCAAAATTTGTATTTTAATAGTACACTCATACCTCAGTTTGCGTCGTGGTTACGTTCCAAACACACACGTCACAAATTGAAACGACGCAAAGTAAATTATAATTTTCTATACCAAACCATGTATAGATCGAAGATAGGTTCCAGGGTTACGAAAATAAGTAGTATGTTTATGCACCTTCGCGATCAATAACTCCATACAAAATTTGGTGCATGCATAGCTGTAAAAGAGTAAGAACATTGCAGAATTGTGAAATGAATTGTGTGCGATCGGTCTTTAGGTTTGTAACATGTATTATGAAAAGGTAATGCTTTTTAATGTGTATGTGTGTGTGTGTTTTAAAATTTGGGAGAATTCATATCTGGAAAAGAATTAAATCATTTTTATTTCCAATTTTTCCCTACAAATTTGGGATCATACCTGCTTATTCTTGTTCATTTTATTTGTATTTCTTTTCAAACGAATGGTTAGACGGACAGAATGAGTGGGTGCACGTTTCCTCATCTACATCCCAGAGTACAAGTAGACTGTAATGTGAAAATATATATACGTATGTACGAATGTTTGGACGGACAGAATGAGTGTGTGCGTAACATGTAATGTGTATGATCGTTTTTTTTTTAATAGTAAATTCTTGGCACGTATTGCTCATGATCACAGGTAGAAGAAATAGAAATATAAACTAATAAGAAAGGGTAGGTTGGTTATGCGGTTGTTTTTAATTTGATGAGAAAGAAATGTATAGTTGTGCCTGTGCGTTTTTATTCACGTATAAGTATAAGTAATATCTGTTTTCACTAATTGAATTTACTGATTGATCTACAACACCCCAGAGTATAAATAGACTTGTTTTTAAGGATTTAGAATTTTTTAGTTTTACTGTTTTAAATAAATGAAATTATAGAATAAAGGGATTAATTAAAACAAATTAATTTTTTATTTTATGAAAATTTTATTACATATTTCTTTTTTTCAGATTTTTACAGATTCGAATTTAAAAATACGTTTATACAGATTAAATAACTTAAGTGTTAACAAATATTGTGTATAGAATGTTTGACATCGACAAATGTTGAAAGATTGTGAATAAGTATTTTCACAATAATACAAACGTATGACATATTAATAAATAAAAATGGATTACTTATTTTACTAATGTTACATATTCTTAGTTCATTTATAAGTTTCATAAATAAATCTATATGTTTTATTAATAGTTCTTCCAATTCAGCTGATGTTACCATTTTTGTTCCCCTTCTTTAAAAATTTAATAGTAGGTTGTGTTAGTGCGGGACGATGTACTCTGAATTATTTCATTTTAATTTATATTTATTGAATAAAAATTTTAAACACAAGTGCCCACAATTAAATGTATTAAATTTTTGTTTTCGTTCATATTTATATTCAATAGGAAATTTTAAGTAGTTGACAATCTCAAGTGGTGGTTGTAAGTTTCCAAAGCTATCAAAGTATTCCTTATAGTTGTGGTTTTTATAATATGCTACCCAATGTGTTCCCATACCATTTGAATCATCTAAATTAACAATGCCGCATTCTTGTTTGAATGGTTTTTCAGGTAAAGAATCACGCATGAAAACACCCCTAAAATGTTTGAGATGCCTTCCATATTTATTCAAATCCAAATCTGTTAATGGGCGATTGGGAAGGTTATCTAATAGTTTTTTGGAGCTGGACTATAGTAGAGACCATATCCAGTTTTATATGGTTTGAGGTACAACCCTTTACCCATTGCAATTGATTCCATATATCTATTATGACGGTTAGCTTCAGCCAATTGTTCTTTTCCATTTTTGTTAGTATTTACTGCTTTGACAATAGCGGATCCTCCACTTGCCAAACCACCAAGCGCTGACAATGCTTTTAGTACGGGAATAAGTGGAAGAAATCCTCCAATTTTCGGTACAGGTATAACTCTCGGTATTATAATGTCTGCCCTTTAAAATTTGAATGAATAGCCTTTTGAGTTATTTTAACAGCATCGTTTATATCAAGGGGTTTCTGTTCTTTCAATTGTTTTAAAGTTTTTCTCACAGTAGCTGTGAATAATTTCTTATTACACTTATTCATTTTTCCTTTTCTTTTCTTATGTCTCTGCTCCTTCAAACCTGCTGATATAGCTGGTACAGCTGGTATAGCTGATATAGCTGGTATAGCTGGTATAGCTGATATAGCTGATGTAGCTGATATAGCTGATATAGCTGATATAGCTGGTATAGCTGATATAGCTGGTATAGCAGGTATAGCTGATATAGCTGATATAGCTGATATAGCTGGTATAGCAGGTATAGCTGGTATAGCTGGTATAGCTGATATAGCTGGTACAGCTTGCTAGTATAGCTAGTACAGCTTGCTAGTATAGCTAGTACAGATTGTATAGCTTGCTAGTATAGCTAGTACAGCTTGCTAGTATAGCTAGTACAGATTGTACAGCTTGCTAGTATAGCTAGTACAGATTGTATAGCTTGCTAGTATAGCTAGTACAGATTGTACAGCTTGCTAGTATAGCTAGTACAGATTGTATAGCTTGCTAGTTTAGCTAGTACAGCTTGCTAGTATAGCTGGTATAGCAGGTATAGCTGGTATAGCTGGTATAGCTTGCTAGTATAGCTGGTGTAGTGTTTCATGCGAAGAGGTATGAAAGTAATGAAAAAAATGGTTATAAACTACAGTCAAAAGAAAAACACCTAATCAGTGTAAGATTGGAAGAAGATTTGTAGACAACTTAATAAACAAATTATATATTGAATTACATTCACCTGGTTATCAGTTTTGTGGACCTGATACAAAACTTCAAAACGAATAGCAAGAATAAAGGAAATAAAGGAATAATTTATTGGATGCAGATTGTAGAAAGCACGATATAGCGTACTCAAAATCAATGGATATGGACACGAGCCATCAAGCAGATCGTGATCAGGTATAAATCAGATCGTGACTAGATAGCAAGCAGTTCGTGATCAGATATAAAGCAGATCGTAATCAGATACAAAGCAGATCATAATCAGATAGCGAGCAGATCATAACCAGATCAAATTCAATAAAAAAAATTATTATAATGTCTAAAAATTACCATAATAAAGTGTTGGAAGATCTTGTAAAGACAAGGGCTGTTCTAAAGAAAAAGTTAAAAAATATTAAACTGAATCAAATAGATAGAGTTAATTTATTAGAAGATACCTTTCAACCAATAACAAAACCACTTAAAAAAATCATTGGAAAACTTAAAGATAAACATAAAAATATAGACAACACTATTAATGATGACGATGATTATGATGATGTAAATGATGATAATGAAAACATCCCAAAACTTGAACATAAGCATAAGGATGTAGACAACACTATAGATGATGAGGAAGATTATTATGACGTAAATGGTGATAATGAAATCATTGGAAAACTCGAAGATAAGCATAAGGATACAGACAACACTATTGATGATGATGACGATTATTATGACGTAAATGCTGATAATGAAATCATCGGAAAACTTGAAGATAAGCATAAGGATACAGACAACACTATTGATGATGACGATGTTTACGATGATGTAAACGGTGATAATAACGATTTTCAGTATGAAAATATTTCAACTGATGATAATGATGGTGAAAAAAACTATGACCATAATAGACCTGTATCAAGTACATGTATCAAAAACTTGGAAAGAAAACAATGTTTAAAGCTGACGAAAAGCTCTCCATTATTTGAAAATATACAAACACTTATTAATAATAAGCAATTGGATAAAATTTATGGTTTTAATCAAGATGTAGACGGTAGTTGGAGATATGGCAAGGAAAAATTAATATTTAATAGAGATAATACTATGCAGATAGGGAATATGAAATTGAAAATGACGCCTGGATTATTTGAACTAGTATTTCATAAAAAACCTCTCCATTATTCTAAAAATGATTTGAAAAAATATAAAGAGATTTTAATTAATACCAATGCACATAAACGTCGCTATGAACCTAATGAACAAGTGAAAGGAACACGAGCCTTCAAATATATACGAATAATTAAACGTTTATTCGAAACAACAACAAACATTTTAACAAAAGGCAGTGGTTTAATGCTAAAATTACAAAATAATCTGAGATCAAATTACATACATTGGGATGATCCTAATGAACTAGTTGACAGACTACGTTTACTTCTTTCATCGGAAGGTTCTGGTCACAACAATCATCAAAACGAAATAATATCTATTATCGAAGAACTTAAAGAATCTAACATAATTTATTAGAAGAGTGAAAGAAATGTCTTATATTAATAAATTTGGAGAAGGTTTTAATAAATATAACCATAAAAACAAAAATATCGTAATCGAAAAATATATAACACAAATATATGATGATCTAGCTGATCAAATAAACAATTTCAACATTGAGGTAGAACATGTTTATCTAAAACATGGTAATGTCAAAAAAAAAAAAAAAAAAAAAAAAAAAAAAAAAAAAATTAAAATAAAATAGACAAAACCAAAAACCAAAAAAAGTAGATCGTTATCAGATATAAAGTAGATCGTGAGCAGATACAAAGCAGATCGTGATCAGATGTAAAGTAGATCGTGATCAGATACAAAGCAGATCAAATTCAATATCAAAAAATTAACATACTGAAATCATATAAATTGCTGTATATATAGGAGATCGTCTTGATTTCAGCTATTTTTGCGAAGCCAGTGTAAGATGAGAAGAGGATTTGTAAACAACTTAATAAATAAAGTACCTGTTGAATTACATCTACCTGGTTATCAGTTTTGTGGACCTGGTACAAAACTTGAAAAACGTTTAGCAAGAGGAGATAAGGGTATAAATTTATTAGACGCAGCTTGTAGAGAGCACGATATTGCATATTCACAATCAAAAGATATAGACACAAGACATCAAGCAGATCAAATATTAGCTGAAAAAGGCTGGCAACGAGTTAAATCTAAAGATAGTGATATTAAAGAACGTGCTAACGCGTGGTTTGTGACAAACGCTATGAAAGCTAAAGTGAAATTTGGATTAGGTTTGAAGGAGCAGAGACATAAGAAAAGAAAAGGAAAAATGAATAAGTGTAATAAGAAATTATTCACAGCTACTGTGAGAAAAACTTTAAAACAATTGAAAGAACAGAAACCCCTTGATATAAATGATGCTGTTAAAATAGCTCAAAAGGCTATTCATTAAAATTTTAAAGGGAAAAAGCGAGCAGACATTATAATACCGAGAGTTATACCTGTACCGAAAATTGGAGGATTTCTTCCACTTATTCCCGTACTAAAAGCATTGTCAGCGCTTGGTGGTTTGGCAAGTGGAGGATCCGCTATTGTCAAAGCAGTAAATACTAACAAAAATGGAAAAGAACAATTGGCTGAAGCTAACCGTCATAATAGATATATGGAATCAATTGCAATGGGTAAAGGGTTGTACCTCAAACCATATAAAACTGGATATGGTCTCTACTATAGTCCAGCTCCAAAAAACTATTAGATAACCTTCCCAATCGCCCATTAACAGATTTGGATTTGAATAAATATGGAAGACATCTCAAACATTTTAGGGGTGTTTTCATGCGTGATTCTTTACCTGAAAAACCATTCAAACAAGAATGCGGCATTGTTAATTTAGATGATTCAAATGGTATGGGAACACATTGGGTAGCATATTATAAAAACCACAACTATAAGGAATACTTTGATAGCTTTGGAAACTTACAACCACCACTTGAGATTGTCAACTACTTAAAATTTCCTATTGAATATAAATATGAACGAAAACAAAAATTTAATACATTTAATTGTGGGCACTTGTGTTTAAAATTTTTATTCAATAAATATAAATTAAAATGAAATAATTCAGAGTACATCGTCCCGCACTAACACAACCTACTATTAAATTTTTAAAGAAGGGGAACAAAAATGGTAACATCAGCTGAATTGGAAGAACTATTAATAAAACATATAGATTTATTTATGAAACTTATAAATGAACTAAGAATATGTAACATTAGTAAAATAAGTAATCCATTTTTATTTATTAATATGTCATACGTTTGTATTATTGTGAAAATACTTATTCACAATCTTTCAACATTTGTCGATGTCAAACATTCTATACACAATATTTGTTAACACTTAAGTTATTTAATCTGTATAAACGTATTTTTAAATTCGAATCTGTAAAAATCTGAAAAAAAGAAATATGTAATAAAATTTTATTCTATAATTTCATTTATTTAAAACAGTAAAACTAAAAAATTCTAAATCCTTAAAAACAAGTCTATTTATACTCTGGGGTGTTGTAGATCAATCAGTAAATTCAATTAGTGAAAACAGATATTACTTATACTTATACGTGAATAAAAACGCACAGGCACAACTATACATTTCTTTCTCATCAAATTAAAAACAACCGCATAACCAACCTACCCTTTCTTATTAGTTTATATTTCTATTTCTTCTACCTGTGATCATGAGCAATACGTGCCAAGAATTTACTATTAAAAAAAAAACGATCATACACATTACATGTTACGCACACACTCATTCTGTCCGTCCAAACATTCGTACATACGTATATATATTTTCACATTACAGTCTACTTGTACTCTGGGATGTAGATGAGGAAACGTGCACACACTCATTCTGTCCGTCCAACAATTCGTTTGAAAAGCAATACAAATAAAATGAATAAGAATAAGCAGGTATGATCCCAAATTTGTAGGGAAAAATTGGAAATAAAAATGATTTAATTCTTCTCCAGATATGCATTCTCCCAAATTTTAAAACACACACACACATACACATTAAAAAGCATTACCTTTTCATAATACATGTTACAAACCTAAAGACCGATCGCACACAATTCATTTCACAATTCTGCAATGTTCTTACTCTTTTACAGCTATGCATGCACCAAATTTTGTATGGAGTTATTGATCGCGAAGGTACATAAACATACTACTAAAATACTACATTTGTAAAAGAAAATTTAACGAAGTAAACATTTAAAAAAGAAAAATGATATTAAATTTTATTACATACGTACAAAAAACAAAAAAAAATTAATAAATTCAATTAAAATAAAGTAAAAAATTCACTTGATTTATCACACTTGAAACTGATCTCTAAAATTAGATAAACAAGGTGAAAATAAAACTGTATTATTTTCAGTTAGAAAGGGAATCCCCAAGTTTTGATAGCATGGTGTAATTAGAAACAAAAATCGTGCCATCTTTAAAAAAAAAAAAAATAAGGGAATTTCAAAAACGTTTCTCAGTGAAAATTAATATAATTCAGCAGCGACGCAACTTCGAAAAAACGCAAAACGAAACGATGCAAAGCGAGGTATGGGTGTACTATTTCCTTACTAACATTTGTGAAAGCCAAGATAATTGTAAAAAATAAAATGATTTTATGGAAACGTTAACCATATTTTCTTTTCCTTTTCCTTTTTTGAATGGGGGAATACTGAATGGAATTATCATGCAATCCTCAATCTATTAGAAAGAGGAGATACGGATAAAGCAAAATACTTATTTGAATGAATTCTTATGAATTCTATAGAAAATAAGTACAATGTTAAGATATTGTAGTTTACATAGTTAATATAGAAAATATATTCCTCGTTTTATTGTGCATAAAGTTTGCAACTTATCAAAACAAGTGGAAAGAAATATGTACTAAAGAAAACCAAATAATATTTTAATATAAAGAAAGGAAAGTTATTTTTACCAGATAAAATTCACAAAAAAATATTATCATCATTCAATAGACTATGCTGCCTTTATAGAGAATGTATACAACAAAATAATTCTTTCATTCATTCTTATTTGTAAACGAAAATATTTTTAAGCCCTTTCACGACCATAAGATTATAAGAGGCAAAGTTATCATTTGTTTGTTTAGTATGATTCATTTGATGCTTAAAAAATATATTTTAAAATCAAATTAGTAAAACCAAAAAAAAAAACTGTCAACTTCAAGTGACTATATAAGAAATGACTCTTCGCTTACGGTAGGAAACGTAAGTACGTGTCTTTAGAAATAAATAAAAGTAATATAACATTCACCCGGTTTTAAGTTATTCAGATTTTTTGAATTTTCAGTTTGGTCGCTAAAGGCTTAAATAAAAAAGTAAAACTCTTCCATTATGATATTAATTATGACAACTATTGTATTTCAATCTAATCGTCGTATGAATTAAAAACAATATTTTCTTAATGCTCATATTAACTCACACAGTAATCCCTCGAAGCTTTAAATTGCATAAATTAGCGTCTGGAAATTTTTGAAGAGATTGATAAGGATGCGAAAAAAAATTGAGTCAGCAAAGAGAACAGTTTTTAATATTATTTTTTTAAACTTCCTTTGTTTACTAGCAATTAGTGTGTTGGCTTATTAGACATGAAGCCTCGGTTCGAACTTCAGATCAGACATCTCCAACAAAACGAAATATGAAAAAATATTTCTTCGGCGACCTTCTCTCAGCAGATTTCTGGCAAATAAAAATTGTCATGCAAAGTTCTTCAAAAATTCTGTCGTTCGGAATTGACTTTAAACTGGTGGAGCCGCCACCATAGCTACCAGATAAATAAAGCATCAAATCATCAAATATTAAAAAAAATCGTCAAAGGCGTTCGTGGAAATAGTAATTTTTTATCGTCACAAAAATAAATACATAAATTAAGTTAAGGACTTCAGACCCATAAGTCTGTCCTCCTTCTTATTGAAGACTATGGAGAGACTCGTGGATGTGAATCTGCATCAGACCCTGGATGGAAATCTCCTTTCCAGGAGACAACACGCATGCAATAAGGGAAGGTCTGTTGACTGCCCTGCCTAGCCTGGTGTGCAGACTAGAGAAATCGCTGACACAGCAGGAATACACTCTGACTACTTTCCTGGACATCGAAGGAGCCTTCAATAATGTGGAACTTTGCATCTGGGGCGCTGGCAAGGCTAGGTGTACAGACCACTATGGTAAACTGGATATCTGTGAGAGAACAATCTACCCCGCACTTGGGGGCGGGCTTGCGGAGGGGAACTCCACAAGGTACGAACTGGTGGACGGAACTGAAACTCAAACAGGAGGCACACTTTCTAGGACTCATTCTGGATAGGAAGCTATCTTGGAAATGGAACATCATTAACAGAATTAAAAAGGATTCCATTGCCCTGTATGCTTGTAACAGAGTGTTGGGGAGAAAATAGGGCCTGGGACCTAGAAACTCACTGGATCTACACAACGGTGGTCAGACCTATCTTGACCTATAGGTGCCTAGTTTGGTGGGAATTCCTTGATAGGAAGACTAATTCGAAATTAATACAGCGACTGCAGAGATCTGTCTGTATTATCATTAGTGGTGCCTTGCGTACTACACCTACGTCGGCACTGGAGATAATTTTGGGCCTCTTTCCGCTTGACCTTCTCTGTAGGGGAGTGGCTGCTAAAATAAGTAAACGTTTCTGTTGTAATTTTTTGGTTTTTAAGGGATGAAAAAGTTATGAGATTCAGAAAAATCATCACAGGTGTTCGCAAATAACTTAAAAATATAACACTTCATTCCTCGTTATTACTCACATAAATTTGCAATAGTAGCAATTGCAAAGCAAATATAAAGCTTATAAAGGCTTTTAATGTACAAAAGTAACGGATATGAAGTAAATTTTTAATTTCCAAAAATCTTCAAAATAAGGACATAAATCGTCCTGTCGTCAAAATTATATTTTTGGAACTCAAAATCGTCAAAATGACAATAAATCGACAAATCTGGTAGCTATGCCCGCCATCATGTAGAGAGTTAACGCATAACATAAGTGGTGTGAGAAGCTAGCTCGTAATCCTGACTAAAGGGTTGTAATGACCAATAATGTATGTATGTTACTTGAGAGTAATAATACAATATACAATAATACATAATTGAGCAATTCGCACAAGCCCTTGTATTACGTGTCTTTTTTATGCTTGCGTGTATGCTTAATGTTGATAATTTTCACGTCAAAATCCGATACACTTATACATACTTTTTTCCTATGTTTTTAAAAGTTGTATTGGTTTCGTGTTATCAGTTTTTGTAAATACCAGTAATCAAGAAGAAGAATAAAAATACAAAATCTTTTCTTTGTAACTTGAGGCAATAATTGACATATCAAAATTATATTTTACGTACATGGAATTAATTAATTTACTTTATTCCGTTTTGTTGCTAGAAAATCAAATTATAAATACTGTTGTTCTTCCTCTTATCACTTTTTGGCGTTTGGAATACAAAATACACGATACAGAATAGCATTGAGCGTTCACAAACGAGAAGTATTTTGAATACAACATACACGATACAAAGCCATGTGAATTGGCCAAATGTTTACAAAATATAAATCCAATAAGTTGAAAATTGTAAATAAAATAACTTCTGACACTATCGACTAACTGTAACTGTAAACAACTATGCAAAATGCTAACTTTTAAATCAAATTTTTTCACTTATCCAGTATTGCACATTTCATTTTTAAAATACTTTATTTTAGGACTTTTTGGATTCTTTTTACAAAATTCTTTAATATTCAAGCTCTAGCGACAAAGAAAACTTTTTTGTAAAAAAAAATGAAGAAAATTTCAATTGAAGATGAAAAGAAATATTTTTCTGGAAAAGTTAGCATTTGGCATCGGACAGTACTTTCAACCATCAAAAACGAAATGTAGAGCAATCCAAATATCCTGATGGTCGGCCAAGATCTTTAAATGATGATTGCACACGGCTACTGGAGTAAAAAGGAAATAATTTTACTTGAAAAATATTTTTTTATTGTTTAAATAGAGAAAAGTTTAAGTTAATATATGGATTGTTTTTTATTTTAATAAATAATATACAAATATAAAGTTTATAATTTTTTTAATGTTACCTTTCACACTTTTGTTCTCCAGCGTATGAGGGGGGTAGGCCACTCTAAAAATTGCTCAAAAACAAGCTAATAACTTGTGTAACTTTTTGATTTTATTGAGAGAAATGCCTTCAATTTTGCTAAATTGCAGTTACATTTTATTTCTCATTACTTAGGAACTTTGTTTTTACCGCCATTTTAAATCTGTTAATTACGTTGTGATTATATTTTAAAAACCCCTAAATTTAATTTATTTAGCCTGCGTACATATAAGTTACACTGGTTCTGCAAGTGTGTAAATCAAATGTTTGTATCCCTAATTTATATAAAAATTTAAATTCCCACTATTGCAGTGGTCGCTGTTCAAAGCCACACACTTTAAAACAAATTAAAAACTTAATTTCATTTTAAATTGAGCGTAATAATTGATTTTTGTGTTTTGAAAAATAGCCAAAATATTATTAAATATAACAGCAACATATGAAGGTTATTAAATATCTGTTTACATTAATAATACCGTGAATAATAGCTATTGGACGGAACACGTAATACCAACTGAAAATTATTAAATTGATTTGTTTGCACACATACATGCACATTAGTTTTAATAACTTGTTTTTAATACGCACTTATTATTTTTATTTTACGAAGAAATTAAGTTAACATTGTTTCCCTTCAGATCTCGCTAGCCTTCCATCATTATAGACAAAATAAAATTCATGTACTGAGTATCAGCAAAAAAGCGGAGTGACAAAGTCAGCCACCAAACCAGTTTCCCAGATGCCAACTCCTATGCAGGGATCAGTCGAAGCTTCATTCGAAGATCTCTGAAGCATCTCTGCTGACCTCAGCGGCTTTAAACACTATTCCCTTAAGGCACAAAAAATCTTTTAAAAGACGTTCTAGCTTCAAAGTTATATGTACATACATATGTACATACATAATTGGTCATTACAACCCTTTAGTCAGGATTACGACCTAGTTTCTCACACCACATATGTTATGTGTATTAATTTGTATACATGAGTGGCGGGACCTACAGTTTAAAGTCGACTCCGATCGATAGATTTTTGAGAAACTTTTCATGGCAATTTTATTTACTCTCAGAGTTTTTGCCAGAAATCTGCTGAGAGGAAGTCGCCGAAGAAATATTTTTTCATATTTCATTTAGTTGTAGATGCCTGATCTGGGGTTTGAAACGAGGCCTCACGTCTAATAAGTCAACACACTGCCTACTACACCACGACGACTTCTACAACTTGTGAAAATGGAAATTTTGTTTTACTTTCACAACCCTGAAATTGTAAATAAAAGCTACAAAAACAAAAACCATGAACTTGTTTATATGATAAACTAGTAAACAAAAATATACCAACAAAAAACCAGTATAAAAAGGGGATAAACAAGTAAACAAAAAATGCAACAAAAACACCGCAAGAACAAACTTAAGCAAAATACACAAACAACAATAATGAGAACAACATGTCTACATTCATAGAGATTTCGAGAAGGCTAAGTCATTCGCCTTCAAGAGCATTCATCATTTACTCTGCGATATAAAAGGCAAGACAAAGCAGGCAAGGTAAGAAAGTAATCATGGTTTGATTAAAGTCCTATTGAACAAATTGACTAGTAGTTGGAAAGAGAAATAACAAACAAAGCAATTGTTATTGTTCACATTCAGCTGTAACAGTGGCACACAGAATTGTGCGTACAATAAAAAAATTGATTAAAATTGAAATAAATTTATTTTTATTTGCTATTTGCGAGCTCATATTTCAAATGTTTTTAAAAGGCAAAAACGTAACAGTATATCGCATAAAGAAGTAGAGAAAGACCATTTCATTTAAGCGATCATTGATCTCACCGCAAGTGATGGCACTATATCAACAAGTAACTGTAGATTGGTGGTGATCCCCGCGTTTTCAAGGTTGTTCATGAACATTGGTGGAAACAATACACGACCATTGCCACAATGAAAAGATGCTGGCTGGTATCAAGGCCACATCAAACTGATATCTTGTAAGGATGAGCGTTCAGGTCTGCTGTACAATAGTGTCATAGAATCTATCAAAGAAATTTCGTCCGGAAACTCGTGGCAATTCCTCTCGCTGATGTGCCACAGAACCTAAGATTTGTTGTCAGATTTACGATCCAAAAGAAATCCTGGACATTTTCCAAGTTAACAATTTTCAGCAACTATACAAGACTAAAAAGTAGCTAAGGCATCTACACTTATAGAAGAAGCCAGAAAAGCCACTATAAATTTGAACAGGGAATCCCTGCAGTTGCTTCGAAAAACTCAGGGAAAAAACTTTGGCCGGTTGGCAATAATAGTAATTCGATTAGCTACCCATAACATCATATGAAGGAACCCAAAAAGGACACATCGTTCTAACGATTGAGCCAGTGAACAGGACCACTTATGGTTAGAAAGTTGTCACCCGTTTTGCAATAAATCGATTTTTAAGCGTTCTGTGTGGCAAGCTGCGCCACATTGTGGAGAACAATTGTTGGTGATGCTTAGTTGATTAATTTTTAGTAACAGAAACTTAGTCAGTATGGCGCTCAAAATTATTCGTAACAGTTTAAACACCTTGTAATAAACGTGAAATTGACACATTCTCCGATAAACAATCTAGGTACATCAAAAACTCTGAAAATGATTTAACTGAAAGGTTATTTGAAATAAATATATATGAAAAATATAACACGACTCTTATACTCTTTCAATAATAACTACGGTCATTTTTGTTCGATTTCATCAAACGAAGTGTCATCACTTATTTCATATTTTTTAATTAAAATTTGCTACTATGAACAGATAAACTTGAAACAATATGAAAAAAATTCGCAATTATCAAGTTTCCTCATCAAACCGCATAGTACATTAAGTCAAATAATATATGTGTATATGTATATCGTTTGAAAGGCCCATCCCATACTTTCTAACAAGGTTTAGATTTTGGACATCGATTCAGAAACGTTTGTCTAATCAATAAACTTATGCGTAAAATCTAAAAAAACAGTTTTTATCAAATAAAACAAGTTTGGAGGTTTCGAGAAATATAAAAAAATATTTTTGAGTTCTACTCAATAAAACTCACAAGTTACTCTTGGTCAATTTAAACAAGCCGTTGTATCTATACAACAGTGTATGCTTGTTGTTGATAATTTTCATGTAAAAATCCGATACACATACACTTTTTTTCATATGTTTTCAATAAGTTGTATTGGTTTCGTGCTATCAAATTGTGTGAATGAAAAAAACGTGTATATGTTTTCATATGTTTTTAATAAGTTGTGTTGGTTTCGAGCTTACAAATTGTTTGAATGCCAAAAATTATGAAGAAGAATATGACATACACAATACAGCACAGCATAGAGTGTTCACAAACAACGAAGTGTATTCAATACAACATACACGATACAAAGTCGTGTGAATTGGCCAACTATGTCATTAGCTGGATGTATTTTGACTGTCGCACTGTGTAATTATTTGAAATGCGCTATCACACAGACCAATAGTTTATACACTGTATAATTGCTAAACGCGTCTTTAGAAAGTAAGGAAACAAAGAAAGAAATGTGTAATGTAGGCATATACAGTGTACAGCAAAATTCACGGTACCCCAATATATTTTAGCAATTTCATGAATTTTAAGCAATAATATATTCAATTAATTAATGTTAATTACATCTATTTCATTAATTTATTTATATTTTATTATAAAATAAATGATTTTTTAGGGTTTTCACAAACTATAAGATGAATAAGGGCAAAATTCTGGTGATTCCATATTTTGTTGGTATCTCCGAGAACAACTCAAAGGAAATTTAGTATTCAAAGATCCAATATATTAAAATGGTATTCGTTATATTTAGTAGGATATATAGCCATGAATGCATCAGTTTTATTTGTCTGTTTTCACTCAAGAGCAAGTATATCAGTTGACTTTTGTTTGGGGTTGAGCAGCTCCGTAACCCTTGCTTTAAATGATGAGATTATCTATACACACTCTTGGAGTCATATCGGGACTGTGTGATAGAGTATTAAGCCAGTGGAGACTTTGGCAAATCACAGCTTTACATCAGCAGCAGTAGCATGATTGAGTTCATGGACTTGCTGGAAGTAATAACCATAACGAATTTGTAATTCTTCCGAACTTTCCCTTCCGAATTCATTATTTCCTTAATAAATTCCAAACTGCCCACACCTGGTACCGACAGGCATCCACACAGACTGTCTCACCGAGGTCAAAATCAACTATTTCACGGATGTTCTTTGAATTGAGCTCTTTATTTTTCTTCCCCCATACCAAATCATGTCAAATAAGTTTTTGAATATTGTGTTTTCTTCAGACGGGATGTACGTTAATATAGAGGAAAAAGAAATAGAGAACTCGATCTCAAGAAACGGTTTATTTATTTATTTTTTTTATTTATTTATTTAAGTCTATGGAAAATCCTTACAGACTATTACATTTTATATTTCAATTTATTAAATTTTACATTTATATTTCAATTCATTTTATATTTCAATTCATTTTATATATCAATTCAGAATTATTATTATTATGATTTCAATTCAAAAAATAAGTTCAAAAAGAGACAACATTGAAATTATTAATTAAATGTGTTTAATTGTAAAATTATATCCTTTTTAATGGATTCCATACTTTTATTAAAATCTATATGAAGATACAGACTATTAAAATCATTACAGATTCTACGAAATGGATCGAAGTTCGCGTAGTTAACTGTGTAATATTTTATATTTAAGAAATTATGGTATCTAGTCGGACGAACAGGTACTTTTATGGAAAGTTTTTCTAGAAGAAATTGAGAGTTGATAACAACATTAAACAGCTTCAGAAGAAAGACAGCATTTAGCATTTTACGACGGCTTTTTAAAGTTGGTAATTTAATGAGTGCTAGGCGTTTTTCATAAGGTGGTAACCTTTCATTAGGATCCCATCCATTCCCTAAACCACGAAGACAAAATAATAAGAACTGTTTTTGAACTTATTCAATTTTGTCAGAGTGTACAGCGTATTGAGAATTCAAGAATTGGGCGAACCAGTGTGGTAAACAATTGCTTAGTAACATAAGGATCAGAAAACTCTTTAGTCCATCGTTTGATAAATCCCAGGGTACATGTAGCTTTGCTAACAGTTGATGTAATATGATTTCTGAAGTCCAATTTACAATCGAAAACTATCCCTAAATCGTTAAAGGTATTAACTAGTTCAAGAGCGGCACCATCCATTGTGTAAAATCCATTGGTTGGTGATGATCGAGTGAAGCACATATATTTACATTTTTTAACATTCAGCTCCATTAAATTAATACTACACCAAGAGGTTAAGTAGTTAATATCCTCTTGTAAAAGTACTTGGTCTTCAATGTTATTAAATGATAAAAATATTTTAACATCGTCTGCATACATTAATGTGTTTGAAATTTTGATAACAGAAGGGAGATCATTTATAAAAATAGTAAATAGGAGCGGCCCAAGATGACTGCCCTGTGGTACGCCTGACAGTACATTAATAAAGTTAGATTGCGTATTCCTGAATTTAACGCACTGTTTTCTGTCTACTAAATACGAATTAATCCAATTCAATAAAGATGAACTAAAACCAAGTTGATTAAGCTTATAAACGAGTAATTTATGATTTACTTTATCAAATGCCTTACTGAAATCGATATAAATGACGTCAGTTTGTTTGCCTACGATAAATCCATCATTTACCAAAGTTGTAAATTCAAGAAGATTTGTGATTGTTGATCGAGACTTACAGAATCCATGCTGGGAAGCAGATAAAATAGACGATGCTTGAAATGACAGTGTATCACATAGGAGTTTTTCAAACAATTTCGGTATAATGTTGAGTTTAGCAATTCCTCTATAATTTGGAATATCAGCTTAAGCAAGGTAGTGGTAGCACAATGATGTACAATTCACAATTCTTTTACGAATTGTGCATAGAATTATATTAAATAGATGTGGGGAGAGGACATAGAGCTCTCAATGTTCCACTCTGAATTAATTTTTATTGGCTGTCTTAAGTCAATAGCTTATGTCGACAAACTAGCGACTCTTGAAGAAAGCTAATATTCAAACCATATTGACGTCATAAGTATGTCCTGATTTATTAGAAAAAGTGTTCAAAAATTGCACAGATCGAATGGGACATGTAACTCGTTGCTAAGCAGACATGTGCCGGTAATTCTATTTAAAAAGTAAATGCTATGATTGTAATATCTACCAGATTGTATTAAAAAATTAATTACAACAATGCTTCTACCTCAAGCTCTTAAAAACCACCCTCTTTTCGTTACTTTATCTCCAACGGATTAAAATGCTAGTCATCGACCTGATTTTTGTAATTTCTAGACAGGTGTTCTGAACATAAAATTGAATGTGGAGAAAAAGGATTTTGCTAATGAGATTAATGGAATTACTTTCAATAATGCAAACAATATCAAGACAATGTCTATTTTATCTAAATGGCATGATAAATATAATCGATTTTTATTATTAAGTTTTATAAATTATAGTCCATAGCAACCCCAGTCTTATTTTTTTAAAGGAAATATTTTTTTCATTTTCTCCAGTTTTCTCAACAACTTTACATTCTCTCCCATGTTCTTAAAACTGTTACGTAAAGTAAAACCCATGTTTAAAGCAGCTTTTAAGTGTTACCTACTTTTACACCCTTTTGGCTGAATTGTGTCCAAAACACAGCATAAGTTGGATTAAATTTTAAGAGTATTTTGTATCTATGTTACTATTCTGTTATCTTTTGAAGCAAAAAATAACAAAAACAAAGGTTAAAGTGGTTTTGCTGTTGCGTAAAATTCAAAACGGTAAGTCAGTGTAAAGTGACTACATTTAGGACAATAATTAAAGGACCACTAGAGACATAATTTGAACATTTTTCAATTTCAATTTAATTCGAATTCTATTTTTGCGTTTTCTTATTTCCAGATGACAAGTAATATTTAAATGATATTCCATACAAGCTTGAGTGCTTTTATTCAAACTGATGTTTGAATTAACACACACTGATGTTGTGTGTGTTAACTTTTTAGTCAATTCTTTAGTCAGCCTGGCAGTCCGAGTGGGAAAATCCCACAACTCCACAAACATTGGGCCGCCTCCAAAATTGGCAAAACCTAACCTCAGTTGAGTAGTAGTCAGGCAGCCTATAAGAAAGTTTAAAATCAGAATCCTTAATAAATACCAACCACCGCCACTCATCTTTGTGCTATCAGTGTAGACTTCAAGGTTCCCATCGAAAACCCGGGATCTTCTGTCCAGCAGTCCATAGTTGGAATTCTAAAACCGAACGATCTCTTCAGATCCAGATGTGCCAGAATTTGACTGCATTGTGTCTCACTGAAACCAGCTCGGCCTTTTGGGTCAATAGTGGTTCAAGGGAAAGCCAAGTAGTATAGCAAATAATGTTCCATTTAGGGTGGACCAGAACGCACTGGTGATCAGAAAAGCTAACTACCCGCGTACTCCGTCTATCAACCGGAAATGGTATTGGTGTTCGCACGCCGTCCCCTAAGGTGCGATGGAGCCAGTATGTTGTGGTTGGTCTGAGACCATAGATCATGCTGCGGTCCTTTTGCAAGTGTAAAGCGCTAATTCCGCTTTCCTAGCCCTATCAATAATGTTGTCATTCCATGAGAGCTTGGGACCAAGAATGATAGCCAGTTACGAAACCCTCTTAGGTAAGGAGTAAGTTAAAAATGGGTAACTTATATCGTCTGGTAAAAATAATCAATTCCGTTTTGCTAGGATTGATACTTAAACCAAACTATGAGCGCCATTCTGTTGTAGGCTTATGAGTCTGGTTACATATCGAAGAGAGAGTGTAAGTATGGAAGCCTGACACCATAATAGACCTTAAATCCACGTCGCTGCAGATTTTCTAACTTGTCCTCTGCTACGATATTCCACAGCAAGGGTGAGAGAACATACCTTGTGATGGGGCTCTGTTTACTTCCCATGCCATAATTTAGTAAAACGCTCGCTAACATTACTCTTATTAAGGGCCTTAACAACAGCTTCCGAATGGACATTGTTGAAGGCACCCTTATTGTTATTTACTGAACCCAAGGTTCATTATGTCTATCATTGTAACTTTCTCCGGGTTAAATAAACGTAAAAAATAGTGAACATAAACAGTAGATGCTGATATAACAATAAATATAAATGGAAAAATTGTTTGAACGACATTATATTGCAAATTATAAGAAATGATAAAAAATTAAACTAAAGTAAATAAAATGGTTCATCAGCTTGTATATTGACGTCGATTTTAACCCTTTAACAACCGTATGGACACATATGTTCCAAACCGAAAATTTCAAATATCTGAATAACAATAAACCGGGTGGATGTTATGTCTTTTATTTCTTTTTAAAGATGCGTATTTATGTTACCTATATGAGGCGAAGTCGCCGTGGTCTAGTAGGTAGTGTGTTAACTTATTAGACGTAAAGCCAGGGTGCGAACCCCAGGCCAGACATCAAAAACAAAATACAAAATGTATTTCTTCGGCAACTTCCTCTCAGCAGATTTCTGGTAAAAACTCTGAGACTAAACAAAAATTTCCATGAAAAGTTTCTCGAAAATCTGTCGTTCGGAGTCGACTTTAAACAGTAAGTTCCGCCATTCATGTATAAAATTAACACATCCTGACTTTGTATGTATATATGTAATTATCTATTATTTTTATCGTATGAATCCCAGAAACTGTTGGCACGAAACCAATTGTAATAAGTTCGTTGTTAAAGTAGGCTAGTGAGTAGTGTTCTAGTGGGTGGTAGTAAATGCGATTATTCTTTCAACTACCCTTTCACATTGTAATTGTTTTAATATAATTATTAATTACATTGTTGTTCATATCAGAAATAAATAAACCTTTATTGTCTAGCACAAGTTTAATTACTATTTACCTATCACCATTGCGGTCCATTGGCGAACACGTTCTATTATGTAAATAAAATACTCGCATTAAATCGTATCGTTTACTTTAATTAAATTTATTATTGCTTTATGAAATGCGTCATCAAATTGTAGAAATTAATTACAGTTTATTTTACATAATAAATTAAACGAAAATTGTTGTTGCATTTGAAAATATTTTAAAAAAATTTTTAGTTTCCATTCCTAAAAAAAAAAATTAATTACAAACGAATGAATCTTGTAATTATTTGTCAAACGAAAAATATGGATGAATAGTTAATCAAACTATCTGAGGCGTGCATTGACTATAGGCCTGATGGCTACAGGAAAATGCAAAAAGATTTTACTATGTTGAGCATGACTGTAAGGACTACACTCGATTTCTATTACAGTCTAATGCCCTTGTTGGGTAGAGTTATAGATACCAAACTCTGTCTCAATTTTAGATGTGCAACCCTAAAAATAATCAAAAATATACGTAGTTAGCGCTGCTCTAGAGCGATGAAGGTTAATCCGAGTTCCCTACTTTAATAGCACCACCTTTGACGTCATTTACATTACCATCGTCGTTATCAGTCACTTCCAAGCTTCCATGAAATCTAGAAACCGATTAATTGTCTTCGCTATCGCTTGCCAGTGTAAACTACTCAAATCAATGCAATGT
The DNA here is from genome assembly GCA_936449025.2 of Sarcophaga subvicina. Lineage (NCBI taxonomy): Eukaryota > Metazoa > Arthropoda > Insecta > Diptera > Sarcophagidae > Sarcophaga > Sarcophaga subvicina. The sequence continues at coordinate 36,875,180 of OW388080.2, forward strand.
TCTCCAGACTCTGAGGAAAATGTTTACTAAACCATGCAACATCTTCTTCTGATTTTACCAAGCCGTAATACACTCAATGATCCATCTAAATAGATGGTACGATATTGTGTAGGACTTATTTCCACATTTCATTACTGTAATGGTATTGCTACTGCAGACATTCATTAAAACCCTTCAGTCAGGATTACGACCCAGCTTATCACACTACTTATGTTGTGTGTGTTAATTTTATACACGAGTTGCAGGGCCTTCATTTTAAAGTCGACTCTGAAGGACAGATTTTTGAGAATCTCTTCATGACAATTTTATTTACTCTCAGAGTTTTTGCCAGAAATCTGCTGAGAGGAAGTCGCCGAAGAAATAATTTTTCATTTTTCGACTTGTTGGAGATCTCTGACCTGGGGTTTGAACCTTGGCCTTACGTCTAAGTCAACACATTACTTACTAGACTATTCTGTTTTTTTCCAATTTGGAAATGTATTCTTTTAAGGGCGCATATATCCCTTCTATCTTCTCCACCTCTTCGTTTCTTTGTATGGAACAGAGGCCCAGAACACAGTAGAGGCGGGTGTTGTATCGATGTATACGATGTAGAGAGTATACACGTAAGCTGTGTAGAGAGTCCATGCATCTCCTGACGGCCTATGATTAGACGAGATGGGCGCAGCAGCGCTTTGATTGCTGTTTGACTGTCCACACTAGGGATGCCGATCGGGAAATCCCGAATTCTGGGAAATCCGTTCAGTGCCAGTTTATCGGAATAGAACTGAGATCTACTTTTACATTGCATTTTTGAGCCATCGGTGAAGATCGTTTTATTACGGTCACCGATGACAGTTTCAGCAACCCTTTTTTCTCATGTGGGAGTGTGAGTATCTACTTCATGTAGTACTGAAGCTTTCCCCATCGTACATGGCCTAAACATATCTTATAATCGAAGTCAGACTGCGGCGCACCTCTCAGAGCACTCAGAGCACCAGTGGTGCCCAACCTCTGTACTTTGTTTATTCGAGCCTTAACTTTTTTTTGTGTTGGCGTTTTTTTTTCGCATTAAAGATTGCGGATTTTGTACCAGAAAATGAATATGTGCGGAAAGCATTAATTTTTTGTTGTAATTTAAAGAAAAATGCTGGAGAGTCGCATGGAATGCTTATGGCATGGTTTGTCGACGTGAGCATGCATAAACAAACATATTTCCTCATATTTGGCCTAGTCTTTTGATGTGATTATATTTTTTATGTCATTTAAAAATTTGTAATTTTACGCGCGGTCTATTATATGTAGATAAAATTATACTGCTTCACAGTAGGTAAGATTTTTTCTACTACCGTTTTGTAAAATTGTTAAAAAAAATAAGAAATGTTCCTTTGTTTATGTTTGAACATGAATTTGCTCTTCTTTATTAACTTACATATTACTTTTCCTCCTCAATTATCAGTACCTAAGAAGGATATGCTTTTAAATAAATTAAAGCATAAGTAGTATTACGTTCTTTGTATCATAAGTTCGTCTCAAACCTATGAGATACAAGGCGTTAATTTAGTACTTATAACATGGCATCCAGGAACTAAAAATATGATAATAAATGTGTATTGAACACAAAAGGGAAATGCATAAGAACAATGTAAAGTCGCTTACGACAATGTTCTGTTGAGTTAGGTTAGGTTAGGTTAGGTTAGAGGACGTGTACTTGTCAATAAAGACAAGTACAGTACCCGGAGGTCGAATTGACCCGTTGTACAACGTCCTAGTTTCTCACACCACTTATGTTGTGTGTGTTAATTTTATACATGAGTGGTGGGACCTACAGTTTAAAGTCGACTCCGAACGACAGATTTTTTTTTATTGAGAAACTTTTCATGGCAATTTTTATTTACTCTCATAGTTTTTGCCAGAAATCTACTGAGAGGAAGTCGCCGAAAAAATACTTTTTGTATTTTGTCTTTGATGCCTGACCTGGGGCTCGAACCTAGGCTTTTGCGTCTAATAAGCCAACACACTACCTACTAGACTACGGCGACTTCTGTTGAGTTTATTGCATCAATTTCTTAATTTTTTATTAGCTTAAAATACATATAAAATTTTTCCTTTTATTATAAAATTGTAATTTATTTCAATAAATTTTTATATATAAATGTATTGATAATTTTTAGAGTAAACGACATTTTTATCTTGATTTGAAAAATTTTTAAGAAAATAAATTTTAATTGATCATACATACATAAATTCATAATTGGTCATCCCAACCCTTCAATCAGGATTGCGATCTAGCTTTTCACATCATGTATGTTGTGTGTGTTAATTTTATACATTAGTGGAGAGACTTACAGTTTTAAGTCGATTCTGAACGACAGATTTTTGAGAAACTTTTCATGGCAATTTTAATTAGTCTCAGAATTTTTTCCAGAAAGTTGCTGCGAGGAAGTCACAAAAGAAATATTTTTTTGCATTTCATTTTGTTGGAGCTGACAGACCTGGGGTTTAAACCATGGCCTCACGTCTTATAAACCAAAACACTACCTATAGCGGTTTATAATTCGTAATATCTTTCTACTTAAAGCATGACGGCAGTAATATTTTAGTTTTGAAGATAGTTTTCCTATACCGTATACAAGGTACATCGAAAATTATGAATTATTTTGTTATCCTTGGAAATTTAATGCTGCATTATGTCCAATAAAAATAAGCCACTTTGATGACTGTCCCAGAGAGAAAGTGACTCTTAACCCTTTGCACTCGTATGTCACAGTGGAGGTGAGAATATTAATTTACACTACATCTCCCTATTAGTCTGTAGGCGATAAAACTTAATAACTGTAAAACACATTGTCACACATTCAAACACACATTCGATATCTTACACTGTAAGAATTTGTCAAGTTTTGTCAGTCGAGTGTTAGTCGTGCACGGAATTTGTTTTCTTTGTCTTATTCAGTACACATGTACATACTCTAATTTCCTGCTCAAAATGGATTTTGAAGACAGTCAGGATTATGACAGTGAATTTGAATTTACGAGTTCAAACGGCACAATATTCATCTGATAGTGAAAGTTATACTGTACCAGAGCCTGATAGGGATAATGATACTATATCAGAATCAAGTTGGATTGGTGTGAGTGAAGAAGGGGATGAGCTGCGAGCAGAAATTACATTTAGTGTTGCGCGTCAATTTCAAGACAAAGAGATTGAACCAATAGATTTTTTAAAAAAATTTTACTGATGACTTATTGCAGATATTGTAAAGCAAACCAACATTTATTCAGTTAAAGTTAAATACAAGTTGACAGATTACAAGCTTGAAAATTAATCGAGTGCAAAGGGTTAATATACTGCAAAGTGTACTTAGAAATTATTCAAAAATAATGATATCAATGTTTTGTAGTGGTCTGGACCGTCTTCAGATGGAAATCTAATTGAAAACTTTTGAAATACAGGAAAACAACAATCAGAATAAAGTGTGCCACAAACTGCGATAAACTATGGGAAATAATTCAGGCTTCGTTGAATGACATACGGAATTCGGTATGACAAAATATCGTTGACCATATGCTTATTTCAGCGTATTTCAGGCGGAGACTTTGGAATTGTACAAGCTTCACGTATGATTGAAAACAGGATACTACTTCCTTTGCACTTGATAATATGTGTGGATAGTCAAGCATCAATCAAAGCGCTGGGATTCTACATCGTCAAATAAAAGGGCGTCAGAAGTTGAATTTAATTTCTACAACATATATGTACGTCGACACAACACCCGCCTTTACTGGAAACGAAAAAGGACTGGCACGTTAGGGATCGGAAATGTTTGAGGAAGTGACGATAGAATAGAGTGGATATTTGCAGCCCTACTTTAAAACACTTAAACCCATTGCAGAATACTTTAACATATTTTAAAAAGCTTGGTGGCCCTATATACCTGGCTGCCGAGTGTCAAAACTGCTGTGTTCAGCAGTGGACAGCAGGAAAACCAAGGGACATTCTAACAGGACACTTGGTTTTGAGCAGTTTCGCTGACAAGCTCGATCTGCCCCACCAGGATTGGATGAAACTCAATTGGTACCCTACCTTTTCTATTTTTGGGTGACAGAACTTTGACATGGTGCAAGATCTTTTGATATTTTGTCCTAAAATAAGCTTGAAATGTCAATTAACACATTATAATTACAAGTTGTTAGTGTATGAATAAATAATTTTATTTCTATAACGTGTCAGTCCATATTTCTCCCCCATTATACGTAAATCTATTTTTTACCACAAAGTAATGTAGGTTGCTTTTAACGTAAGTCAATTATTCGTCTTTATATTGAATTAGCAATTATTAACACAAACGAAAATTCTTACGGAGGACGTATGCAATCGAAAGAAGTTTATTATAAATATTATCGTTCGTTTTCATACAAATAACTACTTTTAACTGTTTTTTTGTTCTGACTACACGGTGCGACAGTCTAAATACACCCAGCTAATGACATAGTTTAGGTTGTGAGTTTTGTTAAGTAGAACTCAAAAATATTTTTCTTATATTTCTCGAACCCTCCAAACTTCTTTCATTTGACAAAAACGGTATTTTTGAGATTTTCACACAAAATTATTGATTACCCAAACATTTTTTAACCCATTTTCAAAATCCAGTTTTTTGAAAAGGATACAGATGAGCGTTTAAAATAGTATACATAAACATTTTGTTCAAACTTATAATTTATTTTTAATTTTTTCAATTTAAGCTATTCTTTATTGCAAAATTAAAAAAAGCAGTTTTTTCAAATAAAACAATCTTGAAGGGTTCAAGAAATATACATTTTTTTTAGATCTACTCAACAAAACTCACAACCTACACTGTGACATTAGCTGGGTGTATTTCATTTTTTTATTTTGTCGCATAGTGTTATTTATTAAATAAATTTACCTTCCAAAAATGAAAAGAAAATATATAATAATAAAAATATTATTTTTTCGAACTAAATTGAAAAACCACTGGCAACGGCATGAAATGAAGATAATCCATCCCATGAAAAGTAAATAAAAAATGTTCCTTGCAACTGATGCTAAAACCTTTTATAATTCCAAGGAAATAGGGAATGTTAATGCACTGAAAAAATTTCTTAAAGGACGAAAGTAAAACCGCAAACATTTTAATGAACTCGATTTCACAGATTTTAACAACATTTTTTCCAACGAAAAATATTTTTGCGAACGATGACAACAAACATATTTAAATTTTTGCATATAAGAGTAATTCAATATTAACAAAAATTCACATAGATATACACAGACATGCACGCTTAACAACTGCAGTGCTATTACAAACAAACACAATATTCCCCGAATATATACACCCCGATTATAATAATTCTCCAATTAGTAGCACTGGAACTAATCTTTATTTTTTCTTTAAAATGTACTCATAATATATTTCAATATATTCATCTCGCTTTTAAGCATTCCGCGAAAAATTCTACCTCATATTCAAAATTTACTTTCTTTTTTTCCAAAACTGATTATGTTCACTGTCTACCTCGTTCGTAGGATTAAAAGTTTCTGGATTTATTGAGGCATTGAAAGCTAATATTCACCATTAACGCCGTACGGTAGATTTATTGGTAAACAAATTTGAACAGAGCAATGCAAGTCCATAGAATATTCCAGAATGTGCGATCCAGAAGACTTGGTAATGTTTTGGTTGGGACAACGCAATCTCTGATAATTGATTCGTGATAGAAAGCCTACAATCCACCAATGTACGTCTTTCGCTATTTGTAAAGATCTTCTTATGCTAATCTCGTCTGATGCTGGTCTCGGTCGTGTCATCGACCTAATTCTCAGCCTTGTTTTCGCTATAATAGTACTCTTGACTATATCTATAAAGTCTACTGCGGATCCATTCCTTTCGGCAATTTCTTCACAGATATCCTGAAAGGACACGGGGGCCAAGCAAATAACAACTTTGATCACCACATCAATCTGTAGAAAATGATCACAGCCCCCTATGACCAACCGGCATTCCATGGAATATAATGCTATCAATGACACCAACAGAATTCTATCAGATTGTATGAGGTCTACAGGCACAAGACTTAGATATAAGAATTTCCAGATTATAAGCATTGTGCATTAATTTTATACACTATTAGGGTAGTCCAGTCGGCGTTATTGGACAATAGATTAATTTGAGTTTCTATAATTGTATCAAAACTGAATTCCTCTAGATATAATTGATATCTGAAAAGGAGTTGCAAATACCTCAATTTCTAAACAAACAGCTAAATGCTATCAAAACAGAGCATAATTTGGATTTAAAAGAGCACTTTCAAGAGTACCCAATTGTAAAAGATCACTTTTGTAGAAGGTAATTTTTAGATATATGCTAGGTCTGGGAGTACAATACCACATAAAAATGAAGGTTCGAACATCTATAAATATAACATTAGCAAAAAGATTATAAGGTTAGGAAAGTATCCATTTTTTTCTCAAATGTCTTCAGAGGATCAAAATAAAAATATGATAATGCTCAAATGGTAGCTTAAAGATTACACTACGAAACCCCATTAGTCCTTTGGCTTAAATAATCTTGAGATTCAAGAAAATTTACTTTGAAAAACACATTTTTCAAATTTCTTTAGAGGATTAGGAGCCAAAAAGTATTTTTTCGAAGTCAATTTTCTGTAGTCCCAAACGGATTTGTACCATTTGTATATGGGAGCATTACAATATTCTGATCATCTAGAGCTATTTTTAAATTAATATTTTCAAAGCCAATTTAATTATTTTCTATATCACTACATATGTAACTATGTTGCTAGTGTTATATTAATAAGACTTTTCTTTAAATGTGGTATATAACATAAGCAAGTGAGGTTTTTTTCAGATGTGCACTGAGAAGCAGCTAACAGTGCTCTGTTAACCGTAGATCGAGCCTTAAAACACTTCATAATTCCAGCATATGTATGACTTTTGATACATATTTTTAGTACACAGAATTGTCGCGATTATTGATAGATGTTGTTAAAAAATTTAAATATTTTTATTTCTTTTAATTAATTTCAATGAAACTATTTTATATTATTACATTTTATTATCACTTTTATGAAATTTACGCCAAAATTTTTGAAATGATTTCTTACGTAAAAATTAAACACTCCATATCAGCTTGTTTTTATTTTTTTTAAATGGTAATAATTTGATATTTACCACCCTTGCTTTGTGGCGTTTTATAAGTTTACAATTGTCTAAATTGGGCAGCTTATTGTCACTCGCATCAGTAACATAATCAATTGAGGGCTGGCCGAAACCTGATGATACAAACTATTGTTATATTTCGTTAGAAAAATTTGTTGTCAACGTCATGTGAGTTAAAAAATTTCCCGTTGCAATAGATCATCGATTACAGGATACAGGTTTCCCCAGCTGTACGTAGTTGCTACCCACCTAGCATGTACTTGAATCTAAAAGTGCCGATTCGATTTTGGTGGATCATGAAATTTATAACGACCGTAAAATTCAATTCGACAGAATTACTGGGTTTATTGAAAGCTGAAAGACTTTCAACTCATTTTTCGAAAAGGCGTAATAGGTGTAAATTTATCATTTCCGAGTTGCATATTATCAAAACGAATGATTCTGATATCTCATACGTACGTAGTTGACCGAAATATTATCATCTGCAATATATGTGAAACTACTAAAGGCATACAGTTCTCTGTTGCGAGTAATACCATCTTTGGCGATAAACATCCTATTGTCATGTTTGTTGCTGCCAATACTTTCGTCAGTTCATAAGAGGAACTTCTGTTTTCTTCTCCTTCTCAGCTTTCAGCAACAGGTATATTACATATACACATACATAGTCGGTCACTACAACCTCTCGATGTAAGTTGTCTGACTTGCAGTTCGAACCTTGGTCTGACGTCTAATAAGCTAACGCGCTACATACTAGACTTCCTTTTCACTGTCATCAAACACTTTCCTTTCAATTCCTTCTCAAATACCGTAAATAATCTATTATTTACGATAAATATTCACAAAATCTTTGAAAACTTAAAAATATTACATACACAACACCAAAGAATCTTACGGAAAGTCGTATGTATCAATAATTATACATAAGAACCAGAATTATGAAGTTTTTGAATTTTTTAAGTCCTGTTTAAAACTTTCTTTTTTAATTTTTTTAATAATGGCGATAATAATACTAACGAATTAAAAAATAACAGACATCTAACTTTTTCTGAATTAAAGTTATATCGCCTCAGAAATATATATTTGCTAAAATGCTTGGTTTACGACTTGGATTTTCAAATTGGAATTTATGTAAACACTCGTACACCGTTTTCACTTAACAAATCATAATGCAACAAACACAATAAACGGAACACAGTAAGCAATACTCTTTTGTAATTGCAGCTCAAGGTACGCAGCATATCTATTAATTATAATAAAGGCAGCAGCAGTAAAGCATAACCAAAACAAATAAAAAGTAAACGGTTCTCATTAATTCTTTATCAATGGTGCGTTATACACAATACATCGTGTTTTTAAAATGTATGTTTCATGTATGTTATTGAATTGGCAACACAAATCCTCTCAATGTCAGCATTAATCCTCTCACTTTTAGCACTAATTTTCTCATTGCGACGAAAAAAAAAACAAAAATTAGCCTAAAAGCAAAGCAGCAGAATCGTTGTTTGTTGTCGCGCTTTAAAATATTCACTTCACATTAATGCGTTTGCTGCGTTGCTTTTATCGTATCTATATTTGCGAAACTAATAAATTATGAGTACAATTTTCTTTAAAAAAATACTTTTTTGATACAATTTTACCAAAAAAAATTTTTTCTCTTTGGCGAAGCATGTTAAGGCCTTGAAAAGGGCCGATAGTGTTAACATCCGTTGACTGCTTTCAAAGTAGTATTTGCATAATCAGCAGCCTTTGATAACGAAGAACCTGAAAGAATAATAAAATTATTATTAGTAATTTTATTACTTTATTACTCTTTATTATTTATAATTAATTAAATACAGGTCCATCCAGCATTTTCTAAAATGCCAAATATTCTTAACATTTTTTATTATGATAAAAGGAACCATGACAATTATAACGGAGATCTTCAAACCGCGTTTACTTCACACAAGACTGACTGAATTTTGACTGACTCCGTTGCCTGTTTTGGTTTGCAGGGTAAACAGTCTGATGAATGCTCTTGAAGGAGAATGTTTGTTTACGTTATTGTTGTTGGTGTATTTTGTTTACGTTTGTGCATGCAGGGTTGTTTTTGCCTTCTTGTTTATTTGTTTATCCCTTTTTATACTGGCTTTTTGTTGGTGTATTTTTGTTTACTTGTTTATCATGTAAACAAGTTCATTGTTTTTGTTTTTGTAGGTTTTGTTTACAATTTAAACGATATGAAAGCAAAACACCATTGTCATTTTCGTAACAATATTATATTATAACAGCAATATTATTCTATAACTAAGTGCTTCCAAATTGAACTGCGTCCGTAAAAATTCCAACGATAGATTTGGAAGATTTTTCATTGCTCTCATAATTCCTTTTTCACAATGCCTGCGCCGAACTTTGAACTCTCGAAGTATTTTCGATTACGCCAAAAGCTTTATAATATTTTATTCCTGGGAAGAAATTACTTACCTATTGTTATCAGCGTACTGTTGGAGTTTCTAGCAATTTTTCCCTCTTGATTAAATTTGCTCACAAGTGTTTAAAAATCCTTTCGCTACCATTATTCTATTCATCTATTCTATTCATTTATATATAAAATTTGACTTTGGTTATAGAAAAGTATAGCTTTCCACCTTTTTTGTCACAACAACCTCAAAGTAAATAAAAAATATCAATCAATCAAATTGAGTAAACAGTATATACATACATACACTGGCGAGCAAATGTGGATACATAATAATAAGAAAATATGAACTTTATATTTGTATATAATTTATTAAAATTAGAAACAATCCATATGTTAAATATTAACTTAAACTACTACCTAATAAAAGAAAAAACTTTTATGCAGAATTATTTGCTTTAAAATAGAAAAGACAGTTTAAATGTTATTTTAAACAGTTTTGCTCGCCCTTCATCTCTGTTTAACGGCTGAAACTAGGTCGATTCCTCACAATGCGCGTCGTGCAGCTTATTCATACACACTCTTGTTGCTGATTTCGGAGTTCTGATCTTATATTTCCGTAACAATCACGCGAGTAACCGTGTGCCATCACCATTTAGAAATCTTCAACGACCTCTAGGATATATCTATATTGCTTTGTACATCCGAAGTTTTTTCATACTTCGTTTTGATGTCTGACCTGGGGTTTGACCCGTGGCCTTACGTCTAATAATATGGTGACTTCAATGTGCAAAACTTTTTCTACTATTTACTGCGAATAGTACATATTTTGCTTCGTTGTTTTACAGTTAGTTGCTGGATAGTGTCAGAATTTATTTTATGTACAATTTCTAACTTATTAAATTTAAAATATTTCGTAAATATTGCGCATCTACTTATGCTCACCACTGTACATATTTGCATACATCATTTATGTAAAAAATATTATGTTTACATATGTAAGATTCTGTACAATCTGTCATTAAATATTATTCTATTATCGATGAAGAAATCTCGACAAAGAAATCAAAGTTATTTATTAAATACATTCACATTTCATATGGCGAACTTTATTAAAATAAAAATTTGTTAAAGGTTATGTATTCCAACGACTAAAGGATTTCATTTAATTGTTGGAAAGGTAAGGAAGCAAAATTCGACCACAAAAGAAATCGTGAGCACCTTGATTCATTCCGCAATATCTCTGTTTATTATTCCAAAATGCTGCAGCATGAAGACGTAAATGAAAAGGCGTACCAAATTACACAAAAAACAGCCTATATATTTAGGCAAATTTTATAACTTATTGTCCATTTTCCCCTTCAAACCTTTTATGTTGATGAATGACTTTCGATATGACAACCAAACAATGGAGAAAACTTTCTCCAACAGCTTAGCATAAATCCCGCAAGAAATTCCGTTTTACTTGCATATATGATAAACATATTATGCAGGATATGTACATACACACATTCATATAAAGGTTCCTTTTTTAAGCGCTATCTATATTTAAATTTAAATAAAACAAATTGTCTGTGAAATATTGTTTGAAAGATCTATTGATGACATTACATGTGCAATATAACATCGTTTAAATTTTCGCCATGGCTCACTTGGTTTGTGCGCATCCTATATGATCCATTTTCCAAGACTTTAACTCATAAATCAGACGGAATTTAACCGTTGATTATGTTGGCCTTGTAGCCGATGCGGTTTTTGTATAATTTGTAATTTCGTTGGAAATGCATCGTTTAAATTTCTGCCACGACTTCTCTGAGTGGAGTGCATCAGAATTGATAAAATTCCTATGACTCTAGCACATAAATCAGGTTGACGGCATGGAGTATACAGTCTTTGAAGACGGCTCCTGCGACTTAAGTAAACTTCATCAGAAAAAGTCTAACAGGGTCAAATTGCACAATTTCGATATCCAGTTCACTTCATCTTCCCGTGAGATGAAAATGCCATTCAATCGCTCGTGCAGAATTTTGAATATGCTCAGAGCTATGTGGCACGCTGTCCTGTTGCAACCAAATGTCGTTGGTGTATATTCATACATAATTGGTCAGTACAACCCTTCAGTCAGGATGACGACCTAGCTTCTCACATCACTTGCATATGTTGTGTGCGTTAATTTTATACACGAGTGGCGGGACCTACAGTTTAAAGTCGACTCCGAACGACAGATTTTTGAGAAACTTTTCATGAAAATTTTTGTTACTCTTAGATTTTTTGCCAGAAATCTGCTGAGAGGAAGCCGCCGCAGAAATATTTCCATATTTTCGTTTTGATGTCTGATCTGGAGTTTGAACCGTGGCCTTACGTTCTAATAATCCATAATAATACTAGACTATGGTCGTTGTTGTACAGTCCCTCTAATTCAGGCAAAATAATTTCATATCATCGACGATGATAATTGATAATCATCAATATGCAGTGCTCACGGTTTGATGGCCGGGCCTATATTACTCTTAAAGAAAAAAGGACCGATGACGCTGTCAGCCCAAAATCCATGCTAACCAATGAGTTTATTGGGATGTATTGTACGCTCTTGTATTTCATGTAAATTAATATCGTTTGTTGAGGTACCTATTCTTTCAGAAATTGAGTTCATCGCTGAAGATGTATTTTCGATGAATATTAGGGTCTGTTACCAACAGCGTCAGAGCTCATTCAGTAAACACATTTCGTTGTTTATGGGCGACCATGGTTACTTGGCAAAGTAGGCTGAATAAATGACAACTAATTTAACAGATGTAGCCTTAACGCGATTGCCGTTGGCAACAAAGTTCGTAGGTCTCTGTAAGAAGACCCACACACAAGCATATCTTCTGGCTTTTTATTTAAATTGCAAAATTTTCATATCTTTTGATGTTCTTGAATTTAAATCAGTTTGACGTGATTTCATTTTTCTAAACTTTAAAATCTATTTTGAATCACTGCTTAGGGGAATATAATTATGTAAAGAAACAGAAATATTTTTTAAACTTAATTTTCATTATTCAATACGAAGTTTTTCAAGATATTTTTGTGTATTTAAATTTGCTTTTGTATATGAGTTCGAAACATATTTAAGCGTTTTGTATTTGTCTTTTTTAAAATTTTTTAAAATTTATGTATATTCTACAAGGTAGTCCATTGGTTAGAAATTTGCTCTGAGAATGAATTAAAAGAGTGGGGAGATGTATTATCTATTAGTTCCATCATTTGATATGGCTACTACCATTTTTCCAATTTTATATTCTTTGGTTTCATTACCGTCATTTCTTCATGAAAGTATCAATCAGCCACTTCATACTATCTGTGAAGTAAAACAAGAATGCTCTCTATTACCTCAAGTGTTCACCATCGTGATGAAAAGTCTGTTCAGCTAGAAGAGTAATCGTATACAATTTGTTAGGTCAACTTAAGAATATGGATCAACGTCTTTTACATACAAACAGAAGTAAGCTGGAAAATCTTGATATATCTTTTGAAAGTTTTTCTGCAGTTAAAACAAAGTCAATATACAACACCAATCGGTTAGTTTAGAAACTACCAGGTGTAACGGTATGCAATGAACGTCAAGATTCTAATGTCTCCGTAAGGAAAAGTTATTGTGATCGAATTCTAATTCTTTTAATTTTTTATGTGACGGTTGCCAAACATATTGTTACGAAAATGAAAAATCTAGATACTGGTGGTTTGCTTTTACATCATTTAGCATTAAAATTATAAACAAAAGCTACAAAAACAAAACAAAGCAGTACACAATCCTGTTTACAAATTATAGTACTGCTTAATATAACAACAAACAGCAGCATAAAAAATGGTAAACAAGTAAACAAAAATGTACCAACAATACTACAATAATAAACGTATAGAGGAGGCGAAGTCATGAACGTTCGCCTTCAACAACATTCATCAGACTGTTTACTTTGCCATATAAAAGACAATGCAAAGTAGGCGACTGAGTGAGTGAATTTCAGTCAGTCTTGTGTGAAGACGCGGTGGGTTTGAAGAGAGTAATCGTTATTTGAAGACCTCCGTTACAAAGATCTGTCGAATAATAGTCCAGTAATGGTTATAGTTTATGCAAAGGGTATAACAAAGAGGAATAACAAGGAAAATAAATAGTTATTGTGTACATCAAGTTGTGAACAGTAGCACAAAGAATTGTGCAAATAATAAAGAATTTTAATTAAAAACAAACACAAATTTATTTTTATTTTATGTGCAATCTGCGAGCTCATATTTTAAACGTTTTTAAAAGGTAAAAACACAACAATATTATGTAAATTTTGTACCAGAATACGATGATTAGCGGAAAGTATTAATTTTTTGTTTCGATTTAAAGAAAAGTGTTGGAGAGTCAAATAGAATACTTGTCAAGGCATAGGGTGATCAAGCTCAATCAAGCTCAACATGTATAAGATAGTTTCGATAATTCAAAGATAACGATTTTGATAAAGAACCACCAAAAAACTTTGAGTACGCCGAATTGCAAACAATATTGGATGAAGATGTCAATTTAAGTCGAAAAGAAATCACAGAAATATTAAATATTGAACAACAAATGATTTTTGAACGTTTAAAAGCTATGAGAAAGATCAAAAAGTCTGTAAAATGTGCGCCACATGAATTGAATAACAGATGGAAAACCGAAGAATCACTTATGAAGTTTTGATTCAGAGACAGGATAGAAAATCAGTGTTGCGTCAATTTTTCGTGGCGGTGAAAAAAATGGGATAAAAAAAATATGGAGTAATCCGGAACAACAATAAATTTCTGATGTGAAACCAGATCGATGCTGCAGGAAGACAAGGCTGTGTGTCTGGTGGGATCAGAAAATTGTAGTTTACCACGAGCTCCTAAAATCGTTAATACAGATGGCTTCCGACAACAAATGATCAATTTGAGTCAAGCTCTTAATTGAAAAACGGTTGGAAGGAAAACAAGCCACTATCTGCTAGACTATGGCGAATCTACAGGCCGATACATTCAAGTCATAAATTGAGGGTAACAAATTACAAACTCTATTTATTGCAAACATATCTTGTATGAAAAGCTAAGCCATAATCGTGACTAAAGGGTTGTAATGACCAATTATGTATGCATACGTATGATGATGAAGGAATCAGAAGCGACAGGATCTGTGTATAAGTCAGATGTCATTGAACTTTTTATTCACTACTTTCTAAAAAGTTGTTGATCGACACCACAATATGCGATCAAGCGTTGTCATGATGAAAAATTATGGCCTCCTGTCTGGTTGTATATTCAGAGCACTTTTCGGCCAATAGTCGCTCCAATTATTTTCTCTGGCTTGGTTTTAGCAGCTCGTGAGGGATCACACTCTTTATATACTGAACGTTACCTTGGCGCAATGGAAGTAGTTTTTGGTCATTAACAAATAACAAATTCTGTCTTGTCGGCAATTGGAAATAATTTCCGTCGTGACAAAAAAATATGATGTCTGCAATCAAACCAAAAAACGTTGATTTTGACAGCTCTACAACAGCTCTTATAAAAGACAACGCATTATATGGACAATACTTTGTCCTTGTGTTTCTCTGTAATCTGCGTATCAATGAAAATGTTATTCTTAAATTTATTTTAAATAGAATCCGGACTTCAATGACGTTGTAAGCAATTTCTCATCCTTTTACACGTTAATAACAAAAAATGGTCAAGACCGGTTTTAATAATTTTTAATTATTTCAGTTCATTTCCTTTTTTTTTGGAAACTGCTGTAAGTATGGTATCTTTTAAAAATATGTTTCGTTTTTTTCCTCCAGTTGCAAGGATAATTACGAAAGCTTTAGAAAGCAGAGATTGTGATTAGTTATCGATTTTTATACTTCTTTTCACTAATTTGAAGGCTTTTGAATTTCACGCTGTGTCTATTATACGTAAAGAATGAATACCTTAAATACTAGGGAAATTGTAAGAAAGATTATTTGGGGAAAAAAATTAAAAGTTGTTGCAAAACTTTAAAATTTCAACTAAAAATTTAATATTTAAATTTAATAAAAATTTTTGTTAGAATTTATTTCTAGAAAATACATATTGTTACGAAACAAGGATATGCACTGAGGGTTTAACGATATTTAAAAACTGAATAAAGCAAGACGCTTACTTTAGACATTAGGAAAGTAATTGTGTTCAATGAGGACAATGTAGCGTTACAGATATCAACTGTAACCCACTGATGCATACTACATAATTGGTCATTACAACACGTCAGTCAGGATTACGACCTAGTTTCTCACACCACTTATGTTGTGTGTGTTAATTTTATACATGAGTGGCGTGACCTACAGTTTAAAGTCGACTCCGAACGACAGATTTTTGAGAAACTTTTTCATGGCAATTTTATTTGCTCTCAGAGCTTTTGCTCAAAATCTGCTGAGAAGAAGCCGCCGAAGAAATATTTTTTGTGTTTTATTTTGATGTCTGGCCTGCGGCTCGAACCCTGGCTTTTCGTGTAATAAGCCAACACACTACCTACAAGCCCACGGTGACTTGCATTCACACGTACGCATACATAATTGGTCACTATAACTCCTCAGTCACAATTATGACCTAGCTTTTCATACAAGTTATGTTTGCAATAAATATAGTTTGTAATTTGTACTCTCAAGTTATGACTTGAGTGTATCGGGCTGTAGATTCGCCATAGTCTAGTAGGTAGTGGCTTGTGTTCATTCTGATCGTTTTTCCATTAATGCGTGACTCAAATTGATCACTTGTTGCCGGCATCCATCTGTATTAATGGTTTTAGGAGCTCGTGGTACACTATACTTTTCTGATTCCACCAGACACACAGTCTTGTCTTCCTGCTGAATCAGTCTGATTTTGCATCAAAAATTTATTGTTATTCCGGATTACACTATAATTTTTTTTAGATTACAATTCTGGAGACAAATCTATTTTTCACCGCCACGAAAAATTGATGCAACACTGATTTTTATATCCTGTCTTTGAATCAAAACTTCACAAGTGGTTTTTCGGTTTTCCATCTCTCATTCAATTCATGTGGCACCCATTTTACAGACTTCTTAATCTTTCTCATATCTATTAAACGGTCAAAAATTATTTGCTGTTCAACACTTAATATTTTTGTGATTTCTTTTCGACCTTAACTAAAATTTCCATCCAATATTGTTTGCAATTCGGCGTCCTCAAAGTTTTACAATCTAACATCTCACACCACTTATTATATGTGTGTTAATTCTATACATGAGTAGTAGGACCTACGGTTTAAAGTCGGTTCCGAACAACAGATTTTCTGAGAAACTTTTCATGGCAATTGTGGTTACTCTTAAAACCACACTTAGTGGAGATGTCTGATCTGATCTCACATCTAATAAGCCAACACACTGCCAACTAGACTACGTCGACTTCAAAACTCGCTGATGCACCTGTCCTGTAAGCTTCAAAGAAAAGTTATTTTTTGGCAATAAATTTGTCAACAAAACAAAATAGTTCGTATTGGGCCAGAATTACAAATTTATTCAAAAACAAAAATATTCGTCTTACTGTGCCGTATACTCTCCTTTCAAAATGCCTACAACTCTTTTTTTTACCATAAATTTAACAACTAAAATATTTTCTTTCAAAACGAAAACGGCGTCTTCCTCTCAACAGATTTCTGGCAAAAACTCTGAGAGTAAATAAAATTGCCATGAAAACTTTCTCAAAAATCTGTTGTTCGGAGTCGACTTTAAACTGTTGGTCCCGCCACTCATGTATAAAATTAACACACACAGCATAAGTGGACAGACAGGACCCTGGCTTCTGGGTGTTCACACTAGGAGACTAGGAATACATCATACCAACTTCTGCAGAAGCTGCAACGGCGAGATAGAAGAGAAGAAAACAGAAAATATTCTTTGCCATTGTCCGGCATGAAGAATAATAATTCTTTGACACCAATAATTTTGTGATAAAACATGTCTCGCCAAAGGCGATTTGAAAAAAATCTATAACTATGTAGGTAATATCCGTGTTACAATGGATCGAAATCGAAAAAAAACCGAAAAGAAAAACTAAACAAAAACTCGATTGCTTCACAAATCTTCAATGGAATCCATTTCCTCCTCGATATGCAACAACTGATGTAACATATTTCTATCATTTCACTTCAGAATTAAAACAAATTTATCTAACTATATCGTTGGTCTGATGTAGAAAGGCCCTAACTCACACTTTTTTCGAAATTGATTTTTTTGTGATTCCAATGCATTTAACACAAATACACATTGGAATCACAAAAAAACAGTTTCAAAAAAAATTCGAGTTAGGACCTTTCTACATGAGACCAACGATATGTATGTATGTATACGTATATATGTTTTGTATATTAGCCGACTATATTGCAAAACGTTACAGCGTTACTGAAATTTTGTTTTTCTATTATTGTACAAACTTTTCAATGTCACTGTTATATCTTGAAAATGTTCAATTTTATTTAAAAAAAATGTAAGAAACATAAAGCTATTTACGATACTATGCATAATTAATTTCGACAGTTCCTAAAA